>JARHVA010007086.1:512500-575000 GCA_037957365.1 Torreya grandis
GTTAATAGATAGATACATTTCCAATAATGGACCTAGAACCACATATAAGAGCATTGAAAATATTAAACAAGTAAAAAGGAGAATATCTTTGATTACATATTTAGATTTTTATTTCATATGCACTCCTTAATTTATTAACCAAATTATATTTAACTGAAATACATATATTTATAAATACTATAATATCATCTCTCTAAGATAAGGTATTTAGCTTAACTTTTAAACCATTCACTTCTCCCTACTATGGCTACTTGTTTAATCTAATTATCATTTTAATAAAAATAAAGGAGGAATTTAATGACAAAATCCATAATATTTAGCTTCAATAAAATTGTTTTTATAATAAATAATTTTTTTTTCATAATATTTTTACCCTCTATAAAGTCTTATATTTATAATTTACAAATATGATTTTAATGTTAAAAAAAAGATGGGTTAGTAGATTTGGCTTTAGAATGCAAGAAGGTTGATAGTATGTACAAATAAGGAAAAGGATTAATGATATGACACAGACACATTACATGTCGACATATAAAATTTTATCTATGAATGATCATTGTGTATGATTTAGTATGAGGTAAAAGCAGTAACATTTATATCTGATATCTATTTTGGACAAACAAAGAATAATTTTTTTATTTTTTTGTTATCTTAGAATCATTGAAAAAGTACCCAAGGGTATTAGGTGAACCCTTGATAAATAAAACTAATTGAAAAATTCAATTATATAATAGTAACTTTGAAATTAGTCTTGTGTAAATGTAAAATACTATGGTTAATTATAATTAAAACTATTTCACCATTTTTTCACTCTTACCCATAGAAATTTCAAATGCCATTTCAAACACCGTCTTGCTCAAAGTCATTGGAGTCAACACATGAAAAAATATTGATGCAGAAGTTTATTATAACATTAATGTCATACGTATCTATAGCCACAAGGAACATAATACATAGAAGGAACATATAATAAAATAGGAGTACGTTGCAAGAGGTAAAGAGGGAGATACCTTGCACCAAAGAAATAAGTATTTTGTTAAGGTGTCCTAATAAAAACAATATATGCCCAAATATTATTTTTCCCCTATTAGGCCAACCAAGACTTATCCCATTTTAGATCTAGGAAAGGAAGAGACCAATTCAATACTAAAAAATGAAGCTTGGTTCTCTATTAGAGCCATCATGTATAGATTCATCAACCTTTGGTTAAAACTCCATAATTTTAATGCCTAGATCTTGTATAAATAGAAACAATTGATGTAAGGTAGGTAGGAAATTTACCCTTATGCAAAAAGCTTCTTCATAGTTGAATTTAGCTATATTGATGGCAAGCTTTTGATTCAAAACTAGAAATGGGCTTTGGACCACCACCCTCTAGTTTTTAAACATTGGTATCCACACTTGAATCACCTCACTAAACCATTTAATGTCATATCTATTTGGGTCCACCTTCCTATCCAATTCTAGTTTGGTCTTTCCTTCAAGGCCATAAGCAACACCCGATGGGAGTATTTACTAGCTGGCTCAAACACTTCACTTTCCCATGCCACTTTTAATATAATACTAGTTAATTTAAAATTTTCAAAGAGTCTCCCTACAAACTAAAACCTAAATATCATAGATCAGTTATGGACCCAAACCTTTGACTATGAAGGGTTACCTTTTTGTTTCCTTTGTTTAGAGATATGACATTTATCCTCTCAATGTATAAATATATAGATAAATAAGGATACATCATGGGGGAAGGACTTTCATTCCATCCACTACACTATGGAAGGATGTGATTTAGAGATCTCTAAAATTAAATATCCTTCAGAGTATATCAAACCACTTGATCTAAATGATACACTCTGAGATGAAGAGACTCTCCCTATAGAGTCAAGCTCATTGCTCAACAAAATCTTTTTGTGATGCGGTTTAGATTCAAGCCAAATCAAAATAGCAATTAGTGTATCCTCTAATTTAAATTAATAAGAAACGATAGGCTAGACTTTGGTTAGTATAAATAATAAAGTAAGTCATACCAAAGAGTCTATCCCTTACAATTGGAAAGCAGTGAAAGATTGTAATGCTAAAGATTTACAGAACCTAGATGTTATGCTAGAAAAATATTAATGGATTTTTAATTAACTCCAAGTTTTATGCTAAAGAGTGTGATTATTTTGAAAATTTTCACTATATGTCAATTTGTTTTGTTGTTTTTGGTGGAATATTATGGTGTTTTTATCTTATTTCATGCTTTATTAGTTTATGGTAGAGGAATTCCTTTTTAGTTTTATTTTTCTATAATTTTATCCTATGTACAAGGCACAATGGCCTTTCAAAACCTACTTTAACCTTATCTAATAAAATAGTATTATGTAAATGTATTGTTAACAATAGTGGTTTTGATAAGGCAAAAAGTAAAAAAGTTGAGCCATATTAGTTTGTGTTTTATTAAAAAATGATTTGATGAGCTTAAAAACATATAACATTATAGAGGGCGTTAAAATTATGTGGATTCACAATTTATTTCATTGATGTTGATGTCCTATTAGTAAGAAAATATTTATAGCTAGGAGAACATTATTGTTTGTGTAAATTTTTTTTGACAAGTACCTCGATTTAATTTTACATCAGTTTATCTTATAGAATATTTTTCACACATCATCATTTCCCTCGACTTATAAGCCTTTAAAATGCATAGGATAGTTTTTATTGTGGATTAGTGAAATTCATATCTTGGATTACTTGAAACCATTAACTCAAGGTAGGTTGGAAATTTACCCTTGTGCAAAAATCTTCTTCATAGTTAAATTTATTTGTACCTAGGACAAGGTTTTGATTTAAAACTAACAGTTGGCTTTGAACCACCTCCCCATAGTCTTGAAACCTTAGTTTCCACACTTTAATCACCTCACTAAACCATTTAATGCCATAACCATTTGGTTCATGTTCCCCATCTCCCTTGTATTTTTTACTTTGACCTTTGCTTCAAGGCCATAAGCAACACCATAGGGGAGTGTTTAGTAGTTGAACTAGACAATTCTTCACTTTCCCACACCATTTTTCCTAGAATAGTAGTTAACTTAGACTTTTCAACAATTCTCCTTGGAAAAATAGACCTAAATATCATAGATCAGTTGTGGACCCAAATCCATGATTATGAAGGGTTGAATTTTCATTGCCACTTTTTCTTAGACAGGACATTTATCCTCTGATTGCAGAAACGGAGTGATAAAAAAGGATACATCCTAGTGGAAGGACTTATATTCTAGCCATCTCAATATGGAAGGAGGTGATTTAGCTAGTGTTGGATCTGAATCTCTTTTTAAATATCTCAAACACCTTGATCCAAATGAAACACTCCTAGTTGAAGAGACTTCCCCTATGGAGGAAAGCTCCCCACCAAAGAAAATCTCTACAAGATGAGGTTTTGATTCAAGACAAATTGAAATATTAATTCCCCTCTCCTCTGATTCAAATAGAGAAGCAAAGGTATTCTAGAATCTAGTAATCATAAGGAATAAAGGAAGTAAAAATTAAGGCTTTGCCTCTCATAATGGGCAAGCAGTGAAAGACTGTAATCTTGATGACTTGTATAATCTAGATGGTCAGTTAGTAGAAAATTAGTGGGATTTTCAATAACTCCTAGTTTTATGTTGAAGACTGGCGACTGTTTTATGGAATTTCACTATCTATCAAGTTGGTTGGTTGTTTTTTGGTGGAATATTCTAGTGTTTTTATTTTTTCACATGTTTTATTAGTTGTTGGTAGTGGTGTTACTTTTTAGCTTTATTATTCTATCTTTTAATCCTATTTACAAAGTGTAGGGGACATTCAAAATCTATTTTAACCCTATCTAATAACAAAGTCTTCTACAAATGCATTATTGACAATAGTGATTTTAACAAGCAAAAAATTTAAAATGTTGATCCATATTAGTTTGTAATTTATTAATAATTAATCTTATGAGCTTGAAGATAGATAACATTATAGAGGGTGCTAAAATTATGTGAATTTCATAATTTATCTCATTGATGTTGATGTCATTTTATAAAAAAATTGATTTTATTTTGGAGGACATAAATTTTGGTGTAATTTTTTTGAAAATTAGGTTGATTTAATTTTACTTCATTTTTAATACACGTTAACTATATTTTATTGTAACATATAAAATCCAAAATCAATATCAATACTATTAAAAAATGTAATAAGTGGCATACCACATATGCCTTTAAAATGAATATAATTTTTTTTATTATGGATTATTGAAAGTGATTAAATATTTTTGATGTGTATGTCAAAATGAAAAAAACCACAAATAAATTGATATTCAAGAGAAAAAATGTACTTAAAATTTTTATCTGTTTATGTTAATTTTTTTGCATAAATATTTACATCAAAATTTAATATGATTTTATAAATTTTATTTTCCACCTAAAACTTGTAATGTGGATTTCCACTTTTTTAACTCAGGAAACTCTTTTTTTAAATGCTAAAATTTAGATAAAATGTTGAAAGGATTTTATTTTATATGACATATAAAATTGATTTTTATATTATCGAATAAATCACTCTACCTATGAAATATTCAACACAAGTTTTAAGATGTTAAACCAGAAATTTATTTGATATATAAATAATAAACCTGAACGTAATTTTTCAGTTTATAATCCAAAAATGTGACATGATATTTTTAAAATTATATATATAACTAGTGATTAAAGTAAAAGGTTCATTTTCTTGGACTAAAACCAAAAATAATGTATTTTCTATTAGAGTTCAAGATCTCTCTACATCATATTTCTCATAATATTCACAAATGTATCACAAGAGAATAATTTTAAACCAAAAAAATAATAAAATCATAATTTATTCTTTGAAAACTTGAATCCAAAATTTAAAACATTTAGAGTGTTGTCAACAATGCCTTCATAGACAAATTGGGTGTAAAGGAGTAAACACAAGGCGTTATAAACACATTCTATAATATATTTAAAATTTAAGTAAATATTTTAAGGCTAGTTTGAAAAATATATCCACAAATTTTGTATACGTCATGATAGAAGACAGATTAGGGTGAATTTTAGTAAAGATTCATATAACACAATATACTCAATAGAATAAAGAATGCATATTATGATATGATATTTAGATGTAGGTAGGTAAAACCATTTATTTATATATTTTAGTCTTAATAAATATGAATTAATAACTCAAGAACCTATTATTGCATTGAATATAGATCCCAATAATTGCTTAATCAATATAAAATACATCGGGTCGGTGAATAGAGTTTTATTTTCTCAAACATTTAAACAAAGAATTTTTTTGAAGAGATCATAATAAAATACATGTTAAGATGAATTTGGTAAAAGAACCATAGAACACAATATATTTAATAAAATAAAGAATATATATTATGATATGATATTTGGATGTAGGTAGGAATTTTTTTTAATTTATCTATTTTATTTTTAATAAACATGAATTGATAACTCAAGAACCTATTACTATGTTAGACATAGATTATGATATATTTCCTAATGAACATAAATGCAATAGGTTGGGTAGTAGGGTATTAATTTCTCAATAATTTAAACAAAACATTAAATAGGTGAAGATATCATCATAAACAAGACATTAGATTGAGTTCTATTAAAGAATCGAAGAAAGTAATATACTCAATAAAATAAATAATAAATATAGATTAATATATCATGTTTGGATGTAGGTAGGAAAAAATAATTATTTATATATTTTAATCTTAATAAATATCCTACTGCCATGATGGAAATAGATCCCAATATATTTTATAATCAACGTAAAACACATTAAATTGGGAAATAGTGTTTTATTTTCTCAAACATTTAAATAGAATAATAGTTTTGTAGAGATATTGTAATAAAAGAGACATTAGTGTGAATTATGTTAAAGAATTTTAGAATGAAATATATTCTATAAAATAAATAATACCTATTATGATATGATTCTTGGAAGTAGATAGACAAAAATGCTTATTTATAAATTTTAATCTTAATAAATATGTCAAGGCCTACTACTACACTACACATAGATCCCAACATATTTCTTGATCAACGTAAAATACATTGGTTTGGAAAATATAATTTTATTTTCTAAAACATTTACACAAATAATTTAGTACTACATTAAAGAGGAAATCACGAATACATACAATAAGATGGGGCATTGACAAATCTGAGTAGATGTAAAGTGCATTTACTAATTTAGTAAAGAAGAAATCAATAAATTTTTATATCACTTAAATTCATAGTAGATACACACAACATCACACTAGAATACCTAACTAAATTAGATTTTAGATGCTATATTTTATTTGATATTATATATTGTTGAGGGGTTGGATAATTATCTAGTGCCTAGAATCCATTGTAACCCTAAGCAAAATCCTTAAAAAAATATTATCATTATCTTTTATAGTTTCATGTGCCCTACAAGGGTTTGAAGAAGAATACTAATTTCAAAGAGTATAATGCAAAAATTCAAAAAGGAGAGCATTGTTTTAAAATCACTTAGCCTAATAAATAAATTTATAAAATTAGATTATTCATGTCTATTGCCTTATAGAAAGGTGTTATGAATAATTATAGTTATATGGAAGTGTATGGAACCGAAGGGACAAAATGGAGGGCCATAATGGGAGATTTATCGAAAGACACAAAATGTCCAAGAGTAATACAACACCAATTATAAATAAACCTGTCACAATAAGAACCTAATACTAAATTTAAGGAAAATAAATTAAAATATATAGACATCTATGAATACTATGGAAAAGTAAATCCAAAGGACAATCATGAATCACCTAACATCGTAATACCATAAATAGATTCATATACTCAATACTAGATAAGCTATAATAAGTAAAACCAAAGGAAAATTATGAATCCATTAAATTAATAACACCCATTGAGCAACATGATAAACCATTAATGAGGGATAAAGATAGTAAAAATTTCATTGTAAATTTGATCATTAAAATGGGCAGATTAGATACAAGTAAAATTTCTCTATAGATTGATTGTTTTATCAAATTTTAGAGATTAGTGGAGTTTTTACTCTTAATATTACAAACAATTGAGTATAATAAATGGGTAATAAAATGGATATTCATGATGCATAATTTTTCAGTAACACGAGGAGTTTGGTAGGAATGCTTACATATGTTAAAAGGAATTCCATTAAAATGAGGAATTTTATTGCTCATTTTAAAGAAAAAATAGGGAAAAAGCTAAAACATGGTTTATTTCCAAATAAAAATACAATAATGGAATGAAAAATTACTAAATTAATTTTGAGTTAAATGTATTATACATACAATCATATTTGCATTTATCTTCTATCTCCAATGTTAATAATTTATTATTTAAGGAATAAGTATGTGTTTTTGACAATTTTTTTCTTAAAATTATATATGTTTTTAAAATGAATACATTTAAGAGTTTTTAAAAAAATTAAATGTAATAACATTTTTTTTAAGTTTTGATACTAGTTGCCTTATTTAAGTCTAAAAAGGAATAGAGAATTACAAGTCAATTCATAGATCAATAAAAGACAAATAAAGCAAATAATATGAGTAAAAGACTACTTATAAATAAATCCTTCATACTAAAATCCTACATAAGTGGTATAAATTAAAATACATGAATAGATATGAAGATACTATCTTTCAAATGCTACCATGAACACCCTTTCTTCTAAATTTCCCATACATGTGCATAATAATAGACAAGTTTTATTAATTAAAAAGAAAGAAAAACATGAACCCTTAGCTAACAAATTCCCCTCAAACAACATGATACAACATCAATGAGTGATAAGGGGAATCCAATTCCCATTATAATTTTAATCACTAAGATCAACATAGAAGAAACCTAAATGTGATTTAAAGGAGGACATAACACAATGATCATGAGGGCAGCACATTAAATCCCATATGTTCTTCTTCATCAAATAAACAATAAGATGACCCATAGCATTGAGGTTACCTCAGTTGAAGTGAATATCACAATATTTTTACTCACGAGCATTGAAACCTAAATGACCATTTTACACACTAAAGCATTATATAATTACAATGTGTAAAAACCTAAGAAAGTCATTGTGTATTTTTTAATTTTGAAAAATTGGTCTTATCAATTACAATTTTTATTGTTACTCTATTTTCATGTTTTTTTTTTTCTTTTATGAATTTTTCACATTGGTGTGGCATTTCAGTCAATGTGGTGTAGTGGGAGATCCAAATGTAGCAGAAGATCCAAAACTATATAGACACCTTCAATACATTGGGATACTCAACACTTCAATATCATAGGCAATTGGTGGATTCTAATTAGATACAAGTGGAAACCTTGTTTATTAATGTGGATTAGTTGTATGATAACATTATCATTAATAATGAAAAATGAAATAAAAAAGGATGTGTTTCATGATCACCAATGGTTGAGTGTTGTAAAACAAAAACAAAGACACATTAAAGGAAAGAATGACAATCAAAGAGACCTAGATCTCAATGAAAAATATAAACTATCTTTGATTAGGTAGAAGGCCATGACTAATGGTCATAAGAACTAATGAAAGAGTTGCAGTTATAAAGATATATTTATAATCCAAATATGGTGAATAATTAAATAATGTCCATTACAATTATTGTCTTTCAATTGAAGTGAGTAATACATAAAAAATTGACATAAATAATCAAAGTAAAAATAGAAGGAAAACTACAAACACCTTGTTGAATATGGGTAGATCATTTTTCATAAAACAGAGCATAAATTAATGACCCTTTTTAGTAGTTATAGGAAGAGATCACAATGATTTTTTAGTATTAACCTTATGACTCTTTTCTACTCTATTTCCTTTTGAATTGATGAAATTTAGTATCTGATCTTTCAACCTAATTTTGATTATTAGCAATATTATTTGTGGATTTGTGCATTTTATAAAATAGTGGTGGGAGTATTTTTAATTTGCTTGATTATTATTATTACTAATATTTTTACTTTCCATATTTTTTAATTTATTTTATTGGGTTGAAGGAGAATTAGAATAGATCTCTATATTTGGTAGTTTCCTTGTGTTCTCTGTGATTATTAGCTACATTTGCAAAGAAGCCTATGATAGGGTAAGGGAGAGATGGCTAAGTATGAGACTGGTTACTTCAGAAATATTATTTTAGGTGAGGTAAAATTTATCCATTATACAAATCCTATTTCTTGTGTGTGTGTGTGTGTGTGTGTGTGTGTGTGTGTGTGTGTGTGTGTGTGTGTGTGTGTGTGTGTGTGTGTGTGTGTGTGTGTGTGTGTGTGTGTCTCACACACATATTTAGATTTAAGTGTTGTGAATTTACCTCTTTTGACTTGGTTATGATTTATGGTATGCTTGTAATCCTCTTGTGATTTACTAGCCTTAAGTAATAGCATCTAATTATTTCACACTTATAAGACCATTTTTCTTGCTCATTTTAAAGAAAAAATAGGGAAAAAGTTAGAACATGGTTTATTTCCAAATAAAAATAAAATAATTAAATGAAAAATTACTAAATTAACTTTGAGTTAAATGTATTATACATACAATCAAGTTTGTGTTTATCTTCTCTCTCCAATGTTGACAATTTATTATTTAAGGAATAAGTATGTGTTTTTAACAATTTTTTTCTTAAAATTATATATGTTTTTTAAATGAATACATTTAAGAGTTTTTAAACAAATTAAATGTAATAATTTTTTTTTAAAGTTTTGATACCAGTTGTCTTATTTAAATCTAAAAAAGGAAAAGAGAATTACAAGTCAATTCACAGATCAATAAAAGACAAAGAAAGCAACTAATATGAGTAAAAGACTACTTATAAATAAATCCTTATACTAAAATCCTACATAAGTGGTATAAATTAAAATAAAAGAATAGATATGAAGATACTATATTTCCAATGCTACCATGAACACCCTTGTTTCTAAATTTCCCATACATGTGCATAATACTAGACAAGTTCTATTAATTAAAAAGAAAGAAAAACATTAACCCTTGGCTTACAAATTAGCCTCAAACAACATGATAAAACATAAATGAATGATAAGGGGAGTCTAAGTCCCATTATAATTTTAATCATTAAAATAAACACACAAGAAACCTAAACGTGATTTAAAGGAGGACATAACACAATGAGCATGAGGGCAGCACATTAAATCCCATATGTTCTTCTTCATCAAATAAACAATAAGAATGACCCACATCATTGAGTTTACCTCATTTGAAGTGAATATCATAATATTTTTACTCACGAGTATTGATACCTAAATGATCATTGTACACACTAAAACATTATATAATTAAAATGTGTAAAGACCTAAAAAAGTCATTGTGTATTTCTTAATTATGAAAAAAATTGGTCTTATCAATTACCATTTTCATTGTTACTCTATTTTCATGTTTTTTTTTTCTATTTTTGAATGTTTCACTTTGGTGTGGCATTTGAGTCAATGTGGTATAGTGGGAGATCCAAATGTAGAAGAAGATCCAAAAATATATAGCCACCTTCAATACATTGGGATACTCAACACTTTAATATCTTAGGCAATTGGTGGATTTTAATTAGATACAAGTGGATACCTTGTTTATTAATGTGGATTAGTTGTATGATAACATTATCATTAATAATGAAAAATGAAATAAAAAATGATGTGTTTCATGATCACCAATGGTTGAGTGTTGTAAAAAAAAAACAAAGACGCATTAAAGGAAAGAATGAAAATCAAAGAGACCTAGATCTCAATGCAAAATATAAACTATCTTTGATTAGGTAGAATGCCACGACTAATGGTCATAAGAAATTATAAAAGAGTTGAAGTTATAAAGATATATTTATAATCCAAATATGGTGAATAATTAAATAATGTCCATTGCAATTATTGTCTTTAAATATAAGTGAGTAATTCTAAAAAAATTGACATAAATAATCAAAGTAAAAATAGAAGGAAAACTACAAACACCTTGTTGAATATGGGTAGATCATTTTTCATAAAAGAGAGCATAAACTAATAACCCTTTTTAGTAGTTATAGTAAGAGACCATAATGATTTTTTAGTATTAACCTTATGACTCTTTTCTACTCTATTTCCTTGTGAACTGATGAAATTTAGTATTTGATCTTTCAACCTAATTTTGATTATTGGCAATATTATTTGTGGATTTTTGCATTTTATAAAATAGTGGTGGGACTATTTTTAATTTGCTTGAGTCTTATTATTAATAATATTTTTACTTTCCATATTTTTTAATTTATTTTATTGATTTGAAGGAGAATTAGAATAGATCTCTACATTTGGTAGTTTCATTGTGTTCACTAGGATTATTAGCTATATTTGCATAGAAGCCTATGATAGGGTATGGGAGAGATGGTTAAGTATGAGACTAGTTACTTTGGAAATATTTTTTTAGGTGAGGTAAAATTTCTCCATTATACAAATCCTATTTCTTATTTTTCATGTCTTACATGCTTGTGAAATGCTTGGATCTAAATTTGTTATAGGTTTTCACAACCTTGTACTTAATTTGACAGATTTTTTTCATTGTGTTTGTGTGTATGCGCACGCACGTGGGCGTGCATGCACGTGTGCGTATGTGTGTGTGTGTGTGTGTGTGTGTGTGTGTGTGTGTGTGTGTGTGTGTGTGTGTGTGTGTGTGTGTGTTTGTGTGTGTGTGTGTGTGTGTGTGTGTGTGTGTGTGTGTGTGTGTGTGTGTGTGTGTGTGTGTGTGTGTGTGTGTGTGTGTGTGTGTGTGTGTGTGTGTGTGTGTGTGTGTGTGTGTGTGTGTGTGTGTGTGTGTGTGTGTGTGTGTGTGTGTGTGTGTGTGTGTGTGTGTGTGTGCGCGCGCGTGTAACACACACATATTTAGATTTAAGTGTTGTGAATTTGCCTCTTTTGACATGGTTATGATTTATGGTATGATTGTTATCCTCTTGTGATTTTCTAGCCTTAAGTAATATCATTTAATTATTTCACCCTTATAAGACCATTTTTCTTTCTCACTTATTTGAGTAAGTTATATTTATAATGAAATAATAGGTTATCTTAGTATAATTTGGGTGTATGATGTTGTGTAAAAAAAAGTGGTTTATATAATAAATAAGTAGTAGATAATTTAGAGCATTACTTAAAACCCTATTATGAGTGTATGAATATAAATTTTCTCACCTTCTCCGGCATGTTATTCTTTACACTGACATTATTAGATTAATCTAATGATCACTAATATCATATAATTTGTCTAATTCATCTTTACTAATCCTCCTAGTCCTTTGTCTAACACATTTTTCCATTATTTTTCATCTATTAATCTTATTCATACCTTGTAAACCACTTAATTCATCTAATTACCCAATATCTACTAACTAATCCCACTTATCAAATTTTTGAGAATTTAGAATTTCCCATAACCCACCTACCTACTGAATCTTAGGCTTTCCTACAAGCCTACCCCTTATTCCTCACCTAACTCTTCTTCTAATTTATTCCAATTTTCTCCTAACCATCATTATATTCGATAATAGAATATACAACTCTCCAGCACCCTTATCCTTCTCTAGAGAGTTCTCTTTCTAGAGAATTCTAAGGAATTTTAAATTCCTTAGAATTCCCACCTTTTTGTCTAGAGTTTTCTTATGTAGGGCATTTCAATATATTTTTAATTGATTAAAAAATATCATTGCTCTGTCAATTTAAATCCATGAATCCCTCCATTCCAAACAATGATAATTCAAATATGAAATCCATAAACCTCCATTATAATATTATGAATCAACACTAGTCTATTAATCAAAACATTGTCAAAGATAATTAGATGTCAATAATATTAGTCTATCCATAATAATCCAACATCAATAGTCTTTTGTCTTTAATATTTTAGTCCTAAATATTTTTTGGATCATTTATATTTAGATATATAATGGTGATTTTAACATCTATTTATGTGCATTATGATCTATTGGCTCCAAATTTATGAAGTAGATTGGTTTTTTGAGTATTTTTGATATAATTTATCATATCCAAATCTTGTTGATCAAAAACTTCTATCACATAATGGGAATTATGCACATTCCATGATGGTGGATAGGTGAAACATGGCACCAAATAATCTCCTTATCTGATATTTATTTGTTATGTGATAAAAATATAGTTAATGAGTAATAAAATTCATGCTTTGACATTTTGTAGCCTTGTGTGTGTGTGTGTGTGTGTGTGTGTGTGTGTGTGTGTGTGTGTGTGTGTGTGTGTGTGTGTGTGTGTGTGTGTGTGTGTGTGTGTGTGTGTGTGTGTGTGTGTGTGTGTGTGTGTGTGTGTGTGTGTGTGTGTGTGTGTGTGTGTGTGTGTGTGTGTGTGTGTGTTCGTGTGTGTGTGTGTGTTCGTGTGTGTGTGTGTGTGGGGGGAGAGAGAGAGAGAGAGAGAGAGAGAGAGAGAGAGAGAGAGAGAGAGAGAGAGAGAGAGAGAGAGAGAGAGAGAGAGAGAGAGAGAGAGAGAGAGAGAGAGAGAGAGAGAGAGAGAGAGAGAGAGAGTATTGGATTTATGTGTTGAGAATTTACCTCTTTTCACTTTCTTATGATTTATTTGGTATGTTTGTAATCACTCACACACACACACACACACACACACACACACACACACACACACTGATATATATATATATATATATATGAATTTTCCTCTTTTCACTTGCTTATGATTTGTTTTTATGTTTGTAATCCTATTTTACTTACTATCCTTAAATCATAATTATTAATTGCTGTACCCTTATAAGACCATTACTCTTGTTCACTTATTTGAGTAAGTTATATTTATAATGAAACAAAATTTTATGTTATTATTAGTTGGGTATAGAGTGTTGTGTAAAAAAATAGTGGGTTAAATATTAAAAACTTAATAGAGCATTTAGAGTATACCTCAAAACCCTATTATGGGTATTGGGCACTGTCCATGAGGGTGACCATGTGGAACATGGCACCAAATCATCTCCTCATATGATATTTTTCTGTTGTGTGTTAGAAATATATATAATGAGCAAGTAAAATCAATAATATGGCTCATAATTCTTACTTTCATTTCTACTTTTATAGCATTAATGAAAGATGACAAACTAAATTTATTGTCTAATTTAGTAATAAGGAATTGTATGTTAAAGTCATGAAACTATGATTGGATCATATGTTGTAGGTTTATAATATTTTTATTACATGATCAAAATAGTGTGGGTAGTTTAAATGCATATGAGAAATAAGGCACACACCGTCATTTTTATAAAATGGTAAGTGGCTCAGATATTGTTTCCTTTATTTCCTTCTAATGTGTATGCCGATAAATTTAGTGAATTAATATCATTTTTTTACAAGTAAATACCAGTTCATTTAAATTATTGATAGATTACATTAGTCATTTATAACATGCATGCAAATACATCCCTTTTCTTCACAATATGAATTCATGTTTCATAAGGGAGGGAAATTATGGTTTTTTTCTATTTGCTCATAAATAATTTTGGTCCAACTCATGTTTGAAAGATACTCAATAATCAATTTTCCTTAGTTCTTCATTGATTGATATTATTATCTAGTGGAATTTCATATGTGTCACCCACATTAATTTCTAATTCAAACTTGATAAAATAGAGACTTATCCACATCAATAAATATCTATACAATTGATCTTATATTTTGATACTACACAAATTGGCCTTAATAATATTGAATGATGTTCTTTATGTATCATAGACTACCCCTATCACAATGATTTACTTTATGCACAAGGGTGATTATGATATAATTTTTAGAATTAGCATTTTCGTTACCATGTTTTCTAATGGAAATATTTATTTCATAAATTACCTTATGTTGTCAACATAAATTTTCCTTAAATCATAAAAAATTAACTCACCTCCCATTAAAATACTTCTATAATTTGTGACACATGTATCATTTAATTTGTCTCATATTTCCATAGGCCTTCAATTTACACAAAATATTTGTAACTCAAAAAGTCACCATCTTGTGAAAATGTGACACATTGAGAGTTAAAACTAGCTCACAACCTCATAGTCTCAAAATCTTGACTTAGTTTGTGGTTACAAAAATTTGAATTATCAACACATGGTGAGATGAAAAAATTTCATATCCTATGATTAATTCATATCCCATTAGTTTTAAAGAGATTATTTAATCATGATGTGTTTAATTAAATAATTAACACTCAATATCATATTATGTGATTACCACAAAAAATTAATTAGTAGCTCATGAGAGTGTGAGTAATAAAAAAATGTGCCACATGGCACTAGGCATAGCCAAGCCCTTTGTAACTTGGGTTTCCTAGAATATGGTATCTAAAAAGCCTCAAATTAACACCATGTGGTTTTAGGAAGATAAATATAATTTTGAATATTGATGAATATATGAATCTATGATAAATGGTTCTATGATAGATAGTAACCTAGAGTGAAACTCATGACTAAGCCCCAATATCATGACTCAGATAACATGTGACAAGTGGTAAACCTGACTAGTTCAAGGTCATTCTATCAAATAGAATAAAGAGTGGAAAGTAAGTATATAATAATTATATCATTTGTAACATACTTATAAACATGTAGGTTAAATCAACTACTAATTAGGAAAATAAGATAGTTACGGGTAAGTCCTTAGAGTTAAGAACTTGTCACATATAGTGATGTCCAAGCAGTAATGCATCTTGAGTCGCATAAATCTAGACCTCACTCAAGATAAATAAAAATGCTGATTTAGTAGACATTATTATATAAATTAAATAAATTTAAATAGGTCAAAGATGAAATGCAAATTTCATAATGCCTATAAAAAATAAGGTTTTGATGGGAAATTGATGGCATGGTGAAATTAACTTATAATTTGAGTTAATTGATTAAAATTAAAGAACTAAAGATAACATATGTCTCTCATATGACACCATATGGAATAAATTTTATAGTCATTTTATAGATTTTTGACATTCAAAATCCCTATAAAAAAATCATGGGAGGGGGGGGGGGGGGGAAAGGGACGATTTTGGGTTACCATAATAGCCAACATGGCCTCAAAAACCTCCTATGTAACTAAGTTTTGTCTATATATTATAAAAATGGTCCCTAGGCCAATGTGTTTATGCTTATGGTCTATGTGTTTCATTGCATCATATTCTAAGTGGATCTAAATTTTTTTCACCTTGGCAATCCTCTTAGTCAAAGAATGTAATATAGATGTAGAAATATAATATTTAGATGAAATAGAGGTGGTGAGATTGTTGTGTTATGATTTTTTTAAAATATGTTTCCTTTGTTAGGTAAACTAGTGATATATGAATAATTAGTTTTAGGACCCTTTCAATAGAAGACTGAAAAATTAGAATTTTAAAAGCCCACCAGTAAGATAAATCAATGCAAAAGGAATAAAAAAGTTATAAAAGTGACCCCAATGAAATATGCCTTGGAGAAGTACCAAAATGTGTGTTTGGAAAATTCCACTATTTTAGTCAATAACACATAATGTGATATTCCAAAAGGAGTGGTTTTGTTTGAAATTAAGAAGACAATAAGAAATAAGAGAAGGACTAAGGATCCATGTGACTCAAATAATAATTGAAATAAAATAATAATATAATAAGAATATTTGTATGAGAGATAAAAGGAAAAATATATAAATATAAAACAAATATATACCAATGGAATATTAATTATACATTAAGAACCTTTAAATTTAAAGTTAAAATTAAACATAGTACTTTTGTTTGATTGATTAAATTTATGTGTCTACATTTTATCACCTTTTATTTTAGTAATAAATTGAAATGAAAGTACTACATTAAAAGGAATAAATTAGTAATTAAACATGATGGTGTTCCATGTGATTTATTTTAAATGGATATTCCATGAGCCCAAAATAATCAACCAATGTGGAGAGAATAAATATCTCTAATCTTGTTGATACATGAGCATCATCAAGAACTATGTAAATTTTAGCTTGTTTGGGTTTGATAGGTCAATGTTAGATTGATAGGTCTTAAGTAAGTGTAATATATCATATTGTGTCAATTTATAAGTGTTATAGTTAGTAATAGTCTTGATATTAGTCTTCAAATCTTCTTTTATACTTTCCCACCAAAATGGGAGTTCAAATAGTTGAATTTGATATTTTGAGTTTTGAAGATTTTAGCCATGTTTTAAGGCCTTGGGCTTATGATAAAGAAGTAAAATAGGTTATATAATATGTACATAATATTTATAATGTCTTAATACATAATTAATAATGTCTAAACCCACTCTAAAAGGATGTATAACATATTAAATAGGCCTAATTGATCATGTTTTGATAGGTCTTAGTTTGTAGAGAGATATTTGGTCTTGAAACAAAACCAGATTAAGTATATACATATTATTATAATTTATAATTAATGAACCATGAAAGTGAGAGCTAAGTATATAATAAAGGGGAGGGGATGAGTAGACAAAGGAAGCTGGTGAGGGTCTCTAGGTAGAGAGTAATATGTGTTTGAAGGAGTTTATAATTTTTTAAAGAAGATATATGAGCAAAGACACATTTGTCATGATTTATATTCAATACCAGAATCATGAGTGCATAGGTACAATTTCATGATGATTATTTAATATTATTCAATATGTTCATGATGATTTTGAATCTCTAGAGGTTTGCGAATAGAGTGTTTGAAAACATAGTCTTATAAAGAACATGTTTTCTATCTATCTCATAATTGATCAAGCTTGGAAGACCATTGATTAATAAATTAGAAATTTTAAGTGTTTAAAATCTAGTGAAATTATTTTTTACATTAATTACATCATGATATTTCTCCATATGATTGCTCTTGGTCTATATACACATTACTAACTATGATAATAAAGAGAAATAATGGGTTCTTAAGTAATGGTTGGTTATTAAAATACAAAGAAAAGTTAGAATAGAATAGAATGATGTGTGAGAGGACTAAATAATTATAATATAAATTAACAATATTTAAATTTTGAAATATCCTTTGATTCTTACTCTAGGTCTATAGAAGATCGTGAAACCCTTAAATAAGGTTTTGTAAACAAAAAGTTCTATATCTTTCAAATGAATTTATGAAAATTTATAATTTTTTTTGAAAGGATATTTGATGGTATTTAATAGGTTTTAGAGGTTATTTCAAATCTTTTAAAACCTTTTATGGAGATATACCAATGAATATCAATGTATAGACCTGTATATAAGTCTAAAATTTTGTTTAGTAGTATTAATGGATGATATAAAGCTTAAGTAAGTTGATACAACTTTGTATAATGATAAAATATTATGTTTATAATTTATTTCAAGAGGTTTAAATAAAGGAGAGCCTAAAGTATTTGAAACTTTGGGTAAGGTTTAAAGAGGTTTTTTTAATGTTTAAGTTATTTAAAGGATTGGATAACATATTATCATAATATATTAAGAAACCCATGTCTATAGAAATATAAGTTATAAACTAAAACCCTATTTTATGTAAGTAGATCAATAATCATGCATGAATATAGTAAAGACATGTGTGATAAGTTATGTAACACATAAATGTATGTAATAATCCTATTGAATGTATGAAATAGAATCATATGTCTAAGATTTCAGTCTAATATCCTATGACTGTCTTCAATATTGTTCATAAAACCTTAAACCATATTAACAATTCAATCAAGAGTTGAGTACAATAGTGAAACTTTGATAAAATGAATAAAATTATGTCTGTGAGGTTTTAGAAGTGGTGTCATAGTTTCTTAAATTTTTAAAAGAAGATATATCCTTTTTTTTAGATGGTAGGTTTATTCTAAACATATAAACCCAAAAAAATTATTTTATTACATAAAACTATTCTTTTGAAGGAAGATAAGCATTTATTATTTGAGATAAAATCTACCACATGAGTAAAATCTTTTCAAATCTCAGTTAACAATCTTTTGAACAAGGTAAGTGCCTAAGTAAGAGAGTTTCAAACCTAACATAATAAGTCTCATAAGGTAGATTGGTATTTGATTACAAGAATTAAAATCAAAATTAATAAAAGATTAGTTATTTTTTGTGAATAAAACAGAATGGAGTCTAAGAAGTTTACTGAAGTCTATTTTTTTTGAAAAAATGATATAACTAATGGAATTAAGATTGTATGTGGAATAAGGTTCCATATCTAATATTAAATCATGAAAATTATTATGAACCCCTATTTACAGTAGAGTGATATCATATTGGTTATAAATATATAGAGATCAAGATGTCCATTTTCATCATAATGTTATAAGAGCTTAAGAAAAGCTCTTATGAAAAGTATGAGTTTACATAAATGTAGGTTGTAATGAAATGAAGTGTGAAGAAGTTTGAGAAAGTAAAAACTTGAGAATGGCTCAATAACTCCTATAACCAATTGAGGCTTACTAAGGTAAGGATAAATAACACATTAAGGATCAAGAATCAATTCCAAAGCTAAAAATACTTGGAAAGAGTATCAATAGACTAGGTAGAAGAATAACCTATGGTGAGACATAAGAAGACAAGAAAAAAAAGTGTAAAAGACTTATTAGAGAAATAAGAGAAGTAAAAAACAAAGGAAGGACTAAAATGAGAGAATAACCATATGATAAAAAAAGGGAAAAGAAAAGAAGAATATTTACATAAATATATGGCTAAGATGAATCAAAACATGATTAATTCAAGGTTTGGAAAAATCAATTCAAAATCAAGGAAAATAGGGATGCCTATTAATAAATGTGGTTAAGTGGCCAATTATGTATATTTTGATTAAAAAAAAGTGTAAATAAATATAATATTGGATAAGACTAATAAGTGTTCTATAAAATTGACCTAATAAGAAAATTGTTGAGGCAATAAGGCCTCAATATTTTGATTCTAATAACTCCTTTGAATATGTGAATGTTGGTATGAAATTTGATGTATAATATGCCCAATTTGAGGTCTAAAACATTAAAAAGACAAAGAAATACAAGCTATTAATGAACCATAAAGAATTGATTGTAGAAGTGAATCATGAAAAGTAATCTAGAAGCAAAGCTTGTATATAAAAACCTATTTTTATAAAGTTAGAACCTTAAACACGTGAGATAAAATCTAAGAAACAAAGTAAATAATGTATCACCATGAAGATAAATATAATCCATGAAAAGCATAAATATCATGATCATATTGACTGGATGATGAACATGCCATTAGAGCATGAAAAGACATAAATATATTATCTAGAAGTAGTGATGTTATTGGAAGAAGAAGAAGATTTTCAACAATACAATAATCTCATTGAGGAAATAAGATAAAAAATAATTAAATAAGTAGTATTTGTAAATAAATAATCATTTGAAGAAACTATATGGCCTCAAATTTTATTTTTGATGTTATTTTTTATTATGTGCATGCATATTCACATGTTATTGAGATGATGGAATGAAAGAGTACCTTCAACAAGGAATATTTTGGCTAATTTTGAAGACTCATTCAAATAAAGTATGAAGATAAAGCACCTAATCAAGTGAATATGGATCTATGGAGAAAATAGTTCATTTTGACAAAGAAATCAAAATGTAATAAGGTAAAAGAAGAAAAAATGAAGTGAAAGATGTAGGAGACGAAAATATAGTAAGAGAAACACCTATAATGTTGTTTGTAATAAGAAATCAAATAGAAATGTAGTGTGAAGACGTGTCTAACTTGACAGATGATGAAGAAAAATTCCAAGAATATGTTATTATACAAGTAATAGTACCTTATCAAGAAGAAATAAAAATTGAAATTAAATAAATGGAAGAATATAGTGAAGAGGATAATGTGGAGGAAAATAATGTAGGGGAGGAAGACATCAAAAGGGTAAAAGTTGAGTTATTGGAGATATTAAACCTAGATAATGATGAATGAAATAAAGATAAGAGTGATTATGAATAATATACTTAAGAGTTAAATTCCTATCTAATACTCTTATATAAAGCTTCTAAAGACTAGCGATGAGGAGAATAATGGAGTATGGAAGGAGGAAACTAGAGAAGGCAAGTAAGAGATAGGAAGAAGTTATGACAAGACTAAGCATGAAGATAAATAAGGAAATGTACCAAGAAATTAGAAAATTATTATAAAAAAATTCATTTGAGTTGGATCTCAAAATTTCCCAATTAGGAAGTATGATGCAAGGGCATCATCAAGAACTATGTAAATTTTAGCTTGTTTGGATTTTGATATGTCAATGTTAGCTTGATAGTTCTTAAATAAGTGTAAGAGATCATATTATGTCAATTTATAAGTGTTATACTTAATAAGACTTGAAAGAGTGGTCTTTAAATATTCTTTTATGCTGTCCCACCAAAATGAGAATTCACATAGTTGGATTTACTATTCTATGTTTTAATGATTTTGGACATGTTGTAGATAATTGGTCCTATGGTGAAGAAGTTAAATAGGTTATATAAGATGATGATGATGATGATGATGTGTGTGTGTGTGTGTGTGTGTGTGTGTGTGTGTGTGTGTGTGTGTGTGTGTGTGTCTAATTTCCTTTATATATATATATATATATATATATATATATATATATTAAAAAACATTGAATTAAAATAGACCTAAAACCTTCACCATCTTCCTTTCTCTAATTATCTCCTGTCTTTTATTTCATACATGGTTCCTAGATTCATGGTTCATTGATTATGATTTATAAAATCATATATATACTTATATTGGTAATTTTTAAAGACCAAATGTCTCTTCTAAAATTAAGACTTATCAAAACATGCTCAATTTAGTGTGCGCACACACACACACACACACGTGTGTGTGTGTGTGTGTTTGTGTCTATATATATATATATATATATATAAACACACACACATAGATATATATACATATATAAGCCAAATTGAGAATGTTTTGATAAATCTTAGTTTTCAAAGAGACATTTGGTCTTTAAAAAATACCAAACTATGTGTAGATATGTTTTTAATAATAATAATAAATTAACCATGATTATATGAACCATGGATGTAATAAAAGAGAGGGGATGAGTAGAGAAAGGAATATGGTGAAGGTTTTTAGGTCTGGTTTTATCCATGGTTTTTATAGAATATATATAAACACAGGAAATTTTTTATGATTTATATGTAACCCTATGTTCATAAATGTGTAGGTAAGTGGTGATGATGACTCTTTAATCTTTTATAATATGCTCATTATGATTTTGAATCTACAAAGGTGTGTAAAAAGAGTATTTGATAACATAGTCTTATAAATAACATATTTTTTATGTATTTCCTGATTGATCTAGCTTGAAATACCATTTATTATAAATTTATAACTTGTAAGGGTCTTAAATAAAGTTAAATTAGTTTTTAAATTCCTTAAAACATGATATTTCTTCAAATGATTAGTTTTATTTTGTATAAATAATCTTGATTGCGATAGTAAGGATAAATAGTGGTTTATTTAGTAATTGAGGGTTATTAAAATATAAAAAATAGTTAAAATGGACTATATTGATGTTTGAGATTCATAAATAATCAAAATATACAATAAAAATATTTAAAGTTTGAAATTAATTTCTGTTAGGTCTATAGAAGACCATGGAACCCTTAACTAGGGTCTAGTAAACAAAAACTTGTATATATTTCAAATGAACCTAATTTTTTTTTATAAATCTTTGTAAAAGTTTATTTTATGATATTTAATATGTTTTAGATATTAATTCAAATGTTTTTAAACCCTGTACAAAGAGATCAATGAATCTCAGTCTTCAGACCTATATATAGGCTTGAAACTTTGTTTAGTAGTACTAATGGATGAAAAAAATCTTAAGTTGATAAAAACTTGTATAATGATAACATAATATTTTTATGAGGTATTTAAAGAGTCTTAAATAAAGTATGGTATCTATCAAAAGATAAATTCCTAGTTAATAGTCAACAGGCCTGTATGTTATAGGCAAAACCCAATTTGAGAGTTAAAAAGAGTACATAACTCCAAGATGCCTAATTATAACTATTTGAAACTTTAGTAAAGATTAAATTAGTTATTTTCTCTATGTTTAAATTGTTTCAGGGAATGGATAGCATAGTAGTGAAAGATATTAAGGAACCCTTGTCTACAGAATTGCATGTTGTAAACTAAAACCATATTTTATGTAGTTTGATTAAGAATCAAGCATGAAGAATGGTAAATAATTATGTGATAGGTTGTGTAATATACAAATTTATTTAATAATTATACTTAATGTATCAATAACCATCATATGTACAATATTTTAGACTAATATCCTATGAGTGAGTCTATAATCATGTTTATAAGACCTTAATCTTTGTTAATAGTTTAATCAAGAAATGAGTATAGGCTTGAAACTTTGAGGAAAGGAATAAAATTTTTTTTTTTATGTTTTAAAATTATTTTCATAGTTTCTTCAATCATACACTTTAATATGTGTCCATTTTTTCAAACTACAGGTTTGTTTTGTTTATTTAAACATTGAATATTGTATGTTCTTACATAAAATTATTATTGTGAAGGAAGATAAGTATTTACTGGTTTGAATACAATTGACCACATGACTAAAATATTTTAAAATAATATTTAATATTATCTATAATAAGGTAAGTGCCCAGCCAATAGAGTTATAGACCTAACATAGTAGGTCTCCTAAGATAGGCTGGTATTTGATTATAATAATTAAAATCATAATTAAGAAAAGATTATTTCTTTTTTTTGAATTAAACAAAAGTGAGTCTAATAAGTATAGTGAATTAAAACATTTTTAAATAGTGATAGAACCTTGATATAACATTAGATATATGAATTATATAATTAAGATTTTTTGTGGAATAAGGTTATAAATCTAATATCCAGTCATGAAAACTATTATGAACCCTTGTTTATAATAGAGTGACATCAGATTAGCCATATAGATATAGAGATCAAAAGGTCTATTTTCATCACTTGTTCTCTTCTTATCCATAAAATTAAACAAGACCTCAATTAATTCATATGAAGACCAACATTTGATGTGGAGTCCATGTGATGAGTCTAATTAAATAATTATAGTATGATGAGAAAATAATGCTTACCCCAAACCTAGACATCTTAATTTACTAATTAGAGATGTTATCAAAATTAAAAACACTATTAAAATTCAACACCACAACATAATAATCTAGGTAATAGTAAAAAAATTGAATCAACCAGGGTATACGAAATGAGATTCATTATTTTGTAAAACTGGTGAAAATATAATTGATAATAAGATTCACCCACATGAGAGTACAATAAATTATTTGATTTTGAGATATTTTTTAATGAAATATGTCTTTAATTCAGGAAAATTAAAGGTTGGTTGTAGAATATTGAAAAGTGTGTCACTTTGTTTTGTGATTGCCGCATCCCTTTAGCCAGTTCTTACATTGCAAGATGGACCTCCAACCTATATGTAACTATAATGTTAACATCAACTAATATTTCATAATAACATTGAAAAACAAAATTATTGTTTAAATAATCTTATATTAAAATTTTTACAAGTTAACTAACCTTAGCAATACCATCTTAGGCACTAAGTGTGACAATGTCAGTAAAATAAATTACTCCTAGGCATGTCTCCTCTATCTCATCCTTTGCATTATCAATTACATATAATATTATTAATGAAATGATACATGTGGATAAAGAGGTAAAAAATAAAAATATTTCTCATATAGGCATACCTATGTGTTTTAGTTGATTTCATACATTTGATATGATTTATGATCAGTATTTTTCACCTACACCCATGAGAAATAGTGTTCATATGCCTATTATAAATGTTAATAATCAACTTTTGAATAAACCTACTGGCATAAACTCATATTTTATTGAGGCCCTATATTTTGATCTAGGAACATTTTTAAGATCTTTAAAAAAAATTAAGACCTCAAAGACAAGAATGCAACCATAAATAACACTAGCTAGTTAGTGTCTAATCTCATACATTTTGGAGGTCATAATTGATTATATAATTGTATAAAATTACATTTTAGTTCTTTTTTTGTAGTTTTATAATTCTATAAATTAAATATTTTTTCAACCAAACATAAAATTGAGTTGAAATTCATCCATTAGTGTGACTTTAGTGTGTATAGGGTAAGAGGATGTTTTTAGGCCCATTCAATATTCCATTTAAAAGTTGATAAAAATAGAAGAGTGAGTTAACTCTAGGTATTTTTATTTATTTATTTTGATTCCTTAATTTTGCATGTAAAATATAATTTTGAGTCAAAATTTATCTAAATAATTATATATAACTATTTTAATTCATTAATTAAGAATTTAAAAATATTAATGTTCATAAAATTATGATTAAATTCTGCCTATTAATTTTTTGCTTTTCTAATGTTTGGTTTCATCATTCATATCAAAGTAAATTTTTATTCTTGAAGATAATTTAATTGAGAATTTGTAATGGGTTTTAAAATCATGTTTTAATATACAATTATATTATTTAATAACATGTGTATATATGGTAAGAGGATGAGGGTGATTTTCATAGATGAACATAGCTATAAAAAAATTATAGAGGTAAGTGGAAGATTTAACTACAATTATCACATTTAAAATATAAAACAAAGAGGATATGAAATAGGTGTAATAAAAAAAACATTAATAATAAATTAAAGAATAATATGAAAAAAAATAACCACCATAAATTTACGAAAGGATGGTTATGGACTTAAAGGGGATGAACAAAGGAATCAAAGTGGAAGTTTCAAAGTATTGAGGTAGTTTAAAATAATAGGAGTTGACAAAATAGTTAAATATTATGGATAAATTTTTGAAATGGATAAATTTTAAATCTGAAAATAAATTAAAGTTTAAATGAGAAAAATTGAATGGTAATATGATATTTCAGTGGGATAGATTTAAAAAAAGACAAGGAAACAGAAAATAAAATATCAAGACTTGGATCAAGATGGATAATAAGTCGATAGAGAAATTTAATCCTATATATTATGCCTAAAACCTATATAAAATAATTTAAAAATTAAATTAAAAATATCATAGTGTACTAGACTATAAAAATGTGTTTTACAAGATATCTATATGAGTGGGGCACAACAAAACAAAATAACATATGGATGTAAGTTATTTAAATGGTTTAATGTTTTATATTCATCAATAATTTAACATGAATATAATAAATAATTTGTAAGAGGTTTACCAATTAGATTTTAAATTAAAATAAAAACAAAATAAACAAGATTTTAGAAGTTTAACCAAGTGAAAAAGTTGTCAATCATCTCCAAGGGGATGCGATGGGTTAATGTCATTATAGGATAATCATATTTTGTAACAAAAAGTTAAGAATATAAAAATAAGTGTTTGAAAATATATAAAGAGGAATGTGATTTCATAGTAGTAGATCCTATAGTGGTAGTAGAGGATGGAATCGTCCATGCTAAACTTGTGTTTGTTACATATGTAGAGAATAAGGGTAGCGATAATTTGAGTTTTTGAATTATCATGAAAAATAAAGGAGGCAAGTAGATGAACTAAAATTTAATATATTTAATAAAGAAAAAAAATAAAAAAATACAAAAATTGTAGTAAACATAGTATAAAATAACATGATTAGCAAAACAATGATATATTCAAGTAAAGAATAGGTCAAGAATATAGAAGGTGGTGATTCATGGCTAAACAAACATTTTTTAAACAACGTTTATTTAATGAGATAAGACCTGTAAAATGATTTTTTAATTGTGTAGTTGTGAAAATATGGTTTATCAAGAAATTATAGAGAAATTATGTCTACAATGCAAGAAACATCCTTATCCTTAATAAATTTCATGGTTTAATAAAGGTAACTAAGTTAAAATATATGAAAGGAATTTAATCAAATTTTTTATAGTAAAATAGTAAAATAATGAAATATGGTGTGATGTTATCCTAATGGATGTTTGTTATGCATTATTGGGAAGACCATGATAATATGATTGAATAACTATTCATGATGGAATAATAAATATTTATAATTTTTTTGAAGATTGTATAAAGGTAGTTTTAATACCTCTTAAATAAGGACATATAGAAGTAATTTTATCCAAAAAATACGTTATGAAGGACATGAATATGGTGGGTTATTGTTATGGATTAATAACAAAGAATGAAGATACATAATTCATGTAAACTAAAACAGAGGAAATAAAAGTGTTGAAATCATATTCAAACATTATAAATGATGATATTTTATATGATTTACCACCAAAAAGGGACATTTAACATCATACTGATTTGAGTTTACATGATTAATCTACCCAATCAAGCAATTTATGGGATAAGTCAAATAAAACATTTAGAGTTAGATAGCCAGGTTATTAAATTGGTGAGAAGAGGTGTAGTAATGGAGAACATGAGTCTATGTAAAATACTAACATTTATAATTAGAAATAAATATTCAACATCTTACATTACTGATAGCATATCAATCAATAAAATCGTAATTAAATATATATTTTCTATACCTTGATCTGATGATATGGTGGATGTGCTTATAGGATAAAAATATTTTACTAATATTGATCTAAGGAGTGGATATTGTTATCTTTTGATTCATGAAGGAGGTGATTTACAGATAAAATTAAACACCATGAATGAATTATATGAGTGGATGATGATGCCATTCAGATTATCAAAAGTACCCAACACAATTATTAGGATGATGAACATAGTGCTACAATATTACAATGTTAATTTTTTAGTGCTTTTCTTTGATGATATTTTGATATTCTCTAAGAGAAAATAAAATCATTTGAGAATGGTATTGTAATTGTTAAGAAATCATAAGATCTATGAAAATTTGAAGAAGTGCAAGTTTGTGCGTAAAAGTTTTGCACTTTTAGAATTTTTAGATTCAAAATATGGTATAAGAACGGATGAACAAAAGGTAAAGATAATTTTTGAGTGTCCTATTCCAAGAATCACATCAAAGTGAATAATTTTCCACAGTTTATCAACTTTTTATTAAAATTTCATTAATAACTTTAGTGGTATTGTTAAACCAAAAACAAATTGCATGAGGGGAAAATAATTTTTATGGAAAAAAGTGATGATGCCAAGAAATGGATTTCATATCTCATAAATATTATCCCAGAAACCCATTTTTTTTTCCATTTTTAAATCTCTCATCCATGATTAATAATATAAACTTCACTTGTGGCATAAAATTTTCTTGTGCTGATATAATTTTTACAATTACTAAATAAAGGAGTATGATTTAATTATTTTTTCAATAGTATTAAAAATTAAAAATTACAAAATTCCAAATTTACCTTATAGTTTAAAATATAAATAAAATATCAGAGAAATAATCATCTTGTAGCATCTATACTACAACCCATAACAACCACTAATCAACACGTCAAAATTGTTAGCTAACCAAAAGTAACTGGGAAGCTAACATGTATAAACTAAGTTGTCAACTGATATCAAATAGGTTTTTAACCCATAGATATTGGGTTCAAAACCCATAAAAATTGGGTGAAAACCATAGAAACTAGGTTATAACCCATAGTAACAAGGTTATGCATGTTATTTTTGGATTGCAACAACTATATGGTGGTCTAGATTATATTACTTCCATAATTTGAGGGGTACATATATTATTAAATTCAACGAAAAGGATAATTAAATATTATGATATCTAATAATTATAATTGTCTCATTTTATAAAGTTAGTTTTCTTCATGATTCATTTTGTTATTTTGTTCTCATGCCAACAAATTCCTTATTTCAAGTTTGTGTTATTGTAACCACTATTATTCTGAGAGATATTTTTGATGCTATAAGAATTTTTATACTATTTAAATTCATGCTATTTTTTTACAACATTATATTTTAATAAAGAATCACTTTATCTCTATATAACTAAAATGTTGCAAGCTATATAGATAGAGATAGAGATTAGAGAATTAGAGGAATACAAAAATAAAACAAGAGTATTGTAATCTAAGTTGTAATAATTTTTTTTTAAATTATTCATAGATAAAATATATACTATATATAATCATTTATTTCATTTAATCATATCATATACAAGGAGGGGATATGAATTTAATCCAATTGAGTTAGGGCCTTCTTGCATTGATTCAATAGTTTAGTTTTACATATGTGAGCTATTTTATTATTTTTATGTGTATATTTCATCTTATTCCATTCCTATAAGTGTGTGTACCTTTAAATCTAGTGTGTTTACATTAAATATTATATGTGAAGATTCCAATATAGTTTTGTATTTAGTTTCATGTTATCTAATTTATTGTAATTTCAATTCTTACTATTGACTTATTATCATTTACTTTCAACAAGTGTGAACTAGTTTTATAAATAATATAGGTGGTACAATGTTACATATGTAATGAAGAATTATTTTAATTTTATACATCATTGGTTTGAAAATTACTAAAATTATAATGATTGATAAAAATAAATGTCCACCTTGTCCCATTGTTGATTGCTGAGGTTGTACATAAGTATGTAGGTTGTATCTAGTTTTATTGGTGATTTAATTTTTTTTTCAAATAAAAACAAAATAATGATTTTAATTATTAAATAATAAGGTGACATAAAAACATATTTTATAATTACCATATTTTAAAAACTTGTTTTAGGTAGATTGGGATGCTTCACATGTGGTTGTTGGTGTTGGTGTTGATTCAAGAAGGAAGGCCAATATTATATTTCAATGATAAGATGAATAAGGTAAAAAATAAGTACTCTACATATGATGTTAAATTTTAAGTGACTACGTAATCACTGAAACACTTGAGACATTGTTTGATGCCTAATTATTTTATCATTTTGTAGACCACAAAGAATTTAATTATTTGAACACCCAAAATAAGCTAAATAGAAGACATGTAAACTAGGTATATTTCTTGAAAGTATATACATTTGTTTTGAAACATAGTTTAGGAAAGTAGAATTAGGTAGTTCATGATTTTAGTAGGTTAGTGGTAATGTTACCTATTATGGTGAGTCTATTAGTTGGATTTAAAGTTGTTAATAAATTGTATGATATTGATCTAGATTTTAACAAGATAGTTGAATAATCTAAGAATCTATTAACAGGTAAGAGAATTAATAATAAATATGAGTATCTTATACAAGACGGTTATTATTTTAGGGGGAAATAAATATATATTTTATTTGGGTCTATGAGAGACAATATTATAATAGAACTACAAAATGGTGGTTTAGGTGGACACTTTGGTAAGAATAAGAAAATAAATTTTATTGCGGAGTAGTATTTTTAGCCAAATATTAATAGAGACGTGGTAAGATATGTTTCAATATGGAAGACATTCCAATAAGATAAGTTCCATACACAAAACACATGATTGTACATGCCATTATAAGTACCAAGAGCACCATGTATAAATTTGAGTATGGACTAAGTATTGGTGATGTCAAACACCCAAAGATGTAATGAATCTTTTTTTGTTTGTAGATATGTTGTTTAAAAGGGTTAATTTTATTACATATTATAAAACCTATGATGTCATTTTAGTAACATATATATATATATATATATTAAATACATTATGACAATTCATGGTGTTTCAAAAACCATTACTTCAGACATGGATACAAAAATTCTATGTCATTTTTAGAGGACTAGGTGGAAGAAGTTGGGATCTAAACTAATATTTAGTAGTGCATGCTACCCAAAAATAGATGAAAAAATTAATAAATATGAGCTTGGTAATATTTTTGAGATGTATAATTGGAGATAAACCTAGGTAATGGGAGTAGGATTTAACGCGTTTTCAGTTTACATGTAATAGTTATATACACAAAACATTATGGAAAACAGCTTTTCAAAAAATTTATGGAAATATTACAAAGGATATTTGAATTTTGGTTTCTTTACCATTTTTGTAACATGTTAGTGATGATACATAAACATTTTCAAAATATATACAATAATTGCATAAAGAAGTAAGAAGAGGGATACATGAAAGCAATGACAAGTATAACAAAATAACATATGTAACAAGAAGGCCAAAGGTTATTGAATAAGGATATTTAGTGTTGGTTTATTTTATAAAATAAATATTTCCCCAAGGAACATACAAAAATATGAATTATAATAACATTGGTCCTATTGGTGTAGTTTTTAAACACACCAAATCATAAGGAGGTATCCTCTAACATTTTAGGATCATAATGGAGATAAACTCCACTCTAGAACATGAGATATAGGTATATGGGTGAACAAAAAAATGGTGGAATATTAGGTAGAGCATGTAGGTTATTTATTGGGACTATGTATGGATGCATGATATCTAAAAAAAAATTAAAACTAGGTGAGTTGATAGATGGGTAGATACTAACTTAAAGTGATCAGATCTCAAAAATAAGATCCAAAAGAAAGAAGTGTAAAGAAGAAAAGAGGGATATATGACTTAAATAATTACCTTTTGGGTTTGATTATTTATGCACAATTAATTTTAAAATTAATTTTTATTACTAGTAGCTACTGCACATACACATACAAACACAGTCAAGCATTCATGGAAAAATTATTATAGGGATCTCAAATATCTCGATCAAAGATTGTTCCTTTTCAAGTAGCTTATGAAAACCCATACTTATAATATTATAACTTAGATCAGGTAGGTATCGAAGGAATATATTTCACACACATAGAATACTATATCAAAGAAAACACTTATGAACACTCAAAGAGATTAGATAATCAACCTACTTGCATATAATCAATAATAATTGCTAGCTCTTCACTAGTCATTAAAGATTTAAAATTATCATATAAATTATAAAAAAATGAATTATTCATAGTGATTTTACACTTATAATTTATAAATCAAACAACCAATAAAATATAAAGCTTGATTACACAAATTTTGGAAAGAAAAGGTACTAACACCATTTCATGACAATCAAGATTTGACGTCTTCATATATTAATTTTTTTGACCTTTTTGAAAATGACATTTATAGACATATAAATTTTATTTGGTAAGAGTCACCTCATCCTCCAAGATCATGAAAAATTGTAATTATATACTTAGAACCTTATTTCTAATTCTAGTTTCAAATCTACATGTATGCATGCTCATAGTTAATTTAATATTGTTAAAATAAAGTTAGCCTATACAATGTGATGTAATATGTGTATGTTTATGAATAATTCAATAAAAATTCATATTAAAGTTATAACTAAGAATAAAATTAGTATAAAATTAATTACTTACCATGGATGCACACAAAATTAGCCTTTGACCTTGGGATCGATGGGCATTTGCATGACACTATTGATTATTGGAGACATTGTAATAGATATTGGTATTAAACTAGAAGTTAGAATTTCAATCTTCTTTATTTTATCCAATTCAAGAGAGAAATTTTGTCCTACATCATGATACTATCTAATAATGTCCATGTTTAGTAATGAGGGTCTATGCACCCTGTTTAGTTATTCATGGATCTTGGCATGTTTTTCCTTTGTGGTATATAAGTTTATCTTGAAAATTTTTACTCACTTCACCTTCTTCCTAAAAAAACACAACACATCCTCAATTTCCTCAAGTGATAATCCTTAAAGGATTTATTTTAATTTATCAGATGCTTGCTAAAGAAGTTGATCAAAATTGATCCTACTGATAAGTTTATTGATTGAGTCTCTTGCCTTTGATAAATTTAATTCATCTATGACTTAAAAAATGAGATATTCATGTTCTTGATACTTTGGCATTACTACCCTAGATATTTTGATCCACTCTCTATTCTTTTGGGTTCTAATTACCACCAAGTTTAGTGTGTTTGAAGCCTATAATGATGCCATTAAATCAAGATGGATATAAATCTTATTGGTAGTATAAAGAATAAGTAACCTTAATTCATTCTCATCCTAATTCAAGGAATTAAATTTTTTATGATTCTTAGTTATATGAGGAGCCAATTATGACATCATTGCATCAATTGATTCTAGTTAATTATGTAGCTTTGATGTAGACCATTTGTTTTTGCTTTTTTATTTATTCTAACTCTTGCTCAATCTCCTGCCTATCCATTTTAGTTTTATCATGAAATGATATCAAATAATCATTATGAATTTCAGAAAGGGATTTAAATTTTTCTATATATGGGGACTACCCCAACTTCATGATCTTCCTTTTAGACAAGGTAAATATTTCTTATCTTGCTTCAAAAATAATTCTCCTTCCATATTCATCTTCCACTTTCCTCTTCCTAACCCTTTGGATGTTTCATATAGGTTTATAAAACATGGAGATTATCAATGGAAAATCTATTATTTTCAAATTTTTAGTTTGAAAAGCACTTGATCTGAGATCAACTACCCATGGAGGGATGACTAGTTATGTTGGATTTACTTGTTGTGTGTCCTCAGTTATAATCTTAGCCAATTGATCTTATGATGTTTTCTATAAATATCCTTTAGTTATTAAGTCAATAAGGGAGGTCCATATGATTTTATATTAATCCACACCTTCATACTAGGGTAGTGTGTGGATTACGTACACCTATTTTCCATTTTAACCTTCCTTGAGGATGCTACAGTAGTGCCCTGGGAAGAGCTAGTGGAAGGCATCGGCAATTTATTTGAGTGGATGATACATGAAGTTGAGAGCTTCCCAATACCCCTTTAACCTTCTTAGAATCATTCCTTTTAACTTCAAGATGGATAGAGGTAGTCTCAGAATGAAATTCTATAGTGGTGGAAATAATAGATGTGGTTGGCATTATTGAAAAAATAGAAAGAATAGGGGTAAAGGAATCATCCTCTATTTTTGGAGTGAATAGAGGTGTTTGTGAGATAATACTAAGAGGAACTGAATCAAATGTACTTAATGAAGAAAGAGGAATAAAAGAGGAAATTAGGGAATAAATGACTGAAAGTTGGGCCTCCTTACCTAAATGGTTATCATTCATAGGTGATTTACCTTTGGCATCTTTGAGGCTAAAGGCCCGTGATCATTGTGATTCCTCCTCTTCATCCATAACTTGTTTTGATAGAGTTTGTTTTTTAATTTAAGATATGCCCATTGGTGGTTTATTATAAATTGGGTTCTCCATGAGGGAAGGATCCCTTAGCTTCCACTTGTATTAGATTATAAATTTCTTAGATAGGAAGGAGGCTCATTGAATTTGGGTAGTAACCTCTTTACCTATATATTCTTGTACAGGGGATGCAGTTGGATGACCTTGGCTTTCTAAATCAGAAGAGTCCAAGAAAATTTGATCCTCTTGAGCTCCTCCATTCTTAATTTTAGTCACAATAGGATCTACTTTAATAGACTTCAATACTTTGGGATATATTTTAAAAGGCTTTCCTTGTTAATATGTTAGTTTCAGGGGTTTATTGACCTAGAAGACTAAATTAGTTCATCCGCCAGGGGGTGGAAGCTTTGTGTGCATCTTTTAAACCAAAATTAAAGGTTGTACTTGAATTATATTCAAATGTTCCTATCTAATCCCCATAATTCATTCCCTTTCCATGACTTGAATATATATTTTGCATTTAGGAACTAGAAATTATGGTCATAAGGAATATGTTGGTATGGAATATCAAAGTTGATATGTTTCTAAATTTGACCATGAGGGTCCCAATCTATATGAGGTAGGGTGTGTTAAAGGTATAATCACTGAGAGGGGGGTATATCAATGATCCTAAATAATCTATCTTAAATTATGATCTTTATGAATATTTAAATTACTATCATAAGCACTCATGAAACATACACAACATTCATAGAAATGAGCAAGATAGATAATGTAATATCAATCACATAATACATGACATACATGGGAAAACCTATTCAATAATAAAACCCACTAGAACCTACAATTGAACTATTATCCTATATTAAAAAATCCAATTTAGACTATATACAAATGATCAAGGAACTGCGATCCCTATTTAGTGAGACTCCAATCCCACAAGGTGCTACCACACCTCTCCAGATGAGATGCAATAATAACCAAATATTTTAGTAAGTGTTGACTTAAAAGGAGGATACAATCATATTATATGTTGAGCTACCACAACAACACCTATGAAAACATTTCCACTTCTTAACTGATGTCAACAATACCTGATGATGGACCTCATCTTATCTCTCTTTAGCTTTGCTCACTCTCAATCTACAATCAAAACATTCTACCAATAGAAGAATGATAAATAGGTCATAAAAATAGTCCTCAACTTGTTCTAATATTCAACATATCCTTAGGGGACACTACCCATACTTCACTCCACAAAACACACACATAATCCTTTTTACTATCACTCCTTATTATCTCATACAATGTCTAGAACTTATCATATTTGGTTCCAATATTTATAGATAAATCTTTATTATCAAAATATTAGTCATCCATTAAACATGTCTTAACCCTTAAGATAAATTTCACATGAAGACATAGCTCAATATAATCTATATAGGTTGGTAATAACATTTATGGGTCATCCTTAAGTACCTACACTTTTTAAACAAAGTACTTGTAGCTCTTATAGGTCTCATGGAGACATATTCACCTATTAGCACTCCCTCGATCAAAACAAGAACATAGGACAAATTTATAATACATGGGTACACTCCTTGTGTCCCCTAGGAAATCCTCAAAAGATCATAATCAACTTAGATCACCTCTGCATGTGTTCAAATAACTCAAACATTGCCCTGATGCAATCAGTCACCATGAATGAACACATAGTCAACTTCTTAATCATTGTTCATACTAAAGATAGATTGATCACACCTCCAAAATCCAAAAAAAAACATCCTCATGGATTATAAAACATGATCCAATAGCTAATTCAATTTGAGACATCAAAAAAACACCAACACAAGCTCAAATATCCTTCTCGGGTCACTTACAAAACATATATGAAAACATAGTCAACTATAGAGCTTCATAATTATGGTTTTGTACACTTTCATATATTGGAATCTATATTTACAAATTCACTTTGAAATACTCTACATGTTTACTTCTTGCTACATCAAAAAATTCTTATTATATCAAAATATATGATCGAAATATATATCTCTAGTGTTTTTATGCCTAAAATTCAAATATTTAAATAGCAATGGTCATAGTTAATCTTCAAACACAAGGCTCAAATCTTGTGGACTCTCAGCTCAATATAAATCTTACATCATTTATCTTGTCTAAGATTTAATGAATATACCATAAAATCCAAATGTTAAACATCAATCATGTTGACCTCATATTGTGTCCTCTCAAAATGTTAATTTAATTAACTTCATCAATCTCTAAAAATCAATAACATCATTAGCAATCAATGATCAACATTTGATCAAACATAGAATGTTTGATCTCCATTGGATCATTATCCTATACATTTACTTAGACATTTAAAATCATGAAAATATCCTCATATCCCTACCTCCATACTCCTTGTATCACGTGTATATCATTGATCTTTCTTTAACTTTGATACTTACAAAAATTACTAAGTATGTGGACCCTCCCAATAAGCATGAGTAGCCATTTTTATCCTTAATAACTTTTTTGCTTCAATGTAGGATCCAAATTTTAGACAAAATGATCTCTACACATAGGAGAATCCAACCATATGAAATAATTAATCCTAAAACTCTTTTGCATGTGATATAAAATGCCATTAAAGTGCCTTCTCATAAACTTCTATCACAAAGCCAACCATGTCAAAATCTACTTGAGAGGCCAACTTTGATCATCCATAACTTTGTTTTACTTTAGCACATGAGCTCAAATTTAGCACAAATGATCTATTCTCAAAAAAAAACACACATGATAATATTTTCTTGACACCTTCACACTTGGAAAATATAACACCTTCAAAATTTTCACTTAGCTCTTTCTACCACACTATAAAATTGGCTAAGTATGAAAAAAAATAGTCAATCTACCTAGGAGCCCAACTTTTCATAAGAATATCTTTTGATGCAATATATCACATGATCTATAAATTATCTCAAATAAATTAGGTTTAAAAACTAAACAAACCCATATGATAAACTTCTCCTGAATTGTCCACATGTGTGAGGTATTCCATCATCAAATTGCTTACTTAGCTCTTTTTGACCAATATGAAAATTTAGCTATGGGAAAATAGTGAAATCTATCTTATAAGCTAACTTTTCACCCTTATATATTTGATTGTGCTTTAATGCATGATTTCAGATCTAGTTCAGAAGAACTAGGGACTACTATGATCAAAACCATATGACCCACTCCCCTTGACTCCTTCCCATGTGGCAATGGTGACATCATCAAACTACCTATTCATCTTTTCTACCACTAGACCTAAAGTGTCTAGAACAGAAATATGAACAACCATATGAATTATACTTGTGCACACAAGCTCTCAAATCATGGATCACATCTTATAAGAACCCTTTCACATTCTCAAACCTCCATACTCATCCCTAATCCTCTAAAGCTATGTCAATACTAAAGATCATCCAACCATACATAAAGAACACTAGAAATATCATATTTCACACTTTAACATACAAGAACAAGCACATTGAACACTTTGTCACTATCACAAAGACTATCAAGGCTCTTCATCCACTTAGCAAGGCACCTCCATGACACCACCATGACATCAACATGACAACTCTTAAATAATATCCCCCTTTGTCATTGATGTCAACACCTATCAATATATAAATATATAGCTCACCTTCTCTCTCTTCAAAGCACTCCTAAAATCAAGAACTTTCTCACCCTTTAAATTAATGAATAATTAGGCACACACTGATCTTGAGTACCTGACAAGATTATCCAATAGGAAAGGACTATCTTAGAAATATGATACAAACTCCCCCTTACTTTGAGTCTAATTATGATTGTCTAAACAACCTCCTATTGCTTCATGCCAACACTCCCTTTAACCTATAACTGCAAAAAAAAAAAAAAAACATGAAAAATATATTAAATATAATTTTACTCACCAAGAAACATTTTAGATGACCCCCCCTAAGAAATCTAATCAATTGCACCTTTTTAGCATCTACATATCTCCACACACCTTGAAGAACCTTCATGTAAGCTTAATAGATTTCTTCTCAAGACACTTACATGTCTACCAATTCTACATCTATACTATAAAAAATATTAAACATACGTTGAACCAACCTAAGAACATAACTTTAAATACTCATACCTTGCTATTTTGGAGAAATAGAGAAAAAATCACTTCATCTTCAAACTAGGCCTATCTAGCCTCCTTATAGCCCTATCTAAAACTTTCAGATCTCATAATTCTTACTAAACACATCTCTAGGACATGAAACTTCATATCTCAAGAACTCTTATATTCCACCTACATCACACTAATTTTCATCACCAAGATCATTATCTACAACATGCTTCCTTAAGAAAACTACTAGCCAATTAACCCTCCACAATGAAAAAATTTGAATAATCTGAGAACCACAAACCTTCAAATATCAATGAAGCTTGATTTAAAAACCCATTTTTCTAGTTCAAAAAATTATGAATCCTTAGACCTCAAATCATAAAGCAAACCACTTTTATAACATAGCCCATAAACATGGAAATTTAAAACAAATAGGGTCAACAAACCTTCTTCTAGTCAACACACATCTCTTAAAGTTATTTCACATCTTCAAATCTCAGAAAAACCTAGAGAAAACCAAAAACAAATTAAAAAACCATTGTAATCACCAAACACTTCTTTATATTTGCATCAATCTCATTAAGCTACTTGGAACCACCCATTTTGTCTCTGTACTACAGCTCCTTTACAAACCTCTGAAATATGCTCATGAAATTTTTGCTCCCCCTTAACCAAAGACCTTTTTGTTATAATCATCTTGACCACATTAAATCTGACCTTGTAGACTATTCTAATTGGAAAATACTACATCAACACTTGCTTCTCCACTTGAAATGGGTCTCTTAAGAAGTACAGATAGTGACACCTTCTATACCTCAATGTTCCTAAAACAAATTCTTGATCTTCCATCTCCTCCTTGCTCATTTGATATTTGTATTTCTTCTTCTCCTTCTTGGCTAAGGAGAAACAACTTCCTCATACACTACAATATCCTTATTTTCTTCTATGATTGAATTGATAATACATGTAGACAACATAGATTCATTACATACGTTTTCATCTAAAGAAACCTCCTTATAGCTTGAAACCTCAACATTAGGCATAGATAACTGATGTTATTTACATTATATATGCTCAAAAATAGTATTATTTTCACTTGGATCCATACATACCTCAATACTAGACTCAAATAACACCTTGATCTTCTCCTTGATCTTGATTTCTTCATTATCAACATGAGTATATAATGAGACCTCTTGGGACTCTTCAACGTTTGAAGTATTCTCCACCATACCAAATAAATTACTTAGACCTACAGTCTCATCATAACTCACACTTTACAACTTTGGCTTCCATGTGTTAACTTGCCTTCTTTATTGATCTTTAGTAGTTTGATTAAATATACTTTGTCTTATAGGCCTTTGATTGTAGAGCCTAGCAATGTGACCTCTTTATTCACAATTATAGCACACCTTATATTTTAGAATAAATGTATCTTTCCTTACCTTATTTGGTTATAAATTTTTAGTGTGTCCTATGTCATAACAAACAAAACAACCTCCCCTTTTTGAAGAGGACTCACCTTGTCTAATATTATGTGGACAATGGTTTGAAAAGTGCCCTACATCAAGATAGTTAAAGCACTTGATTCTATTCATATATTTTTGAATAATGGCCCCCATCATAGTCCCATTAAAATTCATTTCTAATAGGTCTCTTATAGTCTCTATCCCTATGACCAAATTTATTACATGTATAATAGTGACCATTGAATCTTGAATACCATATGGCATTTGCCTATCTGATCTGACTTGTCTTTATACTACCAACACCTTAAGTCCTTGTCTAATGATTTTTATTCAAAGTATGATTTTCATATTTCAAATTAGTCTTCATAGTGTCTTTAGTTATAGTCTTCTATTATTCTTCATATCCAAGACCAGTTTTATCACTAGAATACTTTTGACCACTTAGAATATTATCTAGATCACATATGCTCTTTTCAAATCTCACAAATGTCTTCACCTTACTAGTTGTCTTTTCTAGCTCAGATTTCAAAGATTATTTTTTAGAAGCATAACTTGATCATTCATCTTATTTATAATTTAGGCTTGTAGATAAAATTTCCAATTGACAACTGAGATATTCCATCATATTTTCATGCTCATTCACATCTTTATTAAATCTTGCCTCATACACACTAAATTTTTCCTCATTGTCTTTGATTTTAGATTTCATCTTATTATTGATCTTATTTTCAATCTTTAGTTCTTCAAGAGCATGTTGAATATATATAATATTTTCAAACTTTTATTGATTATTAATAATTTGTATCTTGAAGGAAACTATCGAGTCTCAATCTCTCTGAGTGCACACCTTAAGGGGTGCATTGAGAAAGGGGTAGGTAGACCATTGGTGCTTCATAAGATTGTTGTCCCTTTTTCAACTTTCCATAAACACTTTTTCCTCCTAAACTCATTTATCCTAAGCTTATTCTTCCCATTCTTACCCATTACAGTCATTTTCCATGTTTTATCTTCCTTATTCTTGCCCTGACCCCCTTTCACTAGTTGAGTGTACTAGGTCGACTAGGTGAACCCTATAAATTTGCATCTTATTACTATATATGGTCAATAGGGTCAAACCTATACTGTTTTGGGAGATTTTTCACTTGGAGTTTTGCTATCCCTTTGGCTGACCTAACTCGGGACCTAGTGATTTATCTCTTGAAAACATACAAGTTTGACTAGGTTGAGCCTATATAGTTGACATATTTATAAATATTTAGGGCAAGATTTGACTATATATATAAGTTCATTTCCAACCATTTGAAAAAATAGAAGTGAATAAGGATAAGTGTGAATGAACATCCATTATTGACCATTATACTTGATGAGTAAAGCTTAAGATTTAATACTTTCTTTAGAGACATGGATCATGTCTTGTGGAGAATTATTTTGGATGCATAAATAGGTTGTGTAGCCTAGAGATGATTTGTCTTTATTATCCTTATATACCACAACAATCTCTTATGAAGAACCTTGGCCAAGGGAGAGATTGAGGCTCGATGGGTTCATCTTCAAAGTAAGTATTCCTAACTTTATTTCTCATATATAAGAGTAGATAAATAATGTAGTTGTGCTTCTCTCACATGTATTATTATTTTGTATACATTTACATGAGTGTCTATCTTCTATGCATGTCTAGTTTATTTTATTTTATTTCTAACCCCCACTTTGTGCCACAGGGTTTGGTGTGCATTAGATTAGATTTAATTTATTTTTTAATAGAGTAGAGTGAAATTTAAAATTAAGAATATTTTAGGGTTGTTGCATGGTTGTGTTATACTATAGGATTTGGAACCCTTCCTAGCATGGTGTACTATGACAAATGATCCCTTATTCAGATCTAGCAGATCCCCATCTTGGTCATGATCTCACTTTAATAATGTAATCCCAATCGAAAGTGTAGGTATGCTCTATCTTCTGTGAACCAGGTTTGATTTATAGACATGATGCATTTTTTATTGCATACATTCTAATGAATATGATTTGAATCCTATCCCACCACTCATTGGGTTGTCTTCATGTTTCCACTTTCTTATTAGTATTTTATTCACTTTGGTTTCACCTTCATAATAAATTCTAGTGAAACCCATGTGAACTAACCCTTGAAGGATTTTTTTGACCTTTTTTCATTTCTTTCATTCTTTCATCATTATTTTTGTCATATATTTGTCATATTAGATCGACTTTATCGACCTTATATTAAAATTATATGCATATTATTTTAGGTATAGGCTAATGGATCAACCCTATCAACCCAATATAGATTTTTATACTTTTAAATATTTATTATAAACTATTAGTTTGACCCAATTGATCATGTACATTTTCAGGTACTCAACAATAACTTTTGTAAAGCTTGATCGATCTAGTCAATTTATTTAGTGTAAGTTGTAAGCATATATCAAGGATATTGAATAATAATCTTCATTATCTACATCTATGATCCACCAAGTTTCCTTTCTATTTCTTTCTTTATATTCTTTCCTTTTACAATTTTTAGTATTGGTACACCTTGTCGACCTAGTTCTATGTTATGCGTGTTGTCTAGATAACTAGGTCAACTTTGCCGACCTTATTTATTTTTAAACCTTGATTTTATAATACATGTTTGACCCTATCAACCCTATTCTATATTTTGTGCATACATTATTGAATATATCAACATTGTACCTTGTTTCAAAGTTGGAATTAAACTTATATACTTCTAATTAATTCACACTTTCTTTTCTTGATTCTTATATGTTTAGAACAGATCACATAGTCTAATTAGGGGGTGTTAAATTAACCATTTATTTTCACTATTTTATATTTTATGCACACATGAACAAATCATAAAATATAAATAAGCATTTTAAAATTCATCTACCCAAGGCCAGCCTACTTGGATTTCATCACTAAGGGGGAAGCTGACTTGATCTTTTGGTTAAGTTTAAAGCATGGTTGATGGTATATTCTAGATAATAACCTAACACCTTTATCATTTTAGTGTTTGAAGTGAGGGTAGGCCGCAATACCAAGCTTGTATAATTACCACTACAAATCCCTTTCAACCCAAACTACTTGAAACTATCCTTAGATTACCATTCTAGTTCCTTTCATATAGCAAAATTTTCATCACATTTAAAATCATATCTTAATAATCTAAATAAAATTTAGGTTGACCAATTAGTTAGCTCTTTACTTTCTAAGTTGATTGCTTGATCTTTGCTCAATAGTAGTTTGTATTGTAAAAACTTTCATTAGCCAATGTTGGTGAAAGGTTTTGTGTTGTGTGCTTTAATTGGATTGGCTAACATTATTCTAATTGACTGTGTGTTTCCTTTTAGTTATTTATTTTCAAATTACTTGAAAATTTTATGTTACTTCAATTCAAAAATTTGTTAGAGGCATCTTAATTTTCCCTTTCTATTGTACTGGGTCAACCCAGTTGACCCTATACCTTTTTCTATCCTCTATTCATTTTACTAGATTGATTGTGGACCTTGTATTATTTCCATACCCTATTTTTTCTTTTTCCAACCTTTATTAAATGTGCTAGATCAACCCAATCAACCTTGTATTATTTGTAGACCCTATTTTTGTGCTAGGTCAACCCATTCAACCCTATACTATATTTTCATTTCCTATTTTCTTGATTTCTCATATCTCTTTCCTTCCCTTCATCATGGGATTTATACTTGATGACGATACTAAGTTATAGTCAACAAACATGATAAATTTTACCAGAGCTTGTAGGGTCTCGCATAGATAGAGTAGGGATGCTTTCTTGGATGCTAGTAATGTTCATATTTCCACTCACATAATGAACTATGGGACCCCTTCTAATACCTCTTTTTAGTTTAATCCTCTCTTCTAATTATAAGACCAACTTGAATTAGAGTATACCCATGGAATGATCTTATTTATCTCTTAATTTTTTCAACATCAAGGAAAATAGCCTTCTACCATTTATAATCCTATGGTTAGTGGTCAATCTAAAGAGCATCATTCACCTACTCCTACATTCTCAATTGGGTTTTAGGGTACCATTTTCTTTGATTCTTAACCTCTTACTTTTATTATGACCCCTTCTCATACGATGACCTCTTCTTCTCTAACTTATTCCACCTCCATGCCTAGTATATCCACTAACATGGTAGGTTCTACATCTAGTTGACCTCTCATAAGATCCACTATCCTTAATCCTTCCACTAGTACATCATTTTATACCCAAGGTAATTGTTATACTAGTGCTTCTTCTCAACCATTCACTAGTCCATCTTTTTCTACACAAGAAAATTTTCCACTAGTGCTTCACATTATCATAATTCATCTCAAGCTCGTATCAATAACAATAGTGGTACCCAAGCCACTAATACCACCTCTAATGCTTCTAATAATGATAATCAAACACATAAAATATTGTTACAAACACTCAATCAAATGAGTAAGTTTCAAACTCATAACACAAATCAAATGATGAGAATGCAAAACCACCTTCTTCATCTTTAATATCATCCTCAACTAATGGCTTGGGCAATACATAACTATAATGTTCCCCCTCCTCCCATTCAATATTCTCAAGGCAATCTCATTCCTCAACCTCATTTAGTCAAGAAAACCATTAAGCATCTCCAAAATGAATGTCTCACTACTCAAATTGATAACATTTATATTTGAGGTATCACACCTACAATTTCTTATATTGGATCAATTGATCCCACAATCATCTTAAAACATTTGGAAATATTTATAAGGATTGGTCAAATTAAACATCTTTTCCACTACTAAACTATTATCCAAAACTCTCAGAGGTGATGCCTTAGACTGGTACAACCAACTTAGAACTCATTCCATTATTAATTTGGAGGATTTATTGATTACCTTAGTTCAAGAATTATAAACTAGTGATCTTCCTAAAAACATTTTGGCCCACTTCATAAATTTTAAACAACTTGAAAATGAAACTTTTAACATCGTTTTTAAAAGGTCAAAGAATTTATCAAAAAAATGTGAACATAACATGGTTGATGACAATATTTTCCATCTCTTTACCAATTTCATTTTTCCTAAACTTTAATATCATGTCCGAACTCTCTCTACACATACATTGGAAGAGGCTATTGAACAAGATAAATGAAAAGATTTTCATATGTATCAATTCAAGCAACCAAAACCTTCCACATATATTCATCTCTTACTTATGAACAAAAATTTCAAGTTACTAATGATGGTGTTATATATTCTTATGACACCATTCACAATGTTCAAGTTGTCATTCCTACCCCTTCTTCAGAACCAGCTCCCTCGTATCAACAATATACCAATCCTCACTTATCTTCACCAAACAAGATTAACATTCATAAACCTCTATCCTTGATTGAATTGCTTAAGTGTCTACCAAGACCTCTTCCATCAGACCTTGACCTTACCCATCCTATGAAATCTTAGAATGATCCTAACATGTTTTATTAGTTTCATGCTTGTTGGGGTCACTCTCATGAGACCTATAGACAACTTTGTAATTTAGCTATAGACTTTCTCCTGGGCCCTAATTTTGATCATGATTCTATCATTCTAAAGCATCAACAAGCTTATTAAATTTCTTTTAATGATTATAAATCACATTATAAAACTCAATCCTTGAATCAATCTAATGCTCATTTATCTATCTAAAAAGACCCTCTTCATTAGCATCAACCTATCTAAGACAATCAAGATAAAGCCACCCCTTCCACCAATATGTATAAAGTCATGTCCAACTAGCTTCTGAAGAGAATGTAGCTAACATGAATAATATGCAAAGGGTGGTTTCTTTTATCAATTTCCAACCTATCTACACTCCATCTAGAACATATTTAGTTATCCAAGATTCTTCTCCAAGTCATTTAAATGAGTTTGGTAAAGATGACCTTATTACTTTTGATGATCCAATTTCTAATTCTCCCTTAGATAACGCTTCCTTTTCTATTTCTACCACTCTTATGTCATTTTATAACACTAATGATACTCAAATTTATACTAACACTTCTTCAACCAATTCTCAAGGTCAACATGAACCAACTAATTCATCATCATAACATGATTTACAACCTTTTTCTAAACCTTCTTCTTATCAACATAAATTCCAATGTACTTTGACTCTTCCTTCAGAGGAATTCTTTAATAATTATGCACCTATATATAATAACCTTCTTATGGGCTATGATGAGTGGGATCCCATCGCAGAATTCACTAATCTCCCATCCCCAATTTTTTTCCTTGAGATTATGAGGACTTCTCCACATCATAGAAACCATATTATGCAACTATTATTCAAGATGAATGTTCCTCGTCCTCCCCTAGCATGATGGGAGGCAACCTTATTTGTCTCTAAGGATAGTATATTATATAAATGTGAAGAGATGTCTATCAACATTGATGAAACTATGAACACTTCTCATTCCTTAAAATTTCCTTTAACTTCTATGATTCCTGATGAGATTCTACTTCATGCAGATGATCCTCCCTTATTTATTAGTGTCCAAATAAGAAATATCTAAGTTAAGCGTACATTGATTAATGAGGGTCTAAGTACTTGTGTTACCTCTCTCAACTTCATTAAGACCCTTAGATATTAAGAATGTAATCTCAATTCTACATGCAACATCTACCAAAAATATGATAGAAGGAAAATGACTACTCTAGGTTATGTGTCACTTCTCATTACCATCCCACCTATCACCATTAATGTGAAGGTGTTGATCTTTAAATTTCCCCTTTCTTATAATATCTTACTTGGTAGGTCATGGACCCACCATATGAGATCCATAACTTCTTCCACCTACCAATGCATTAAATTCCCTAATAATGGATCCATTTATAGGATTTAGGGTGACACCAACCCTTATGATTTTAAATAATTCCAAGATCATGGTGTCTTCAGGATTCTTATTCTTGAACCTTTATCTGGCATTCTATTTTGTGAGTCTTAACATTTTGATTGTCAAATTAATTCAACTTGAGGTTACAATATACATCCTAAACTCATAAATAACATTCCTTTTAACCTTTTATATTCTTATGATGATGAGTTTAATGAGATTAACCTAAATATTAAAACTTTTGATCTCTCACCTCACCTCATCTCATAGCTTCCTACTTCCTTGTGGCCTAGTTCTCGTAAGCCTCTTTGAGATGATATTCCTATAATCTTGACCAAGACTCAACATTTTATTCACCACACTTCCTCAAATGACAAGGTCATCCCTACTTGTGTCATTGGTATTCATACCCTAGATGACAATGATGGTTATTCCTTAGATGATCCATTTTTACGTGGTCTTTTACAAGCCCATGATGTTTAGATTGTCTATTATCATTCCTCTTTACTTGATTATTTTCACGTATCTTCTTATCTTATTTAATTTATAGTTCCTAATTTAAGCATTTTTACTCTTTATCATATAGTACAGATGGTACCAACACCTCTAGTTTCTAAGGATCCTCATAGGAGTATGCTCATGGATCATGCTATGACTAGGCCTTACCAATTTACAAGTTTCTCTAATCCTTGTAGTTGGTTTACTATTGATATTAGTGACACCCTCCTTCGACCTTATGTAGATCTTGATACTTCCTTAGTCAATCCCTTATCATACCCCATTCATGCTCTTGTTATAGTTGTGTCCATTCTTGATCCTTAAATAGTTTGGTCTATCTCTACTCTTGTTCTTACTGAGCCTACCCATGCTTCTCATCCCACTCCTCCTTTCATTGAGCCTAGTTATATTACTCATCCATCACCACCTTCCCTTAGTGATAGATTTATTCCCCTACCTAAAATGACTTCATTTCCCATAAAATGGGCTAATGAGTCTTCTTTTGCTTCTTCCACTCGTATTACAACTCCTTCTATGACTGCTTCTCTTAAGACCACTCATAATAATATACGTTTCTTATATGGAATAGATAATAATTTTTATACCCATTATCACAAGTTATGATAGTATATTAATACTTTAAATCTTTCATCTCTTTCTTTAGACAAAGCTATTCCTCTCTCAAAGGCTCTACCTAAATATATACCTAAGTATGTTGAGGTGTATTCTCTGTGGCACCAATTTGGTACCCATCACAATGATTATTATTGCATCTTTCAACAACACATTAAATATCACCTTATAGATATTCCTAGACCTTATTTCATTATTCCCATAGGTCATCCCCATAATAAGGCTTCTCCTTCTTCTCCTATGGCTTCATATCTAGTGGTTCCATCCCCTCTAGTGGTCCTTTTATCACCTTCTGTGTGTCCACCCCTGATTCCTTCACTTGTAGACCTTCCCTCACTTGTGGATTTTTCTCCACCAGTGAGTCCCTCACCCATGGATCCTTATCCACTGATGATTCTTACATCTCCCATAGATCCCACTTCCATAAATTATCCTAAACATCCCTTGCTTGATTTCCCTCCTCAACATGATCCATCAATTATTCTTACTTTTTGAGTTGAGGAGATTAGAAGAGAAGTAATTTCCTAGTTTTCATTGATGATTAATGAGACATTAATAGTGGTTCATATCCAACTTCATAGAGATTTATTTGATGTCTTGGATAATGTGTGTGGGAAAATTTATCAATATTTATGATCACATGCATGGTGCCTTTACATTTACATTCTGATTGGTCATGTGATCCAATTTTATTTTTATATATTTATTATATCATTTGATAATTGCCAAATTCATATTTTTATTATATAGTGATCTTACCTTTTATACTATATCTTGCTTATATCGTCATTTATATTTACATATGATTGTCTTTCTTTATCATTATCTTATTTTTTTCTTGATTTTTTTTCAAAACTCCCTTCTTGGCTTCATGATTATTTTCTCTCTTATCTTTATTTTTCATAGATAATCATATTTGTGACTTGCTTATAAAAACCCTATTCTATTTGGTTCTTGTCTTCTATTACCATGTGATTAGTTAGCAAACAATGCATCTCATTATAGTTTCCTTTTATTGGTCCACTTTGGATCTCCTTTTTTCATTCTTCCTTTTTCACAAACTAAGCATATACATAGTTGAGACTTGAGATAACATGCTAGTTCATTGTTAATCCTATGTGTCCTAGTCAGTCTTTATTTTCTACTACTTAACTTATTTTAGCCGTAGCCTACAACTCATCCATGTGTATCACTACATATCTTATGATTGGACATTTCAAATCCATATGGAGGAGGAACATTTAAAAGCCATAAAAAGTTAAAACCTAAATCATTTAAAAAAAGGCAATGATATAAAAGTCTAAAATATTTCTAAAATTCATATCACACTAAAATATGTGATTCAAAGCACATCTCCTTCTTCTAGTCAAAGCTCAAACTCCATACATGGCCTCACAATAGAGCCGAGGTCATTTTGGGTGCAATAGGATAATATATTGAAAGATGAGAATAAAAAAATATGTTAGTGCTACCTAATTTCTCACGTCATTACCCAATCTTCATAGTAGACTAATGGATCTATAAGGGGTCTTGAATAATTGGGAACATGTTGTGGGGAGGTAAGTCCATTTTTCCTTTTCTTGTACCAATATACCTTCATGAGTTAATCTTAGTATCACACTTATGTTCCTGCAAAGCTTTGTGTCTATAACGAATAGGTTTCCTTTGTACATTGATGGTCACTAGTCACTTAGTGTCTTTTCATGTCCTTAGTATACCTCTTATCTCCTAATTTCCTCTCATAAGATGCCTAAGTCTTTCTTTTTACACTCCCTTTTACATTCCCTGTATCCCTCATATTTCCTCTTGAGAAATATTGTCTTGTTTATTGACCACTCCCCTTGGGATTTCATCTTTGAGTTGTATTATAAGACCATAGATAGGACCCAACATTCCTAAAAAATTACCACATCTTCCCTTCCTATTACCCACATCCTTTGTTACCTAATTTTTTTGATATTTTATCCTCAGTGGTGTTCTCTTTATGAGTTACAATGTAAGACCATGGATACGACTTGACATTCTTCACAAAATTTTCTAATAACAAAAATCACAAACAAAATTACATGTGTCAAATATGAGATAAGATGTGATTGATCATGAAGTTACACATCATTATTATGCTTCCCAGCTTAGTTTATTGTGTTTTATGCTTACTTCATTTCTCTTTCTCTTTATTTTCTTATTTTTTGAGTGCATGTAAGAATACAACTATATTTTGAATTTTTCACACTTCCTAGATTTAATTAGTGTGATCAATTTAATACCAATGTTTTACCAATTTTATTTTTCTCTTATACTTTTGAATTTGATTTAGTATAATTGATTAAAATTGATTGACTTAATTAATTTGTTTTTATACCATTTGTGCCCTTTTACATACCTTCCATTTTATTACACTATTTTCATACTACCTAACATGATTTAGTATGTTTTTACTTTATTTAATTTTGTGAAAAAATCTATCACTTTGGTTTAAAAACAAATTCTTTTTTACCATCTTGTTTTACCATCCCTTGGTTCTTTATACTTAGTCATTTTTCTTGTTATTAGACATTTCTCAACTTGAAATAGAGTGTAGTACATCTTGATTGATTATATTTTACCAAGTCCTTTTTGTCTATTTCTTTTTGACCATGCATATGTCCCACATAATTCTAGAAAAAAAACTACATCTCATATATTTCTTATAGCATATACAAAAATAACTAAATACATGTGCTTGAAATAAATATATCCAAAGCATCCATAGACATAACCATAATGATGATGACATACACAATCAACATCAATATTCCAAAATCATAAATCATATATATATCCTGATTTTTGATACAACAAATACAACCATATATATAGTGCTCTAGATCTATGGCTAGGCTCCATCCTATCTATCTCGTGGCCTAGCCACACTACCTATTAAGGCCTCAATTTGACTCCTATGAATATTACATTATAAGTAGGTTATACAAGATCTCAATCCATTTACCTATCTCTTTAGAGTTGTCACCCATGCCTATACATACACCAACTAGGATAAGATCACCATGTGTGTCATCCTCTCTTGCACCTATGTCATATGGGTTAGGGTCATTATATGTGCCTATGTCATCTATGTCATTGTAGCTAGATGTACAACTCTTTCCTCTTATAGGGCATCCCATGCCCATATCTCACCTATATTAATCTCTATTAGTGGTTGCATACTCTCTCTCTATACTTGTATCTACCTCAATACCTCCCTTGCTAATCTAAACTAGCTCATCTGAGTTAGGGAAGATGGTACACTAGTGTCTTCTAATGTAGTAGGATCATACAAATGTAGAGTTTCATCCAAGACATCATGGAGTGTTCCCCTCATAAGGGACCCCCATATCTCATCCTCATCCTTAACTATGCCTATAAAATCACACCGTGATAGATATTAGATCACTATTATATCTTGCAACGTCTATCTATCTCTAGTCTCTATTTCAAAATAAAAACTTAAGAAACAATTTAATCATCTTTATTACCTATTTGTGTCTTAGCCATTATGGTCTCAAAATCTAGACAACCTCTTAGCAAAATCTCTCCATCCACTCAACCTCCTATCACCTCCCCTATAGGTCACCTCCTCAGATCAAATTTGGATATCATGGCTCACATGCACCTCAACCTATGCCTGAGTGGCCTCTATATCATCCAACTCGCATATCGATCACTTGTTAGATCATAAAGGATGGTGATAGTATCTACTCTCTCCTTCTCCTCCTACCTCCATTGATTTCATGTCCTTAGTGATCATATCTGATCTCACTATGGAGCTAATGGTGGTATTTCTAGTGCCACTACCTCTATACCCCTCTTCTCCTAATCTACTCCTTATTGTGCTCATCTAGTCCATGGTCACTCATAATGTGTTTTGAGCTTTGGCCTCATTAATGGTATCCCTAGTCCCATCATCCCCCATAGCTCTCTCATATCGTAAGCCCACTACTCAGGCATTTGGTGCCACTAGTTGAGGTGAGCCCATTTGTCTTGGTACCCATGCTATCAAATGTGGCTCTCTCCACCAAGTGTAGTGTCCAACCACCTCTATCTTCATTATAGCTAGTGTAAATATGTCCCAACTTAGCCACATAGTTGTTATGTACCCATATAGATGACATTCTATATCTATGCATGTCATTGTCTATAGTGATGGCACATGAGGCATAGTCTATGCGACTTGGTGCTCTATCCATCTCTGCACTTAAGGTGACCTATCATCAATTTTATGGCATAACCCACCTAGTTGATACATGGGAAACCTCTCATATATCAAAGACATTAGTAATATGATAAATTTTATCAACTTATTCCCGATGATCAACACCTTATATAGATCATATATGAGCTATACCTAGATGAAAAAGTTGATATCATATAGTACTCCCTCCTTTAGGATCATCTTGATCAAGGCTAGAATGAATAATGGTACCTTATTGTTTGACTTGTGACATAGCACTTGTATCACAAGTCCTATCACAACCTTCCAAATATCTAAATTTTTTGATGTATATACATCAATCATACTAACTTTCCTACCTAAAAATATCATTTTTGAGCTTGTCACCCACATGGACAAGGCTCTCCTATCCTCCAAGTCATCTGGTATACCTATAGTCATTGATGTTTTTTGTACCGATAAACATAGGATGGCATGGACATCCTCTAGAGTGATATCTGCCTCTACCACATCCCCATCTACATCCCATATAAAGGTGTTACTCAATCATTCTCAACATCTAAGGAACATGACTAATATATCTATGCTTAGGGTAATCCTACACATGTTAACTATCCCTCCTAGGCCTACAATTACTAACGTAGCTCTATTTCTTATGGTTAAACACTCCATTAGATCTAGTATCCATGATAAATTTACCAATCTCCAAAATTTGGGTTGTCCATGTAACTAAGAAATAACAAAAAGATGTATTAGTTCTTCCATGTCATGTATAATCATAATACATTCTTTTTACAATTTCAATAAAAAAGCCTAAATTAATTTAATTCATTCATTTTTTCCTAATTTTAGCCTACTCAGTCCTTTTTTACCTTACTTTGTTATTTTAGTCTATTCTAGCCTTCTTTCAGCCTTTTACACATGTGTATACCAATATGGTTATTTGGTCAACCTAGTTTAACCAAAATTTCCCTATTTTTGACCTAGTTGACATGAAAATTTAATTCAACCTTCTTTTCCCCCCTCCATAGTACTATGTTGTCATTCTAGACTTTTTAGATTAGTTGGAAAACTATATTAGGCCAGCAATCTTTAAAACATACGAGGTCAGCACATACCTACTGGGTCAATAGTGTGGATTTTCCACATTTTTAGCCTACTAGGTCAACCTAGTTGTTTTTCCCTACCGACCCCTTGTATTTTCTTTAAAAAGTGCCTTTTAACAGTTTTCTCCCTAATTCCTTCAAATCCATTTTTCGTCTTAGTTTTTCCTACCTATATAATTTCATTTGACTTAATTATGACATTTATAAATGCTAAAACTATTTTTTTCTAAAAATACACTTAATTCATTAAACTACTCAAAAATTGGTTTAAGATTCGTAGTTGTATACCTATAGTGCACTCATTGATGCTCCTACAACTCCCCCTCGTATATCTTGTCATCTCCTCACCATACTATAGCTTGTTTGGTCTCTAGAGCTCTTTTCTCTCTTTCATAATTCAAAATAACCAAATGACTTTTCTTTCCCCCTATTAAAAAGTACTTTTCAAAATTCAAATTCTTCAATTGTTTTCCTACAGATTCCTTCTTTTACCTATATCTATATTTCTATTCATTGATTTTGCAAACTGTAAAGTGCATTGGATTCATGATGATGTAGAGAATATTTTCCATGATAATATACCATTACTTCCAAAATTTTGATTTTTGGGTAATTTTTGCACTATCTTATATAGGTTTTCCTAGTGTTCTTCACATTGGATGCCTTCACTTCTCTTATAGTCTACTTCCTTATATACAACCCTAAGGTAAGTAAAGGTATATATTTTATAATTATATCCTTTAAATTAACTTATTTACTACTTACTACACTTTACTTAGCATCATCATTATGTGTTATCATGTTTTATTTCTCAAAGTACCATTTTATGTTGCACCTATGTGACACATGATGAGATTCAAGTGAGGCATACCTATACACATAATATTTTCAAAATTTTATTGATTACTGACACTTTGTATCTTTTATTAATCCATCGAGTCTCAATCTTTCTAAATGCACACTTTAAGGGGTGCATGGAGAAAGGGGTGGGCATACCATTGGTGCTTTATAATATTGGTGTCTCTTTTTCCACTTTCCATCTACAAAGTTGTATCCTATAACTATTTACCCTAAGATTATTCTTCTAAATCTTACACATTTTAGTCATTTATCATGTTTTATCTTTCTTGTTCTTTCCTTGACCCCCTTTCACCAATTAATTATACTAGGTCGATTGGGTTGAACCTATATAGTTTTTAGCCTCTGATTATTGTACAGGGTCGATAGGGTTGACCCTATACTATTTAGGGAGAGTTTTCACTTGAATTTTTGTTATCCCTTAAGCCAACCTAGCTCAGGATGTAGTGATTTATCTCATGTAAACATATAAGGTTGATTGGGTTGACCCTGTACATCTGACATATTGGAAAGGATTTAGGGCAAGATCTACCTATATATAAGTTCATTTCCAAAAATTTGAGAAAATAGAAATGAATAAGAATAAGTGAAAATGAACATTTTCTTATTAACAATTCAACTTGAGGAATAAACCTTAGGGTTACATACTTTCTTTGAAGATATGGATGTTATCTTATGGAGAAGTATTTTGGATACATAGATAGGTTGTGTAGCTAGAGATGATTTGTCATTGTTATCCTTACATACCACAATAATATCTTTCTAAGCACCTTGGCCAAGGGAGAGATTGAAGATGAGTGGATTCATCTTCAAGGTAAGTATTTCTAACTTTATTTATCCTTTGTAAGAGTAGATAGATAATGTAGCTATGCTTCTCTCCCATGTATTAAAATTCCATATACATTGACATGAGTATATGTATTATATGCATGTTTAGTTTATTTAGTTTTTTTATAACCCCCACTTTGTGCCAGAAGCTCTTGTGTGAACTATATTATATTTACTTTATTGTTAATTATAATAAAATAAACATTAAACCTAGGACTCTTTTAGGGTTGTTTCATGATTATATTAGTCTATAAGATTTGGAACCCTTCCTAGCATGGTTTATTATGAGAAGTGGTCTCTTAATCAGGTTTAATAGATCCCCATCTTGGTCCTTCTCTCTCTTAAAAAATGTATTCCTAATAAGAAGTATAGGTATTCTCTATCTTCTCCAATCTAGGATTTATTTATAAACATGATGCATTTTTGATTTCATACACATTCATCAAAATAGTCTCATAGTCCATCTCATCTTCATCATCATTTTTATCACTCCAAGTAGACTCCTTCCAATGTGAGCAACTTCCTTCCTCAACCATGAACATATATTCATCTTCAGTAAGACCATAATCTTCATGATCCTATTCTAAATCACTATCTTTACTCTCATTTGATGAGCTACAAACTTCTTTGGTGTAAAGACTCTTCTTATTCTTAAAGGATCTCTTCTTGTTGTTATAATTTTTGAACCCATTATTCATATATGTCTTATTGTCTTCATTTTTTCCTTCATTAACCTCTTCATCATCTTTCTTCTCATGCTTATGATCTCACATTTCAAAAAAATGTCCTATCTGTGCATATTTAAAATATTTGAAGGGTAGTTTACCCTTACACTTTCCTGAGCTAGTGTTGAATTTATTAGTAATCAAAGTAATTATTTCATCATCATCAATGTCATATGTGCCATCCTCTTTGGATTTCTTACCTTGGAAATTATTCTTAGGCTTCATCTTTATCTTGAATGCAGCTTCCTTCTTTAGAGGTATATCATCATTTTTCTTCATCTCATAGGCAGTATGGGTGCTGTGAAATCGATCCATATTCAACTGAGTAAGGTCATGACTATCTTCTATAGTAGATACTTTTGGATCAAACTTTTAAGATGGAGACCCTAATGCCTTTTACATAATAGTAGTCTCTTCAAGATTATCTCTAATTCCTCTGATGGTGTTTACAATCTCATCAACTCTCTACATAAATGATGCCACATAATCTTCTTCATTCATTTTGAGACTTTAAAATTGCCTTTTGTGACTTTGTAACTTAACAAGCTTAACCTTTGAATCAACTTCAAAAATAGTCTTCAATTTATCCCATATTTCCTTGGTTGATGTTTAATGAATTACTTTGGTGAACTTAGTTTCTATAAGACTAAAAGTGATAACCTTCATTACCTTAGTGTTGTTTTCAAATAGCTTCTTGTCTACAACACTAGATGGAGAAATAATAAGAGCAGTATAACCATCCAGATCAAATTTCCATACATCAAACCCTAGAGACATAATGTAGGTCTTCATCTTAGCAATCTAAAATGCATAATTGGATCCATTTAACAATAGGGATTTCTTAGTAGATAAATCACCTTACACATTTTGACTAGCCATTGTACCTTAAATCACATTTAAGCTATCAAGCTTTTTACCAAAAGACCTCACTCTAATAATAATTATTAATGGTATAATCACTAAGAAGGGGGATGAATCAATTATCCCAAGTAATCCAAATTCAATTTTCATATTTAAAAATACTTAATCAACTACCACAAGCATTCATGAAATATATACAACATTCATAGCAATGAGCAAGAGAGACGATGTAGGATCAATCACATAACACATGGAAACCACTCTTGGGGAATAAAACCCACTTTAACCTAAAGTTGGACTACTATCCTATATAAAAAAATATAATTTATACCATCTAAAAAATATCAATGTACTATAATCCATATTTAGTGAGACTCTAATCCCACAAGGTGTTGCCACACTTATCTAGCTGAGATGCAACAACAACTAGACCTTTTAGCAAGTATTACCTTGAAAGAAGGATAAAACCACTTTAGATGTTAAGATAACATAAAAACACCTATGAAAACACTTCCACCCCTGAACTAATGTTAATAACACCTAATGATGAACCTCAACTTATCTCTCTTCACTATCACTCACTCTCAATCTATAAGAACACTATTCTACCAATAGAATTATGACCAATAGGTCATATAAATAATCCTCAATGTATTATTCTCTTCAACACATCCTCAAGGAAATCTACCCCTCCTTTACTCCACAAAACACATAAACAAACCTCTATAATATCACTTTTTAGTCTCTTATATAAAATCTAGAACCTATCAACTTTGGTTCTATTATTTATAAAGCAATCTTGATTATCAACATCTTAGTCAGCCATTAGACATGTCTTAACCTTTAAGACATATTTCACATGAAGTCATAGCTCAATAAAATCTACATAGGTCGGCCATATAATCTATGGGTCACCCTTAAGTAGATACACATTTTAAACAAGGCACTTATAGCTCTTATAGGTCTCATGGAGACCTATTCACCCATTAGTACACCCTTAAGGGAAAAAAATAGATGACCAATTTCTATAACATGGGTCTACTCCTTATATCTCCTAGGACATACTCAAAATATCACATTTAACTTATCTTGCCACTGTATAATCTCAAAGAACTCAAACACTAACCTAATACACACATTCACCATGAATAAACACATAGTCAACTTATTAATCATTGTTCATACTCAAGATAGATTGATCACACCTCAAAAATACATTGAAAAATCATCATGGAGACTACAAGATGCTCCAATAGATAATTCATTTTTAGAAATTGAATTATCACCAACACAAGATCAAATATCTTTCTTGGGTCACTTGCATAACATATACTAAAACACATTCAACTTTGGAGCTTGATAACTATGTTTGTACACATTTTTAGATCTTCAAATTTATATTTCTAGATGTTCCTTAAATTCTTGTATAAGTTCAATTTTTAATGCATCAACAAATTCATCTTTTATCAAAATATATGATCAAAATATAGAGATCTATTTTTTACTATGTAAAATTCAAATATTTGAATAGCAATCCTCACATTTAACATTCTAACATAATGCTTGAATCTTGTAGACTTTCAGATCAGGGTCAATCTCATATCATTAGTATTGTCTAAGATTTATTACATATACCATCAAAGACAAATGTGATATATCAATCATATTGACTACATCTTGTGTCCTATAAAATTTTTGACTTAGCATGCTCCATCCATCTCTATGGATCAACAAGGTCATTAGCAATCAATGCTCTTCATTCGATCAAACATATGAATGCTCACTTGTTATTCGATCATTATCTTGTACCTTTATTCAAACATTAAATGTCATGAACCTAAACTCATCTCACTACCTCCTATCTCCTTAGAGTACTCATACACCATCAATCTTTCTTGATCTTTAATACTTAAAAAAATACTAAGGGGACCCTATCAATAAACCTGAGTAGCCATTTTTATCCTTAATAACTTCTTCTATGATTTGATGCAGTTCTCAAATTTGGACAAGATGATCTCCTCACATAGTAAAATCCAACCATAGGACATACTAATCTTTAAAATCTCACACATATGATATAAAATTCCATTAAAGTGTCTTTTCATAAACTTCTATCATAGAGCCAACCATGTCCAAATCTACTTGAGAGGCCAACTTTGATCTTTCATAACTTTTGTCATGCTTTAGTGCATGAACTCAAATTTATCATAAATGATCTATGCTAAAAATTAAACAAACCCACATGATCATATTCTTTTAACATCTTCAAACATGCATGATATAACACCTTAAAAAATCTCACTCAACTCTTTCTACCACACTAAAATATTAGATAAGTATGGGAAAACACAATCAATCTACCTAGGAGCCCAACTTTAAATAATCATATATTTTGACATGTTACATCACATAATATAGATATTATAAAAAATAAACTATGTCCCAAATTGAGCAAAACCCATATGATCACATGTTCCTAAAATTTCTATACGTGTGAGCTATTCCATCATCAACTTGCTTACTCGATTCTTTCTAGCCAGTCTGCAAATTTGGCTAGTTATGGTAAAATAATGAAATTTATCTTAGAAGAAAACTTTGCATCCTAATATCTTTGACCATGATTTGATGCATTAATTTAGATGTATTTCATAATAACTAGAGTCTACTATAATCACAACCATATGACCAACACCCTTTGACTCCTTCCCATGTGGTAATGGTGACATCATCAAACTGCATACTCATCTTTTTTGCCATAGGACCCAAAGTATCTAGATGAGAACTATGAACAGCCAGATGAATTACACTTATGCATATAAGCTATCAAAGCATGAATCACATCTTATAGGACCCCTTACACATTATCAAACCTCTATACTCTTACCTGATCCTATAAATCTATGTCAATACTGAAGATCATCCAACCATACATAAAGCACACAAGAACAAGAATATTGCACATTTTGTTATATAAAAATAAGCATATTTCATACTTTATCATTGTCACATAGACTATCATGTATCTTCATCCACTGAACTTGATACCTCCATGACACCACCATGACATCAGCATGACAATTTTCCAATAGGGTGACCAACAAAAAATGCTTCTTTATACTACCAAATTCTTTGAAATTTTTTTTCATTATGTATCATAGTTGGCCTATTACCATAAGGGATCCATAGAATGTGATTTTTTATTTATTTATCAATTCTTATTCTATAATCCATAAAATCTTGAATGAAATATCTTGCTCTACAAGTTTATCAAGCACATACTTGGTGAAGTGTAAGGGGTTAACCTTATTACCATCTACCATAATCACTGCATAATCTATAAATAGCTAATAGTCACCTCAAGGTGGAAATGTATCTACTATACTCTTAGATATACTAGGTAATGGGTCCTTGTCAATATATTTCCATATATGAGGATATATGTCTTAAGCAATAAGGGTGATATACTTATATTAGGCATATATGTGCATGAATGATTAACAATCATAGATGTGATTCTTTATGTAGTTCAAAGATAGGATAAAAAGCAACCCATAGTCCTTATATATAGTTCTCATTATTGCATTGAGGAGGTATGATATCATATAGAGATGGCTTCCTGAATTAGACCATTTATATTTGTGTATAATTTGCTCCCTTAATATAATAATGATAATATCCCCTAGGGTAAAACTCATGTCAAAGGTAATTAACATATCTAGAAGTGGCACCTAATCTAGTTGGATAAAATAGATGATTAGGAGGCCGTATAGCCTATTCAAAAGGGCCATCCTGATGTTGACCCCCATTCTAAATTTTCTTATAAGAACTAGGTCTTTTCCCTTCAAGGAAATATACTCCCTATGAAGAAGCCATCTACTAAGAGTTTTGTTAATCAATTTTTTCTTATTTCATGCTACCACCCTATGCATGTCAAATATACCATCTAGGATTGGCAAAGATAAATACCTTTGGAAATCATCACTTGAGATACAAGCCATGATCATCTTTTATTTATGTGATTTAGGAAGACATTATTTTCACCTTTCTAAAAAATGTCTTGTAGTAGGTCGATACGAGGCATAACCTTAGGCTTGGCTATTGTGAAGTGGAATCCTTATATTTTTAGAGAGAGTAGATCTATCACCAATTGTCTAAACACTGGTGATAGATCTTCTTCATGGGAAAAGGCATCAACATCATCAATGGCATTGCATAGGTTTGAATACATGGCATACTGGTCATTGAAGATGGTAGAGTTGAACATAATGTCTATATATTCAATAAAATCATTAATGGGAAACTAAGATGGTGGAATTAATCCTCTAAAACCTCCTAATTGGTTTGCTCAGATTTATTTGATTGGATTTTAAAATCTTATTTATGTTTGTCACATATTTGTAGGAAATGTGTAGGTGGCTAGGGCTTGTTTGTAGACTAATAATTGAGTTCAGAATCTACTTGTCATTAGTGAGCATGCCAATAACCTCAAGTCATTAATATATATTTTAAATTTAATTATAGTTTTTTAAATTTTAATTCCCAATGTTCATAGACATAAATTACCTACATAATTCAAACCTTATTGTCATATTTAGAGGGGAAGCCACGTCTTTGTAGTGCCATGAAGTAGTTTTACTTTCCTACTTAAGCCTTGTGGGGTTTTGACAATTGGGATTTAGGTTTTGTGTTCAGATGGAAGAAATTAAATATAAAAAAGTGAAGTCTATAAACACAAACCCTAAATAAAATGTTTGATGAATAATATTCTTAAAACATTCTTCGACCACAAAAGCTGATAAAGGAATTCTAAACAAAACTAGTCGTGTAAAAGGTGTAGATGAAATATGAGCTCTATGGATTAAAATACGCAATTTAATCACTCAAATATCTAACTACTAGGTAAAGTTATATATCCATTAGAATGAAAATTCCAATGGATGAATGCAATTCAAAACCAACACTATGATCCTAAATCTAAATGATCTACATCATGATTAAATATAATTAAAATAAGAATATTTGGATTAGGATTACCTTTGATTCAGAATCTTGTGATTATGATGTTTCTTGATTAAGGATTGGTGCATGGCTAGTTGGACATGGATTTACTATGGATTTATAGCTAGTTCCATTAGAAGAGAGGAGTGGTTTAAATATAAAGAGGGAAATATTAATGGTAGGGATTCACACTTGGATAAAAGATATCAAGGGTTGGGGATTATCAAGGAATTTAAAATTCCTTGGAAGCCTCTATATTTAGAGGCTTATAGGGAGGAGGGATTATAATAAAGAGGATTATAAAATCTTCCAATTTAAAAATCCTCATAGGGATTAATTAGGATTAGGGATAGATTATATAGGGATTAGGAGCTACGGGTGTATGAGAGCCTAGTCATAGGCTAGTAGGTGGGTCATTAGGAATTTAAAATTCCTAAATAATAAGTAAGATATGATTAGGATAGGATAATGGATATTTAGGATAAATTAATGATTGATGGGATAGAACAACATTAGTGAATGATGAAATATTGATGGGAGACATTAGATAAATTATTAGGAAGGAGGGATATATTAGCAAGATAAATTAAATTAAATGAGATAAGTAGAACTAGTATCAACTAATAGGAATATTAGTGATGATAATGTAGGTAACTAAATTTAGGTGCATACATTTTTACCCTCTTGAAAAGGGCAGTGTGTGTGGATGAAGTAGAAGAAGTAATGGTCTTTCAAAGAAAAACCATGTCATGGATGATGTTAGTTGACATTATTATGGATAGTTAGTGGATATGATGCCCCCTCGAGGGGACATGTAGGGAATAATGATATGAATGGACACTCAAAAGAGGAAATGATGGGTGAGATGAGATGAATATATAAGGGTAATGGGATGCTTGATGTAGTATAAATTATGAAGAAGATGGATTCAACTTTGAGTAATGAGTTATAGATTGATGATTCCCATAAGAAAGACACATGCATATGGAGTAAAGATGATAGGTGTCATGGTTATTGACATATCCCAAGGGGGAATCAACCATAAATTGATGATTATAGGATTAAAAATATAATTTTTTTAGATGTATCCCAAGAAATGATGCATGTAACAGAGAGCTATGGGCTAAATATTGGATAAGATTGATGATGGGTTTAGCTCAAAGCTAAAGTCAATCAATATGATGTAGGTGA
>JARHVA010007086.1:580000-605000 GCA_037957365.1 Torreya grandis
TATTGAAACCAACAAGGTGATAATATGATATTATAATATTGATTATGGTATGAGATATGACCAAATGATGCATGACAAAATATTAGGATGATATGGTGACGTGTATGATAAGACTAGCTCAAAACCTTAGACCAATTTGCTCAATATGAAATAGGATTATGTGGTGAATGCTGTAGGATGATTTGATAAGGACAATTATAGATGATTTGTGATGATATAAAAGGGGGAATGTGGATGAGATGGGGAAGGTTTGGACCTATATGTGACCTAAAGATCTAACTAAGATAAGATGAGGATGAGGCTAGATTAGATGGATGATGAAGGCAAGGTCAAGACAAAGGATTGCTGATAAATGGGGTGGACTTAAGATAGGATGTGGATGATTAGAAAAGATGTGGTTAGGGTTTTATATGGATCTAGTGATATGATGTGACTAGAGTGATATATAAAAAATATGCATAAAATGGTAAGGCAAGGATATACAAGATGATGATTACGATATTTAAGTGATGGGGTGATAACCAGTTATGCGTGGATAAGGTTAGAATAGGAGGGGGATGTGGTGAATATATGAAGGTGAGAAAAATAAAATTGGTTGATTATGTGTACTTAGGTAAATATGTAAAATGTGATTGGGGTATGTAGGTGATAAGGGTATGACTAGCAATGGGTGGATATGATTAGACTAGGAGGATGTAAAATAGATGATATATACAATCAGAGGATGACAAGGATGTAAAAAATGTGATTGGATAAACAAGATGATGACTAGGATATGTGAGGGATGGTATAATTACAAATTATGAGGATGTTTAATAGGATATATTATGTATACAAGATGGAAAATATTGACAAGTAGGGATGATTAGACTAGGACAGTATGAAAACAAGATGGGAGATAGGATAATGCAAGGATATATAGGATGATATGTATAAAAGGATAATGGGATAAGGATGTAAAATAGGATGATGAGGTAAGGATATAAAAAATGATATGAAATGGCCTAGATAATCATGGGTAGGTTGGATGAACGCTGGCTTGACTCATAAACAACATGGGTTTAGCAAAACACACATCAAATCAAGCAAAATACAAACTTATAATTAGTAAATTGATAAGGGTGTGTAACCTAATGCCCATACCATCCAAAAACTTTATGGGTGAGTTTTTAGGCTTGTGACCCATTACAAAATCTACCAAACCATCTCAAACCCATTCACACATGATGGATACTTTGGATTTTATATTGACTCCTGCAATGGTACACTTGTTATAGCTAAAGGATCTTATGCTAGGATTGAATAGGCTCTCTAGGTGAATACCCTATATACATGAAGGTATAGTAGGGCCCATGTCCATACATGATTTTTTCTAACTACCTTGTACCTTAGAGCTTAATCACCCCTCACTCTATAAAACCCTTTACGAGGAATTTTACGTTGGTGTCTAGTGATATCTCTCCTAATTTTTATACTCCACTAGAACATAGAGTTTAGACCAAATCATGGTGGTGAAATCCATGGTCACTATCCCCATAGAAAATAAAAAGGATGGAGGATTTATATGTGGTTTTTAATCCACCAAGGATCACTACAAGGATGTAAAGGGGAGAGCATACACCAACTGTAGCCCTCTGGATATAGACAGGTAGACCAAAATATTCATTAACTGATTAGATTAAAATGTGTGATAAATTTACAAGATGAAAATATAGAAAAAATATACAAGACAATGATGATAATGATATATACAAGACAAGATGATCAAAATGATTCAAAAATGACTTTCAAAGTGCCAAAATAAGTCTTTACCTAAAATCACATGGTTAGTAGTTTTATAGTGGCACTCAAAAGGAGGTAACCTACAAGATAAGGATTAGTAGTTTGATTGATCAATCTTGAGGGGTAAGTTGCATGTAAAAATGTTAGACCTAAATATGCCCTACAATATATGATGTTAAAAATACAAAATAACCTTTAGATTTATCCTTACAAAGAAATAATATGTTATTCTAATAAGACTTAAGAAAAACACCATTAAAAAATCATGATTTTGACTTGTAATTTATTTGGGGTAAGGAGGAAATAGTGTATGGGTTTGGGGGAAACATCCCCTAGTGGTTTCAAGGTGTAAATATCCTTGTGGTATATGGGGGAAACACCCTATGTGCGCTACCTATTGTGGTATAGGGTGGGGTCGAGGGACAGATCCCTTGATGCTAAAGATAATTTGGCCATTGCCAGAAGCTCATAATGACTCAACATTCATTAAAAAAACCTAAAAAATAACTTAAAAAAACTAGTTTTGATGCCAAATAATCACTAAAAAATCCCAACATCAGCGTACAAAATCACAACTACATAGTGCAAAACCATAATTTGCAAGTTATAATTTTGTAAAAGCTAGTTAACTACGACAATCAGATTACAAAATCATGACTGTTAGATAAAAACATGACTGGAAAAGACAAAATACATGTTAGCTATAAAATGAGAGTTGTGGTTTTTGTATAAACTACGAATCTATAAGGTTTTGACTACTGACAAAAACAAATACCTACACATGTTATGGCAAGTTGTATAGGATGTCTATTTATAGCAGATAGATGAAAAAAATTGATTATGACTTATCAAAATTTTACAAAATTGATATTGATATATTTATCAAAAATGGTCAAATACTTATATTAATTCAATAATAAATGTTATTTTAGTTAAATATTTGTCTTAAATCTACCTTATATGATCTAATGGTGATAACTTGTGATTTATGACAAAATATGGAAATTATAAAATCACTACTATGGAATACAATACCATGAGTTCACAAATCAATATTATGATTCTAAAAAATTTGTGACTTGTGATTTTGTTGAAGAGGGAAAACTGACTAAGAGGCTATGTGTTTTGTCTTATCTTTAGATGGACCTCCCTGCCTGGCCTTTCTCCTTGATACACCTGCCATGCATACAAAAAAAACTAATAGAGATAAAAAAAACTTGGTTATGACAAGTGGTTAGTAAAAAAATTTATCTTTTAGGATCCCAAATTATTTATACAAGATGAAAAAATGGATTATATGATGTTTGGGATGAATATTGGTCTCTGCAAAATAGAGAGAGTCGGAATAAAACCCTACAGATTAGAAGATAATGGTCAACTATTAGGATGTTTTAATCAAAACTAAAAAATCTCAAGTCAACATGGAAAAATCACTACTTACAAGGAAAAATAATGATTCAAGAAGTCATTATTTTAGGATGAACCCATAAAATAAACCATTAGCAGTTCAAATAAAATTGTTATTTGTCAAGTAAAACCACAACTCTCAAGACAAAGTCACAATATATGAGTTGTGATGTTATCTAAATGTAAAAACATGTCACAGTTAAGGCAAATGGTTAGAATTTATATAAATTATTAAGACAAAAATGTCACTCACAAGGCCAAGATCATAACTACATAGGAAAAAGTTGTGAATACCATTGAAATACTATAGATTTCAATTGTGCACATAAAATTTCAAAAATTCAAGATTTTCCTTCCACTTGTCAGAACTGCAAGCTTCCAAAAATTCTTAAAATAAATAAAATGATTAAATTTGAAGTAATTTTCCACCATGGTCACCAAAATTTAAATGAAATTTGAGCTTTATGGATTAAACAACACAATCTAATCACTCAAATATCCAACTACTAGTTAAAATGATAGATCCATTAGAATCAAAATGCCAATGGATGAATAAAATTCAAAATGAACACTATGATCCTAAATATAAATTATCTAAACCATGATTGAATGGAATTCAAATAAGATAATTGGGATTAGGATTACCTTTGACTCAGAATCTTGACATTATGATGTTGCTTTATTAAGGATTGGTGGATTGATAGTTGAACATGGATTTGCTATGGATTTATAGTTAGTTCCAATGGAAGAGAGGAGTGGTTTAAATAAAAATATAAGGGAAAGATAAATGGTGGGGATTCAAACTTAGATGAAGGAGATTAAGGGTTGGGAATTATCCAAAGAATTTAAAATTCCTTAGAAGCCTCTAGATTTAGAGGCTTCTAGAGAAGAGGGGTTAGAATTGGAAGGTTTCTAGAATCCTCCAATTCTAGAATATTCTTATGAATTAATTAGTCTTAGGTATGGATTAGATAGGGATTAGGTGAGTGATTATAGTTTAGAGGTGTAGGAGAACCTAGGCACATGCTTGTACGTGGGTTATTGAGAATTTAAAATTCCTAAATAATAAGAAAGTTAGGATTACAATAGGATAATGGGGATTTAGGATAAATTAATGATTGGTGGGATATAATAAGTTTATTGAATGATTAAATATTTATGGGTGACATTTGATAAATGTCTATAAATGGGGGATATATTAGCGGGATAAATTAGAATAAATGAGATAAATAGAATTATTGTCAACTAATAGGAATGTTAGTGATGATAATGTAGGCAAGTGAATTCAGATGCATACACAATATAAACACAATAAATAATCTATGAATACTTAACCTTGACCATAAAATCCTATGAAAAGAAATATCAACCAAATAATCCAAACATAAAATCTAATGAAGAAGTTTCAAACATAATGTCCAATGAAGATGTTACGAAAAAAATGTTTGATGAAGAAATTATGAACTTGAGAATTTTTGAAGAGAAAAGCTTATAAAAATTGAAAATTATGATGAAAAAAACATATAAGTCCAATTATTTCAAAGTGTGCATAAAAATTTCATAAGTACAAAACTCCTAAAAAACATTAATAAGTTAGTCTGGAATGTAAAACACCATTGTTTGAAATTCTAAGTGTTGAGATTGAGGAGCAATCTATAAAATTTCCACAGAAAAAAAAATGAAACTTAAAAAAACATGGCCCAAATCAAAATGAAAGTGGGTCCCCATTCTCTATAAATAATATAGGGAAAGTTGGGGTAAAACAAATGGTGACTTACAAGGCGAATACTTCCAACTATTTGAGAACTCATGACATGGGTTAGGAATTTCAAATCAAACATGAATTGTGCCACAAAAAAAATACTTAAATCAAAAATATAAAAGAAAATATAAAATAAATCATACAACATACATTCCTTCACATCCATGGATCTATGTGTGTTAAAGTTATTTTTTAAACCTTTTTATGGGGATCTTTACAAAGACTTAGAGTATCTATAGGTTTTGGTCTATTTCTTTTGAAGCTCAGTAAATTAGGGGAACTCAAGTATTGCTCTACTACCATCCACATGTCCATGGCATTGATAGAGATACATTTGGGTTCCTTTTTTCCTCTTCCTCCATTTTTGAGCATGAATAATGGTACATTGACCTTATTTCAACATGAGAGCCTTTGATCCCCTTTTAATTTTATTTGGTATTTATTGATCACTCCTTTTGAATGCATTGGTTAGTCTAAATTATTTTATGTTAATGAAATAAGGAGAGATGAAACCACCATGATATCTAGTTGTAAAATAAATTATTTACCAAAACATCCCTACCAACTACATCTACACTAGTGATTATCACCTCCAACAAAGTATTAGTATGAAGAGTGTGCTTTATCCAATGGAGTGATAAAACATTCTAAATTTATATGAAGTATTCAATATCAGATTTAACACACATGGTATAAATATTCAATTTCAACATAAAATTTAATGGCTATCATTACATACCCAAATCCTAAAGACCTCAGACATAAAAGTGAAATAGGCTTGTGAGCAAACCCCAAATTTTGAGTCCCTTTATAGTTTCCCTTTCTCATATATAAATTTAAGCATAAATATGGGCCCACATGGTATTATTTTAGTTAATAAAATTAAGATGAACCAATAATATGATCATTAGACACAACAAAATGTCTAACCTAAAAAGTAGGAAACCTAAAAGAGGAAGCAGGAAAACTAAACTAGAAATCAAGAAAACTAAACTAGAAAGCATGAAAACTAAACTAGAAAGTAGGAAAAATAAATTAGAAAGCATAAAAACTAAACTACTACCTCTACCATGCATTTTTCATCACTCGATGGATAATTTAGATGATATAACCATGAATTGATGTTTCAAAAACACTTATTGACTGGATATGTAAGTTCATCACCTTGAAGGTCCCTTATACCAAATGCATTGTTGACCAAGATATATAAAATTTGGTATGGTCTAATCCATAGTGGGGAGAACTTATCATGATACCCTCTATTTTAATTCTCTTTATCCCATAGAATCACTATATTAGAGATCCTAAATGCTTTGAATTTTGTACTTTTATCGAACCATCTTTTGATTATGTCTTGAAGTTTACTGAAAGTATGTATGGCCTAAGTCCTTGAGTCCTCTATTTTTATTATATATAGTAATTGAGATTATACATTGTCATTTGGTTTCATATATTCCTACATGAATTTATAAGTTGGAAATTTTTGCATGATTGGGAATACTGCCCATCATCCATACACTAGTAGATAAGGTAAGGCCTTGAGGGCATGGTTATATCTTATTTGGTCTACTTGCAAGGTATACTTAAGTAGATTATTCAAGTCCCTAGGATTATCCCTAGCATATTTATTAACCACATATTTTAGTTTATTATTCATTTCCTCATCTATTCCATTTCCCCTAGGATTTTGGTTAGAATATGACTTGATGGTGATCTGATTGTCATGAACCCATTTAATGAATTCAACTAATTAGAACACTAGCCCATTATCACAAACTAGAGAGATAGGAGTTCCAATCTAGATGTGATGTGTTCTTCTAAGAATTGAATCAGATCTTGTGCTCTATAATTCTTATTAGCCACTACCTTCGTCCATCAGGTGATGTAATCTATGGTAGTGAGTAAAAACTTATGTCCTGATGAAGATTTTTGGTTAGTGATGCTAATGAATTTCACCCCACTAGGAAAATGGCCTTGCCTCAATAACAAGTTTCAAGGTCATTACTACATTTACTTTTATTTTTACTAAAACTTGGAATTCATGACATGTCTTTACATGGGCATGGGCATCCTTGAAGATAGTTGGCTAGTAATAACCCATTCTTAGGATCTTGTGAGCCATGGTGTTCCTATATGGATAACCACTGCCTATCTTTTGGTGTATGTTTTTCAAAATATCTTGAGGTTATTCTATTTATACATATCTAAGGTAGATTCCATAATAATTTATCCTATAAATAAATCCTTTTCTAATTATGTAGTGAGTAGATTTAATCCTCAAATATCTCTTTCAATATCGATTAAGTTTTAGGGTACAAGTACCTATAAGAAAATATTGAATCATGTCACTATAACATTCCACTTTGGACATCTCAATCTCAAAAACTTATCTAATAGTAATGCATGGGTCATGATCAATCATGTATTGTATGATTCCCTGATCCTAGATGATTTTAGAAGGCTTGATTTCTATATCAAATTCAATAAACTTTGATATCAATTTACCTTTTCATTCTCCCAATTCATTCTATGTCAAGGTAAGATTAATATCATGATTATGCATGATCATGATAGTCTTATTTATTAAGATTTAGTGATGGAATTTATTCACCACTTTCATAAGAATGAAGATTTACTTATCAATAATAGAATAATTAAATTTTACATCATTAAAATCCATGCTCATGAACACAATGGGATACTTAGTCTCATCTCTCTATTGCATTATAATAGCAACAACTTTATGATCTAAAGCAAATGAATATAAGTATGATTCCTTTATGAAATCTAGGTTAATCAATACTTAGGCTTGAGATATAACATCTTTGATGCCTTAGAAAGAATTTTGGGCCCTGGATGTCCATTAAAGTTTAGCATCATGTTTGATCATTACATTCAGATATCTCATAATTTCTACAAATCTTGAGATGAACTTTCTTACAAAATTTATTTTTCCAAAGAAAGACTTGAGTTCCTTCCTACTTTTTGGTAGTGTAATATTTATAATCCCCTAGATTATATCTATATTGATGGTGATCCCTTCTTTGGTAATGATATGTCCTAAAATATTACCCTAAAAAATTCCAAATATTCTCTTCTTTGGGTTTGATGAGATGCCAAACAATTAACATATTTCAAATATTGACTACAAATGACCTACATGATCATTCTTGCTCTTGGATAAAATAGTGAGGTCATATATATAGATGATTATACATTTACCTTTTAGTCCTTGAAATGTGTGATCCATTGCTAGATAAAATGTGGATCTTATATTAATTTGGATAAAAGGCATCCTCTTGTATGCATAAGCACCCCACATTGTGATAAATACAATTTTCATTATATATTTTGATTCTACCAACACCTAGTTATAACCTAAAAAGACATCTATGAAATACATCATTTTGAAGACTTTGACTATCTGAATAACCTCATCTAGGAAAAATAGTAGATAGTTGTCCTCATAATCTTTAATCAAATTTTTGAAATAAACACATAAAATATTTTATTAATTCTTCTTTCTGACTGGGACTAAATTTTCCACCTAGGTAGAATGCCTAATTATGAATACTATCCTTACACTCAATAATTTTTATACTTCTCTTTGAATGAGATTTTCCAAAATAGGGTTTACTAGTATTTGTCTTTGTTTAAACAACTTGTGGTCTAGTTTTAGTGGAATTGTATGGGTGATGACATTTGGTTCATATAAATTCAATTACTCATACATCCATGCAATTACATGTTTGTATTGGGTGATTAAATCTTTCACCCACTACCTTTATTCTAGAGTGGAACTAATGCCAATGTTGACATAGTGTGGGATACTCTCATCTCCCAAATTCTCCCATTTGAAATCAGATTCATTAACCTTGAATTGAATTTAATGTTGAGCTTGGGGATCTATATCAAAGTCTCTTTCTAACTAAACTATTTCAATCGGGAGATAATTTTATTTGAGATGGATGAAACCTTCATCACCTGAATCCTTTTGGTAGAGATAACCAACTTCTTTATCATCAATGATTTGGGACTCAAATTGTCCTAGGTTGTTTAGAAATTGAATTCTCTAATGATAATTGTAGAAAACATGGAAATTATCTATATTATTAGGAGCATAAGGAAAAGTTACTATCTCAATGGATAATCTTCATACCTAGTATTCTTAGAGAGGCTCCAAATTGGTAGTCAAAGCAACTAGTGAGTTTGTGGCTTAGTTTGGTTCTCTAGAAATAACCACTATATTTAAAACCTCAAAGGAATCAATCAAATCCCATGTTATTTTTATATCTTTTCATATATGTTAGCTTATACTGGGATTTATTTTTAACCTAATTGATTACTAGCTTTGAATCCCCATATACCAACAATTGCTTAACATTATTTTTGAGGGCAAAGTTCCATCCCAAAATAAATGATTCATATTTGGATCTATTATTGGTGTAAGGGAATTTTAATCTATATGCTTCCAAGAACTTCTTTCCTTATGGATTAATTAATTCAATTCCTATGCTTGATCCCTATTTGGATCTAGCAACATAAAAGTGGAGTGTCCATAGGTGGCTAGGGCCTTAGGATTCTGGTTCTTGTATTTCATTTCATGTGGTGAATGTAAAAATTACAAGATTGGGGGATTCATAAATCACCTCTTCATTCTTGACATCGTGCTTTGTGATAGGATACTTCATTCTTGGTTCTTGATCAATCCATATTTGGTTTGGAAGGCATCTCTATGGTATCCAAATATGAGATAAATCTATTAAGAAGTATCCATTGAGTGTATTAAATAATTCCCTACTCAAAAATATTCCATACCCTTCAATTATGTCTATTAAAAGGATGTTGATAGCCATCTATATCCATGGCTTGGATGCTATCTGAATATGCACATTAGTCATCTTTCCACTCACCAATATTACTTTTTTATCTAACTATGAGAATTTTCTCTTTGAAGGGCTTGGAGCTAGGACAATCTTTCAAAAAATAGAAGTAGGTATCATCGTGGTTGATGATCCATAATTGACTAAGCAATTGTGACAATTTTTCCTAAATTCCCTAATGGCTAGAAAAAAAGGTGGAACCTTTGGCTCATTTTTATATATGATGTTAGTGTCATAGGCCTGTGTTTTCTTTGTCAAAACTTTTGAATTTTCTATTAGGGTATTCCCTATGATATAATTCCATAGGAGCTCTTTCTATTTATTAATATAGGCTAGTTCATGAAGGATGATGTCTTCCTTTATTTTTTTCATGTCCTCGATAATGTTATACCCCCCTTCACTTTGTTCCTCCTTATTTCAAAGTTGATCATTCCATTTTGGGGGAGGTGGATTATTATCAACTTTAGGATGTGGTAGAATAGTTTTATTATTTAGAGGAGTATATGTTGTAAAGGGATGCCTATTCCTTAAGTTAGAACCACCTTTATGATATTTTTTAAAGGCATGGATCTCATCGGTGTTATCCTCTAGTATGTTATCATCTTCACTAGAGAAAGGAAACTCATGGGTCTCAAAAAAAATGGTGGTGCTTGAAGAGAAAGAGTCATGGTGAAATTATGGTGGGTTATGAATCAAATATTTTATCACCACCTATATTTGAAATATATCATAACCTACACAAAACTCAACACAATTAAGTTCACTATACTGAGATGTATTATGGATTCTGCACCAGTTGGGTAAGGTTATATCTACTATATTGATTTCTAGAGGCTTGTTGGACTATTATGTACTATTTTCAAGCCTATTGAAGGGTATATTATACCTTTGGAATCCATAATTATGATTATTATTTTGGATATTAGCATTGATTATCTTTCGTTGCATGCCAATAAAATCATTGCTTAATTTCTAGACCATTTTTTGTATAGTATCAAGATCTACTTTAGTAGAATCTATGCCCTAGAAAAATCTAGTAGGGGATGTAACCAACATTTGGTCCCACTAGTAACCATTTCCATGTGCATGCTTTTCTAAGAAACTATAATTTGGATGTGATGTCTATGTCAGAGGAGGAAATGTGCATAAATGATTCTGATTAAATATGGGGACATTCTATTTCATATGTGGAAATGGATTTAAATTTGGGAGACCAACTTTCATATTAGGTGTATCATGCACTTGGGTATTAAGTTATCCTTCAATGTTGATGTCCTCTTCATAGGCCAATACAAAAGTGTTGATAGCAATAGCCCTTTACAAGAAAATTATAGTAATTAGATCTAAAGAATTCTTGTACATTTATAATGCCAACACTTCTTCTAGTTTATACATCGGGCTTAACTACATATACATCTTCTAAAACAATACATTGAAGGCCCAAATTAGTTTGGTGGGATCCATTTTCATACTCTTAAATTTTTGGTATATCAAAATGGAGCTAGTGACCTGCCCAAAATATGCAAGAAAAGTACTTTGACACTAATTCTAGGAAGTAATAGAATTATCTTATAGATTAAGGTACCAATCATAAGAAGCATCTTGTAATGTCAAAGGAAAATTTTTGCATGTAACATATTCATTAGTAACATTCTTCAATCCCAATGAATCATTGATAGACTTGATGTGTTTTTATGTTGTTCTTCCTCCTGAAGGAGAGAAGGATGGTAGATACTTCTCTAAACTCCTTGATAGGTCATGTACATCCCTTAGGATGACAAGAATATACCCAAACAACCAGGGTGGTTAACTTATATGATGATTAATATGGGGAGTGTTCCTTACTAGGCAAGGTGTTCTAGATTGGGTTATGATATGGGTAATTGGTATAAATTTAGGCCTTCTATGATTTGATAAAGGTGAGACTAGAGGACTAGCCTGAGCTTTAGATTTGGTCACTCTCCTAAGTCTCTCCCATACAAATCAATGTGGGGACTAACTTAGTTTATAAGAAAGGCTCAATCCCTACTTCTAGATTCAAACATAATGTTGATTTAGTTTTTAAACACACCAAATCATAAGGAGGTAGCCTCTAACATTTTAGGATCATAATGGAGATAAAATCCACTCCAAGGCATGAGTTATAGGTATGTGGTTAAACAACCAAGTGGTGGAATCGTAGGAAGATCATGAAGGTTGTTAACTAAGAATATATATGAATGAATGATATCTAAAATAAAGTTAAAACAATGTGATTTTATGGATGGGTGGATACTAATTTAATGTTGGTAGATATCTGAAATAAAATCCAAAAGAAGGAAGCGTAGAGAATAAAGGAGGGTTCTATGAATTCAATAATTACCTTTTATGTTGGATTATTCATAGATAAGCATTTAAAAAATCAATATTTTTTACTAGTAGTTATTGCACATACATATACAAACACAGTCAATCAGTCTAGGAATAATTTATATAGGGAATGCAAAGATCTCTGTCATAGGTTTCTCCTTTTGAGGTAGATTTTATACACCCATACTTATAATATTATAAATCATATTAGTGAGGTATATAAGGTAGGTATTACACACACATAGAATACTATATAAAATAAAAAAATTATTCACACCTATAAAGATGAGACAGTCAACCTACATGCATATAATCAATAATAATTGTTAACTCTTCAGTATCTATTACCCATCTAAAATAAGCATATCAATTATAATAAAAGGAATTTTTTGTAGTTATTTCACACTTATAATTATTGAATATAACAACCAAGAAAAGATAAAACTTGATTACATATAATTTGGAAAGAAAAGGCACCATCACCATTGCATGACAATAAATATTTAAATTCTTCCTATATTGATTTTTTAACCTTTTTAAAAGTGTTGGTTCTAGACACACACACACACACACACACACACACACACACACATAGACATGGGGATGGGTTTCCTCATCCTCTAAGTGCATGAAAACTTGTAATTACATTTTGTACTTAGGACCTCATTTCTAATTCTAGTTACAAAACTTCAAGTATATGTGCCCAAAGTTAACTTACAATTGTCAAAATAAAGTTTTCATGTATAATGTGATGCAACATGTAAATGGTTATGAATAATTTAGGTAACTTTCATATTAAATTTAAAACATAAGCAAACCATGAGTACAAAATTAACACCTTATCATGGATGCACACAAAGTAACCCTTTGACCTAGGGTTGGATTAGTGTTTGTATGGTGTTATTAGTTGTTACAAAGATGTTATAGTAGATACTAGTGTTGAACTCAAAGTTGCAATGTTAATCTTATTATTTTGTTCCAAATCAAGATAACACTTATGTCCTAGATCATGTTGTTGTCTAATAATATGCATGTTTATTAATGAGGGTCTATGCACGTTGTTTACCTATTTGAGGATCTTGACATGCTCTACCTTTGTGTTCTAGTTGAAAATTTCTACCTATGCCACCCTATTCCTATAAAAACTTAGTTCATCCTCATTTTATTCAAGTGATAATCCATTAAGGATCTATTTTAAGTTATCATATACTTATTGAAGTAGTTGATCAAAATTTATCTTACTAATAATTTTATCGATGGAGTCTCTTGCCTTTGATAGCTTTAATTCCTCTAGAACATTAAAAATAAGAGTTTTATGTTCCTGATACTTTAGCATTAATACCCTAGCTATTTTGATCCACTCTCTATCCTCCTAGGTTTTAATTACCATCAAGTTGAGGGCATTTGAAGCCTCTAATGGTGTCATTAAGTCAATTTGTCTATACACCTTATTGTTAGTATAAAGAAGAGGTAACTTTAATCTATTCTCATCTTGAATCAAAGAATTAAATACTTGATGAGTCTTAGCTATATGAGGAGCCAATTTTGGAATCATTTCATCAATTAATTATAGAGCATTATATAGCTTTGATGCGGCATGTTGAAATTTTCTCTTAATTTCTTTAGGAATAGGTACCATTTGTTGATTCTCTTCTATTTTTTCTAACTCTTGCTCAAGCTCATTCTTTGCCATTTCAGTCCCATCATGCAATGCTATTAAAGGATGCTTATGAGTTTCAATAAAGGACTTAAAGTCCTCTATTTTTGGGGATTGCCCCAAATTCTTGTTCTTCCTTTTATACAAGATAAAGTCTTTTTATCTTTATTCAAAAATGATTCCCATTACATCTTTGTCTTCCACTTTCCTCTTCCTAACCCTTTGGATGCTTCTTGTAGGTTTATCAAACATCGAGCTTATTGATGGAAACTCTATGATTTTTAAATTTGGATTTTGAGAAACCTTTGATCTGAGATTAGTGACCCATGTAGGGATGATTAATTGTGTTGGATTTATTAGTTGTATGTCCTTATCTATAGTCTAAAACAATTTGATCTTCTAATGTTTTCTCTAAATATCCTTTAAGTATTGAGTTAGGAGGTGAAGGCCACATGATTTTATACCAAACCACACCCCCATATTAGGGTATTCGATGGATTATTTTCACCTATTTTCCCATTTTAGCTTTCCTCAAGGATGCTTCAATAGTGCCTTGGGAAGAATTGGTGGAAGGCATTGGCAAGTTTGTTTGAGTGGATGATACATGACATTGGGAGCTTGGCAATACCACTTCAAACTTTCTAGAAGCATTCCTTTTAGATTTAGGATGGACTAAGGTATTCTTAGAGGGAATTTACATAGTGGTGGCAATAATATATGTGGTTAGAATTACTAGGGAAATATAAACAAAAGGGTAAAGGAAACATCCTCTATTTTTGGAGTGACCAAAGGAGTTTATGAGACACTACTGAGAATAACTACATCAAATGTACCTACTAAACAAATGGGAATAAAAAATGAAATTGAGAAAGAAAGGATTTATGGCTATGATTCTTTAACTAAATGGTACTCATTTATAGGTGATTTACCTTTATCATCTATGAGGCTAAAGCCATTTCTCTTTGTAATTCCTCTTCTTCATCCATAATTTTTTATACTGGAGTTTATTACTAAGCTAAAGATGTGCCTACTTTTGGTTCATCAAAAATTGGGTTCTTTATGATGGGAGGAGCCTTTGGCTTCCTCTTATAGAAGATTTTATCTTTATTATTTGGGAAAGAGGCTTGTTGAATTGGGGTAGTATCAAATTCTTTACCTATAGATTCCTACACAAGTAATGTGACTAGGTGACCTTGGCTTTATGAATCAGAGGATTCCAATGAAACATCATCCTATTAATATCCTCCATGATCTGTTTCATCCATAGCATGCTCTATCTTAATTCCCTTCAATACTTAGGGAGCTTCTTGAGAAGGCTCTTCTTGTTCCTCTATTAGTTACATGGATCTATTGACCCAAAAGTTTAAAATAGTCCATTTTATAGGGGGTGGATGCCTTGTGTGCATCTCTTGAACAAGAATTTAAGGTTCCCCTTGAATTATCTTCAAATGTTATTCCCTAAGCCCTACAATTTGTTCCCTTTTGATTTCCTGAGAGTCATATTTTACATTTAGGAATAAGAAATCATGGTCATAAGGAATGTGTTGGTATGGAATACTGAAGCTTTTGATATGTTTTTGAATTTGGCCATGAGGTTCTCGATCTCTATGAGTTAGGGTAGCCAACAAATAATGCTTCTTTTTACTATCAACCTCCACAAAATGTTTTTTCATTATGTAGCACATTTGGCCTATTACCATATGAGATCCATCGAATGTGCTTTTATTTTTATTTATCAGATCTTATTGTATACTCCATCAAAACTATAATGCAATCTCTTGATCTACAAATTTATCAAGAAATTACTTAGGGAGGATTAAGTGGTTTACCTTATTACTAGTTACCATAATCAATTTATTATCTTATTATAGACAATAGTCACCCCAAGGTGCTAATGTATTTATGATACTCATTGATATCCTAGATAAAGGGGCCTCATGGATAGCTTTCCATATCTGAGGATATACGTATTATATAATTTAGGTGATATGATTAGTAGGCATATATGTGCATGCATAAATACTAATCACAAATGTGATTCTTTATGCCATCCAAAGTTGGGATCTAAAATGAACCATAGTCCCTATATGTAGTTCCCATTACTATGTTGAGGAGGTATGAAATCATATAGAAATGGCATGCTAAACTATATAATTTATCTTTGTGTATAAATTTCTCTCTTAGTGTAACATTGATAATCTCCCCTTGGGTAAAATTCATGTCAGAGGTCATTAGCATGTCTAGAAGTGGAACCCAATCTAGGTGGAGAAAATGGATGCTTAGGAGTCTATATATCCTATCCGAAAGGTCCATCTAGATGTATAACTCCAATCTAAATTTGTTAATAATAATTGGGTATTTTCCCTTTAGGGAAATATAATCCTCAATAAGATGTCATCTGCTTTGAGTTTTCTCAATCAAATTATTCTTATTCCATGCTACCACCCTTTTCATGGTCGAATATAACATATGAAATTGTAAAATATAAATACATTTAGAAATAATAAATTGAGATACAAACCAATGACTATCTTATGATTTAATTGATGTAAGAAGACATCATCTATCACCTTACCGATAAAAAAAGTCTGGTAGTAGAGCGATACATTGGGAAAACCTTAGGCTTGGATTCTATGAAGTGAAATAATTATATTTTTAGAGAGGAGAGAGAGAGAGAGAGGAGAGAGAGAAGAGAGAGAGAGAGAGAGAGAGAAGAGAGAGAGGGAGGAGAGAGAGAGAGAGAGAGAGGAGGAGAGAGAGAGAGAGAGAGCGAGAGAGAGAGAGAGAGAGAGAGCGAGAGAGAGAGAGGAGGTTGAGAGAGTGAGGAGAGAGAGAGAGAAGAGAGAGAGAGAGAGGGGAGCGAGAGAGAGAGAGAGAGAGCGAGAGAGAGAGAGAGAGAGGGAGAGAGAGAGGAGAGAGGAGTAGTTATATCACCCAATTGGATATATTTTTGTGATAGATCTTATTCATGTTAAAAGGCATCAATATCTTTAATGATATCCCATAGGTTTGAATACTTGGCATACTAATCATTTAAGATGGTAGAGTTGAACACAATGTATATATGTTCAGTAAAATCTTTAATGGAAAACTAAGATAGTGTAATTACTCCTCTAAACACCTAGAGATGATGAAGCCATTGCCTCTTGATTGGTTTGATCAAATTCAATTTCTTGTATTTTTAAAAACATCTTTCTATTGGTCACATCTTTGTAGTTGATGGACACATGGCTAGGGCTTGTTCATAGAGTAACAATTGATTTCATAATTTATTTTTGATTAGTGAACATGCCAATAGCCATAATTTGTTGATATAGATTTTTCATTTAATTCAAGTTCATGTGATTTTAATACCCATTATTCATAAAATTCCTTTACCTACACAACTCAAACCTTGTATTTTTTTATAGGGAACCCATGTCTTTGTAGTATCATGAAGTCGTTATGCTTTGTTAGTTAAGCTTAGTAGGCTTTTGATAGTTGAGAGTTAGGTTTTGTTTTGGGACTGAACCAACTAACTCTTGATAATCGAAGGATGTGAACACAAACCCTAAAAAAAATATCTAATGAACAAAATTTTGAACAGATTCTTTGACCATAAAATCCAATGAAGGAGTTCTAAAAAAAACTAGCTATGTATAAGGAAAACCCTAGACATAATATCTTAAGATTTATCCTTAGCCAGTAAATCTAATGAACAAAAATCCTAGACAAATTATTCAAACATAAAAGTTGATGAAGAAGTTTTGAACACAATGTCTGATGAAGAAATCCTAAATAAAATGTCCAACAAAGAAATTCTAAGCATAATAATTTATGAAGTGCAAAGTTTTTGAAAATTTTAACTTGTGATAAAAAAAAATCATAAGGCCAAGTACTTCAAAGTGTGAATAAAACCTGCATAAGTAAAATCCTCCCGAAAGACATTAATAAGTAAGTTCAAAGTGTAAAAACACCATTCTTTGAAATTCTGAGTGTTCAGGTTAAGGATAAATATGTAAAAATTCCACAAAATAACAAATAAAACTTAAAAAAACATGGGTAAAATCAATACCAAAGTGGATCCCCATTCTTTAAAATGAATATGGAGAATGTTGGGGTACAATAGGTCCATCTAGAATTGTGAATAAAATTAATGAAAACTCTTATGATGTGTGTTTACCACATAAATTTTATATTTATTTAGTACTTATAATTTCATATTTATATACATTTCATAAGGAACATGATCAAATGAATTAAAGGGAAAATTTGGATTGGAAATAATAGGTATTGAAGAAAAATAAAGAAAAGATAGTGTAGGTTTTAGATGAGAAAATAGTAAACAAAAGACAATGCAACCATAGTAGGTATTTGGTATAATTGTAAGAATTATAATAGGAAGAAAAAACCCTAATTCTAAAATGGGAGTTAAATAATATTGAAAAGAAAAAATGGTAGGAGTATAATAAGGGAAACTTCGAGGAGATAAGTTATTTTCAACCAAATGATAATGATGTCAACACCTATCTTGCAAAGGGAATATATTTTTATTTAGGAGCTTGTTTGAGATCTAAACATATCCAAAATGAATATTTTAGATATGATAATACAATTATAACCAACATTATATGGTTAGGGTCAATTTACTTACATTTATAAGGACATAAGTGACCATATAAGGGTCTAAAATGGTATTTTAGTAATTGTAAGATTTTATAGATTATATATATTTGTAACTAGACATGAAATTGAGTTTAAATTTGTCCCTTATTATGATTTTTATGTGTATAAGATAAGTGGACATTTTAGGCTCATTTGAGCTTAATGTAAAAGTTTCTAAACATTGTAGGGTTAGATATCTCTATGTGTTTTTTTTATTCTTTTTGAATTTTTAATTTTACATGTCAAATATAATTTTGAGTTGATATTTATTTAATTATTTTAATTCATTCATGATTTTTTTATTTTTTTTTTAAATTTGTCTTTAAGAAATTCTAAGTAAATAATGCCTATTGAATTTTTGCTTTGATATTTTCTCATTTCATCACTTAATAAGAGTACCCCCATTCCTAATCCTGATTTAATGAATATAGTTAATGTTATAGATAATAAAAAATTAGAAGTGTTTAATCTTTCACTTCAACTAGAGAGTTCTAATATTAAGCCTATGGATAATGTTATGCCTTCTTATACTATTCCAAAGGATACTCTTGACATGCCTCTTCCACATGACTTGATTGTTCCAACTTTAAAAATATTTGAAGGTAAAGGGGATCCTCAAACACACCTTCCTGAAATATTTACATCAATAGGAAACTATGTGAATCATGTGTCAGTCTTACTAAAGTTATTTCCTAACACAATGATTGATTAAACTTTAACTTACGTATTTAGTTTACCTAATGGGTCCATAAATTTATTTAAATTCTTATAAGAGGCATTCCAATATATATAAATTACAAATAATAGACTTTAATCTACATCGAAGAGAATTTAAAGTATTAAACAAAGTCAAATGGAGAATATGTGTGATTACATATTGATATTTTTTATTTTTCATATGCACTTCTTAATTTATCATCAATGTGAACTTGAAATGTAATAAATATTTATGAATAGCTTATATCACATATCTAAGATAAGGTATTTGGAATAAATTGTAAATAATTCACTTCTCACTAATATCGCTACTTGTTTAATCTAATTATCATTTTAAGAAAAATAAAGAAAAAGATTAATGATAATATCCATACTATTTAGGTGAAATAAGATTTTATGATAATATTTGATATTTTATTTTTTTATAATATTTTTATTGTCTATAAACTCTTATATTTATGATTACAAATACCATTGTAATGTCAAAATGAAAAGAAATATGAGTTAGTAGTTTTGGTCTTAGAATGCAAGAATCAGATAAGGAAAAGGATTAATGATATGGCACATAACCACTTTACATGTTGACATCAAATTTTTTAGGTATGACTAATCAATGTGCATGATTTAATGTTAGGTAAAGGAAACAACATTTACATTTGATATTTATTTTGGACAAATAAATAATAAATTTTTAATTTTTTTGCCATCTCGAAATCATTGAATAGGTCCCCAAGGGTCGTGGATGAACCTTTGATCAAGATCACTAATTCAACACTACAATAATCTAATAACTTTGAAGTTAGTATTTTACAAATTTAAATTATTAGGGTAAAATATAATTAAAATTATTTCACCATGTTCTTTGCTCCTTCCATGGTAATTTTAAATGCCCTTTGGCTCAAAGCCATTATTGCCAACACATGAAAAAATAATGATGCACAAGTTGAGTAGAATAAAAATGCCATATGTGTGTGTGTGTGTGTGTGTGTGTGTGTGTGTGGATTACAGGAATAGGGGACATGTAAGGCATATATCCATAAACAAACACATGTTGTATGGAAAAAATAGGGAGATACCCTAAAATAGAGCAACAAGTCTTTTGATGAGGTGACCTAATCATGAAAATATGTGCCCAAATATTATTTTACCCCTCTCAATCCTAAAATGGCTCAACCCATTTTAGAGATATGAAAGGAAGAGATAGCCTTAGTGATGGAAAATGATGATTGGTTATCTAATAGAGCCATCATCTAGAGATTCATCAAATTTTGGTTGAAACACCCTACTCGACATGACTGGATATTGGAGAACTTGAAATCACTAATGCAAGGCATGTTGTAAATTTACCTTTACACCAAAAGCTTATTCATAGTTGAATTTAGTTATACTGAGTACAAGGTTTTGATTCAAAACCAATAGTGGGATTTGGAACACCACCCCCTAGTCTTGAAACTTTGATCTCCACACTTCAATCCCCTCACTAAACCATTTAATGTCAGACCTATTTGGATTCACCTTCCCCACCTCCCTCTACTATTTTGGTCTTACCTTTGCTTCAAAGCCATAGGAAACACTATAAGGGAGTATTTACTAGCTGACTTGAACAATTCTTCACTTTCCCACACCACATTTTATAGAATACAAGTTAACTTAGACATCTCAAAGAGTTTCCCTACAAAAATGGACCTAAAGATCATAGATCAATTGTGGACCCAATCCCTTGACTATGAAGGGTTACCTTTTCATTGCCTCTTTATTTGAGACAAAACATTTATTCTACAAATGCATAAATGTAGTGATAAATAAGGATACATCCTAGTGGAAGGACTTCCATTCCATCCACCTCACTATTGAAGGAGGTAATTCAAATAAGTCTAGATTTGAATCTCCTTTGAAAGATATTTATCCCCCTGATCCAAATGCAACACTCCTAGCTAAAGAGACTTCCTATGTGGAGGATAGATGCCCACCCAAAAAAAATCTCAGTGGGATGAGATTTAGAATCAAGCCAAATTCAAATAGTAATTCCCCTCTCCCCTGATTTAAATCGAGAAGCAAAGTCAGGCTAGACTCTTGTTAGTAGAAAGAAGAAAGGAAGTCATAATAAAGAATCTTCCTCTCACAATGAACAAGTAGTACAAGAATGTAATGTTAAAGACTTGTAAAATTTGTATGCTAATTTAGCTAAAAATTAGAGTTTTTTTCATTGAATCCTGGTTTTACATTTAAGAGTATTAATTGTTTTGTAAAAGTTCACTTTCTGGTAAGTTGTTTGATTGTTTTATGGTAGAAGATTTTGGTGTTTTTATCTTGTCACTTGCTTTATTAGCCAATGGTAGAGGTATTCCTTTTGAGATTTATCATTCTATCATTTTATCCTATGTACAAGGCATAGTGGTCTTTCAAAAACAACTTTAACCATATCTAATAAAAATTTATTGTGCAAATGTATTTTTGAAAATAGTGATTTTGACAAGTAAAAAAGACAAAAAGTGAGCCATATTATTTTTTGTTTTATTATAAAATGAGTTGATGAGCTTAAAGATAGATAGCATTATAGAGGGTGCTAAAATTATGTGGATTTCACAATTTATTTCATTGATGTTGATGTTTTATTATTAAAAAAATGTTTTTAGTTTGGAGAACATAAATGTTGGTGTAAATTTATTTGACGAGCACCTTTAATTTTACATCAATTTATACTACATAATGGTTTACACAATATTATTTCCCTCCACTTTGTATGTAATTTCATTTTTAATACACTTTAATTATATTTTTATTGTAAGATATCAAATTTAAAATTGATATTAATATGATAAAAAAATTAAACAAGTGCCATGCGATATAGGCCTTTAAAATGTATATGATAGTTTTTATTGTGGATTAGTGAAAGTCATTAAATATTTTGATTTGTATGTCAAAATGAATAAACCCACAAATAAGTTTATATTCAAGACAAAAATGTAATTCAAATTTTCATGTGTTTATGTTAATTTTTTGGCATAAATATTTACATAAAAAATTTAATGTGAATTTATAAATTTTAATTTCCAAAAAAAAAGTTTTATGTATATTTTCACATTTTTAACTTAAGAAACTTTTTATTTCCATGTTAAAATTTAATTAAAATGTTGTAAAGCTTATATTATCTATGATATATAATATATGAAATCGATATTGATTTTATAGAATCAACCACTTTACTTATGAAATATTCAACAAAAGTTTGAAGATTAAACTAAAAAAAAAATAGATATAAAAATAATAAACCTGAACATAATTTTCCAATCTATAATCTAAAGATATAATATAATATTTAAAATATATATATATATATATATATATATATATATATATATATATATATATATATATATATATATATATATAAAATTAATAATTACAATAAAAGGTTCATTTTCTTCACTAAAACTAAAAATAAATTATCCTCTCTCGGACTTCAAAATCTCTCTACATCAGATTTTTCATAATATTCGTATATGTACCACAAGACAAAAACTTTAAGCCACAAAATTAATTTAATAATAATAATTTATTCTTTGATTTAACTTGACTTCAAAATTTTTTTAAAAATAATAATAATAAAAAAAGTAAAAGTTAAAAAAAAAATTATAAAATACAATATACTCAATAAAAGTATATATATATATATATATAAAAGTGTTGAAGAACCTACTACTACACTGGACATAGATCCCAATATATTTCCTGATCAACTTAAAATACATTTGGTTGGACAATAGAATTTTATTTTCTCACGCGTTTAAACAGAGCAATAAAAACATTAACCTCTTAGGAGGAAATTGTGTTTTTATTTATTGCATAGGGAAAAAGACGACAGTGGCACTACGGAATTTGAAATTTCTGTGACGAATTCAATTTATTGATGCACAGTGATGGAAACTCTCAACCAGATGCTCGTCATCTTCATCTAATTCCAACTGTGAATATTTATATCCTCCAATAATTCAGTCTGGGCATTCGATTCAAAATTTATATTAAACTTATAAATCACTAGTATTGATGTGATGCAGTTGACATTTGGATGCAACCGATAGAATAAGGAATTCGAAGAATATACAGATGTCAAAGTTAAAATCTATTAATTATCCATAAGGCACATGGTTCAGGGTTTATGATTCATCTGTTTGGTAGGACTGCATTGATATTTTAATAGGAATTGCATAAAAAGGGATTCCATTGCTCATTTTAAAAAATAAGAATGTTAGAAAAAGTTAAAATGTGGTTTGTTTAGAAATACAAACACAATAATGTGGTCAACAATTACTAAATTAAACTGGAGTATACTTGCAATAAAGTTTGTGCTTATCTCTCCATTTCCAATGTTGATATTTTAAAAATTACAGAATAAGTGTGTGTTTTCTTCTTAATATTAGTTTATGTTTATTTTTAAGTAAATAGATTAAAATTTTGTTTAAAATGGAAATGCAATAATTATTTGTCTTCTAAAAAAGAGTGTTTTAAAGTAATCTAAAGATGATTTAAAGTTAAATAAACTTATCAAGGTGATTAGAACACTACTTACAAACAATTATGTCAAATTAAAATCTCAATTCTACATAAGTAATATCAAATAAATAATACAAACATTTATGAAGAGCCTAGCTTCCAAATGTTATCATAAAGACCCACGATTTTAAATTAAACTCCCCATACTAGATAATATCTATTAATTAAAAAAAAAAGAGAAAACATGGAAACCTAGATTCTAAATGTCCCTTGAGCAATTTGATAAACTAGTAACGAAGGAGAAACGGAGTCCAAATCCAATCGTAATTTTGATCCCTAAAATGAACAAACAAGAAACATAAATTTGAACACGACATAAAGATCATGAGGCTGTCCCATTAAATACCATATGTTCTTCTTCACGAAATAAATAATAAAATTACCCATAACATTGAGACTACCTTGTTTGAGGTGAATAACATAAGATTGTTCCACATCAACATCAATACCCAAAAGATAATCAAAACTAGTGAAATATTATAGAAGTCCAATATGTAGTCACCTAAAAATGGTCATTGGGTATTTATTAATTATAAAAATTCCATTTTATAAATTGCTATATTATATTACTATAATTTATGCTCAATTGTCATTTTTCATTTTCTTCTATTTTTAGTTATTTCCCATCATGTGTGTTATGATCCTGCATTTCATAATCTATTATACTATTATGACATTGATATTACATTGTTAAACTCATTATTGACTATTATTTTAGTTGTATTGTATGTGGTACTGGTTGCAACAATGTTAGGCTATGTGCTTAGTTATGTACTTAACAAATTTATGGACTTATTACTGCAGTTGATGATATTAAAAATAACTAGTTAATTATCTATTTTTGATATGATATGATTGATATCCATTTGGTGGTTATAGGTCTTATCTATGAGCTAGGTAGATGTTGGAGGTTGTACTTTTAGAACCAAATGAATTATGAGCAAGTTAGACATGTCTAATAGGTATACTTGTTTGGTTTTATTTATTGTCCTTTTAACATCTTAATTCATCATTATGACTGTCAATCGTGGTCCTTGTAATTACTTTTTATTATTGTACATTACATTTTTGCTTTTATGTACCTTTTCTAATGTTATTTTCCATTAATTTCTATTATGGGTTTTTACGACCGCAATATTTATTTCACCTTGCACTCAGCTCTATTTTATTTCTCTCACATAATATTCTATTCATTCTATGCCCCTTTGTTGATCCTATTTACATATGCAGACACATTACCTAGAC
>JARHVA010007086.1:612500-635000 GCA_037957365.1 Torreya grandis
GATATTTGGTTAAAGTAGTTTCATATTGTAGAGCATTGACTCAGTGTGAAGTTAAATAAAACCATTAAGTAGGATCAAAAGACTAGGATGCAAAAGGCCTAGGTGAGATCAAGGAGATTGTCAAAAGACCAGTCAAGGAGAAAGGCTTGGGTGAGACAAGTGGACCTAAAGGGAACAAGAGACCAAGGTGGAAAAGACTTGGGTGAAGATCTCAGAAATGGAAATATTGTTGAGAAAAGAGCAGAGCAGCAAGATACATGAGAGTACCAAGAAGAAAACAAGCATCTAAAAGAAGCAAGGTATGACCAGTATTGAAATTGATAAAGAGATTGATAGATTGAAAAGAGATTTATCTAATTTTGTAGATAGATATGAGTCTTGGATGCAGATGGAAAAGCAAGCATGGGTATGGCCAATGAGGAAGAGGTTGAAGTGGCCAATTGATCTCCTAATGAAGAGGAGAAGAAGGCAAAATGAGATTGCCAAGAAAAGAGAAGCCCATAGAGGCTTGAAGAGGATGAGTAAGTTACCAAGTGAGCAACAAAAAGAGGAAGAGATTGTGAAAAAATGTTCTCATTGTGGAGAACAAGAGAAGAGAAGAAAGAAAAGATGAAGTGCCAGGAAGAGCACTTGAAAAGATGAGAGTGTTGGTGAAGAGAACACTCATAGGGACCTTGTGGTCTCTTATTTTTATATCTAATGTTGTCTTTGCATGGGTAATTATAGGTATGATCAGCCTTGTGAAGGTCAAAAGAAAGGCCTTAAAGAATGAAGAGATTGGTGAAAGAAGAGACAGCAAGTGCACAAGTGATTGTGCAAGAAAGAGAAGAGAGTTTGTTGTTGATAAAGAAGAAGAGATGCATTGGATAATGCATAAGGGAGGTGTTGAGGAACCCATACAAGCAAGAGAAGAGATAGAAGATGAGGATGACTTCCATGATGCCATTGAATGCCAAGAAGAGGCAAGAGAATAGTCAAGCATAAAGGAAGAAGAAAGGACAAATAATCAAGAAGCTATGCAAGTCAAAGAACTAATGGAGCAGCCCATTAAGGAGGTAAAGGTGAATTCCAAAATTGATTTTTCTTATAAGCATGAAACTTTTGATATGCATCTTAGAGAAGAAAAGAGAAAGGTGAAGTTTTTAATTAACCATGGATATGTGATGCCTAAATGGTGGAAGAAGCAAACTCCCAAGCAATAGGAAGTGTTGGTCAAAGAGCATGGATGCATGATGCCTACATGGTTTGAGAAGACAAATGATGAAAAGGAGAAACAAGTATGGGTACCTAAGAAGGCAAAAAGTGAAAATGTGAGTGTTGAGGCAACAACACCAAGAATTCAATGGAGAAAGGTGAAGGTTGACACAAGCAACCAAAGGCATGAGGATGACACAATTACATGGAAAGGTAAAAAAATTGTTTATGATGATGTTGTTGAATATTTTAATGATCTTTTCATGAGAAATGAAAAGTGGAAAGTGGCTATGTGGACTAATATGCAGCAAGGAGAGAGTTCCAAATGGATGGATGATGAGGAAAGGGGAGAGTATGCAACAAAGCAATGCCTCATTGAAAACAAAGAACAAATAAGATGGATTCAAGAAGAGATTGAAAAGAGCAAGGAGACACAAGGTAAGGTTACTTCAATTGTATTTGATGAGTATATTGAAGAAATTGGTTTATGTGAAGACAAGCCAAGAAAAGATGAGATAAGAGGTAAAGGGCAAGTAATCCTTAAGAAAGAAGGACCCAAGTTTGATGAAGAGAGTGGTGAGATAGATGAGAGCTCACTAAAGGAAGAAATGAGAATGTTGGAAGAGCTCTTTAGTTCTTCAAGAGAGCTACATACAGGGACAAACCATGATGAGAACACCATTAGTGAGAGTGAAGCAAGAAAAGAGCACACTAAAGAGGCAAAGGCAGTTTTGGCCAAAGAGCAGAAGAGTGGAGGTAGCCAAGAGACTTTATGGTCTCAAATTTTTACTTCTAACATTGCCTTTGATGTTTTGAATGCAGGTGTTAAAGTTGTGGAGATGAATGAAGTCCATAGTTCAATGGAAAAAATTTGGAACCAAGAAGATCAAGAAGATCTTAAAGACATGTATGAGAATGAAGCATGGAGATGGGACAGAACAACTAAAAAGGAGATGAGGAGAAGAACATACAAGAAAAGGAAGAAAAGCATGAAGATGAAAGACAAAGACTATCAAAGGTAAATATTAGCATTGGAATTCACAAAAAGACCTTGGGATCCATGCATATAGTGAAGACTAATGCATGGAGGAAGTAGTTAATTTGAACTAAGGTTCAAATCCTTTCTAGAGGGAGAGTATGATGCAGGAGCATCTAGCAAGGACTAGTTGAATAAGCCTTGGATAGGCATTAGCCTAAGCAATTATATAAGTTTCTCTCCAAGTTATATTTTCAAATATTCATACTTGTCATGTGGAGGAGAAATAAGGACTAAATATATTTTGTATGGATTTATTAGTTGTCAAAGGATTTCAATAATCCTATTATTGTTGTAATCATCCACGAATGGCATGGAGTAAAGTATAGTTGAAGAATTCCCTTATTAGATGAATAGTTGAGTCTTTATAGGATAACACAAGATTCAAGGAGATTGAAAAGGATTTGATTTCCTTTTTGATGAATCCGTTGGACCAGCCATAAAACAAATCAACTACAAGTTAGTTGGCGTAAGAGGAGGAGAGATAGAAAGGGAGGATCTCCTTTAAGGAGAGAAGGAGTCACGAAGGCCATTCAGCCTGTATTATCCTATTTGACGGTGGTGATAGAAAGTCAAGTTTTGGGTTGAGTGTAAAGGAGGGAGCTAGAAGAACTAGGCATCTGTTGTAAGGCTGAACCTATGAAGGGCGTGGATGTTCTTCCATTTTCAGCATGGCATTTTGGGTGATGGAAGGAGCTCGTCATTGGAGTGCAAGTTGAGGTGAACCCTATTTTGACAAGAGCTGAGCCTGTGGAAATGTCATCACTTATTTGGAAGGCCTATGAGAAAATGCTTTTGAAGCCATGGAGAATAGTATGTGACTATAAAGGATGCACACAAACTCTGTACAAGGCACACAATTCCCAAATGGAGAGGTCACTAATTTGATAAGGCATCTAACTACGATGAACACATGGTATTCTTGTAGATTTCAATGTAAACATAGTCCCATAATTCAAAGGAAGGTTATTCACTTATTATTTTAGGACATGGGATCTAGGTGAATGAAGCAAGGAAGGACATTCATTTCCTATAGCTGTTGGCCATGAAAGAATACACAGACCAGATCTAAGCCATAAAAATGCCTGTGTGTAATGTCATGAGACCATAATGGGTATTGCTTTCATACAAGTTTACCCTAAAGGTGGTGATTGTTACTGCATAGTCTCGATAGGGATTCACCCATCTATTTTGGAAAGGTTTATGAAACAAGCCTTGGGTGAAGACAAGCATGCAAAAAAGGATGATCACCTATTTAGCAAAGGCTTAGCCATGGTGAATGATGAAGAATGAGATGGGAGTGAAGATGTTTGCAAGGCCATGAGTCCATGGTCAATGAGATCGAGTCGAGGTATAACTCATTTGGAACAGACTTGAGTCTATGAAACTCTTATATCCATAATGAAAGACTTTGGTTCTTGATGTGTGTAGATACAGCATGTCGAATACTAATTACACGTTTGGAAAGGGTATTTGTTTGATACATACCCAAGATGAAATGGGAATCTAAGGAACTTGAGCGGAGACAAGGAGTATCGAACAGAGGAAACAGGGTAAAAAGGATGATATCACAACCAATAGGTAAAAGAAGAGTTTTAAGTTTTCCAACAAAGGAATGATTGATCTGAATGGGTCTATATAAGTATGTTTAAATTTATGGAACACCTTCAACAAGGTGAGGGTTACACCAGTGTGTGTGTCTATATATATAGACACACACACACATACATATATACATACATACATACATACATAAATATATATACATACATACATACATACATATATATGTATATATGTATGTATATATATAAATATATATATATATATATATATATATATATATATATATATATATATATATATATATATGTATATGTATATATGTGTATATATGTGTGTATATATATAGACACACACACATATATGTGTGTGTGTGTGTATATATATATACACACACACAGACACACACACACACATATATATACACATATATACATATATATGTGTGTGTGTGTGTCTATATATATATATGTATATATATATATATATATATGTATGTATGTATAGACACACATACATACATACACATATATACATACATATATGTGTATTTATATATGTATATGTATATGTATATACACACATATACATACATATATACATATATAAATATATCCATATATATATATATATACATATATATGTATATACATACACACACACACACACACACACACACACACACACACACACACACACACACACACACACACACACACACAAATACATACATATATATTCATACATAGATATCATACATACATATATATTCATACATACATGTACATGCGCGCGCGCGTGCACACACACACACACACACACACACACACACACACACACACACACACACACACACACACACACACACACACACACACACACACACACACACACACACACACACACACACACACACACACACACACACACACACACACACACACACAGACACACACAGACACACGCGCGCGCGCACGTATGTATGTATATATATGTATGTGTATATATGTATGTATGTGTGTGTTGTGAACTTATGTATTTTGACTTTGTTATGATTTATTGGTATGTTTCTAATGTTATTGTGCTTAGTAATCTTAAATAAAATTTGCTAATTATTGCACCCTTATAAGACCATTTCTCTTTCTCACTTGTTTGAGTATGTCAAATTTTTAATGAAGTAAAAGGTTATATTAGTATCATTTGGGTATAGAGTGTTGTGTATAAAATAGTGAGTTATATATTAAATAACCAATAGAGCATTTAGAAAATTCCTTAAAATAATATTATGCGTATATTCATCTAAATTTTGTTTCCTTCTCTATCTTGCAATTTTCAACACTAACATCATTAATTTCATCTAATGATCACTAATCCCATATAATTTGTCTAATTTATCATTACTAATCCTCCTAGAATTTTTGATAACAACCTTTTTCCATTGTTTTTAATCTATTTTCCTCATTCCTACCCTAAAAACCACTTAAGTCCCCATTATCTATTAACTAGTCCCACTTCTCTAATATTTTGGAATTTACATAACCCACCTACCTACCAACTACTATGATTTCGTACAAGCCTATCCCTATCCCTCACCTAACCCTCCTTCTAATAGTATAATATTTCCCTAATAATCATTAGATTCCCTAATGGAATATATAATTATCCATCACCCTTCTTCTTTCTCTAGAGAATTCTAAGGAATTTTAAATTCCTTAGAATTCCCTCCTTTCTCTCTAGATTTTTATTCTCTAGGGTCTTCCATTGAATTTTAATTCATTGAAAAATATCCCTCATTTGCCTATTTAAATCCATGAATCTATCCATTCCAAACAATTATAATTCATTTATGAAATCCATATACCTCCATTTTAATCTTATGTATCAATCACTGGTCTATTAATCAAAACATTGTCAGAGATAATTAGATGTCGTCAATAATATGAGTCTATCCATAGTAATCCAACATTAATAGTATTTAGTATTTACTTTTTTAGTTTTGAATCTTAATTGGATAATTTAGATTTAAATATATAATGCTGGTTTTAATGTCTATTTGTGTGAATTATAATCTATTGGCTCCAAATTTATGAAATAGATTGGTGTTTTGAGTAGTTTTCATATAAATATTCATATCCAAATAATGCACTTATCATAAGGGTGTCTAAGTGGAACATGGCACCAAATCATATCAAGGTCGATGCATTGTATTTCTTAATGGTTACTAGGAGTAACATAGCTCTAGCCAATCGATTCTAACCAGTAGATTTGTAGTTACATGATTGTCTAGTAGTGAATGGAGATCACTAAGACAACTCTACCTAGTTCTATAAAATTGTAAGGCTATGTGTTTAATCTATGATTTTTAGCTCTTTGTTCTCTTTTTTTATTTTTTTTTCTCTTATTTTGTATTCAAATATGTTTATCTCATATTGTTTTATGTTTATGTATTTTCCATATTAAATTACAAAGCTATAGTTGCCAACAATGAACACTTCATGTAATTTACCAAAATAATATGTCATTGTAATAACTTGTTAAATTTTATGTTTGAAATTTCTTATAACTTTCCATCATAAACATTTAAACTTATTATCGATAATTATTTAAGTGTTTTGTAGAAGTATAAAATTTTATTTTTATATTTATTATATAAATATGAATTTTTTTTAACTATAAATATATCTTAGATGTTAAAATATATTTATTTAATATGTGTATTTTTAATAAATTTTTTGTAAAAGATGTCAAGAAATATTTTCTTTATGTCTCTTATTATATTAAATATACATTATAAGTGGAATAAAAGACTTAAAAATATATATTTTTTAGTATCTTTTACATATATTTATCTAAGATGTGTGTGTGTGTGTGTGTGTGTGTCTGTGTGTGATGAAACAATTACTACTCAATATCATATTATTTTATTGTCACACAAGATTATTTAGTAGATCATTAGAGTGAGAGTGACCTAAAATGTGCCATGTGGCACTAGGCATAACCATAAACTTCATAAGTTTGATTTACCATAATATGGTATCTTAAAAGCCAAAAATTAGAACCAAATTATTTTAGGAAGTTATATATATTTTTGAATATGTTGGTATAAGATATTAATTATTCCATTTATTTATTAAATGTATAATCCATACACATGTAGCTTCAACTCACTTATGTGTGATAAGATGTTAAGTGGGTGAGAAGGTGAGTTCTACCTAGAGTTCTACTTGGAGTTAAACTAAATATAAATATGAGTTATCCTATGAGTTTTATAGTGATTTACACTCTATCTAAATATGAGTTATCCTATGAGTTAACTCTCATACTCATTTTTTATATTCCTTTTCACTAGGATATTGTAATAGGGTAGATAATTTATTGCACATCCTCTTCTTGCATGTTTTTGAATACAAGAAATGCCATTATTACAAAATTATTTATGTGATCACTCTAAAAAAATATCACTTATTGGCCTACTCTCACATGGCCTCAGAGCTCTGGGTGCTTGTATTGATCACTAGTTTATTCTATTATTGTTATTAGGAAATATTGAGTAGAGTTCTTGATTTGTATTCTCCATCAAAGGATAAGAGTTATTTTCTTACATATCTATAATATCATTCTCAAAAATATATATTGGACATGAGATTTTTTCTTTATCTAATATCTTTCCCTCAAATGGCATTAGTTTTATAGTTCTTTAGAAAAATAGTGACAATGGCAAATACTAGATCTATATAGCACTTCATGCTCACTTTGTGAATGATGATACTCCATTATGAGTTTTAGTTTCTCACATATGGATGTTTTTAATTTTTTTTCCACTTTATATCTACCTTGAATTATAATTTAACCACCACCATTCAAATCTTTTCATCACGCATACAACCCCAATCATTCATTTGGCCTCCTACATGACTCCCACCACTCATCCTCCGTCTATGGTTTGATGCTTGATGCCTGGTATCCATTTATTTAATTATGGATGATCTTTAAAATAAATTGACTCATTAAAACTTGTATCTCAAGCTCAAAAAAATTCTACCCAATCCACCATTTTGTTCTTGAAATATTTCTTAATGGAAGCCTACAAAGGGATCGGCCCTCAACATTGGCAAACATAGACTAGTTTTAGTGCTTGTCCAACATATCCTTGCCATTTTTAGAGACACCATTATTGCTCCTAGGTCTATAAATATGCAAACACAACTATATTTATAGATATATTCTACCTATGATGGGGTTCTTACTTAAAATGTATGCTTTATTTCTACAATGTAGAGAAAAAGTGGTGACTTTATACTTGTTTTCCTATAACTGCTCAATGCCTCTCTTCTGATCAAACCCTTTCATTTACAGTGTTGTTCCACTATAGTGGCACACATCTAATATTTTTAGTGTGTACATGAATAATGGTAGTGTTGTATAATTGTTTTCTATTTCCTTAGTATAAAAACCAAATATTATGCCCTAAAAGCTTATAAAATTGGCTATTTTTTAATTGTTATTATTTAAGTAGTTGTTTTATTTTCCTTAAGTGATTTTTTATACTTAAGTGCACGTAGGGTCAAGAAGAAGAGGTATTTATGACATTTGTTTGATTGAGGAGGTCTATCTTTTTGTGTTGGTTCTAATAAGTAGTTGGAAAGCTACCTTACCCTTTATTTGGACATAATTTTTAAACTTTTAAGTGCAATTTAATTAAATAGGCCATTAATGATGAATAATGTATTTTGATATAAATTTTTATTGTTAACTCAGAATTGAGTGCCACTTTTTTTAAAAGTGCATATTTTTCATCATCTTTCCATTGGTTTACTTTTTTTTTAAATGAACTAAAGTTATAAAGTGCCATATTGAGGGGTGTTACTTGTGATATGGGTCGTACTACTTTTTGAAATGTACTTCATGTACCTATTGGTCACACAAGGACATATTTTTAGCTATGACCAAAATCCCCATTATTAGAGTGCATTATCCCTTATCACTCTATCATTGATTACACACTTGGATGAATTCTCAATTGTGCTTGAAATTCTATTCATAAGCATGATTAAATATTTCATTACAATTTGTATCATGCACTTGTATACTTCCCTTGTGTTTTCTCTCAGTCATGTTGACCCCATTTTAGATACTTTAGAGAAGGATATTTGTTTCATCTCTAGTGATCCTTCTTAGAAAGTCCAGTTATACTCTGTGGCATGCTTTCATGGAATACTTTCTCACATACAAGAATCATATTCCATTCCTATATGGATATATTATTGCACTCACTGATCATGTTTGATTAATTTAGTGTGATAATAATTGTGATAAAATTTTTGCCTATGTGTTACTACATGTTTCCATGGATTTTCATTTCCATGTGGAATATATAGAGTGTCACTCCACTATTTTGATCATCCTACAGTCTATTTTCAGAGATCCTATTGTGACCTACATCACACCTCCTCCTCCTCTTCTTCCTATTGTATCTTTTGAGGCTATTTTAATCTCACCTCTTTATTCTATTTCTTGTGATGATATATCCATAGTGGACAATGTTATTCCTTCAATTGATCCCCCACTACAAGATGAGATTCTAACATATGTTAGTTATCTTATTATAGATTCTACATCTATTTATATGCATATTATTTATCTTTTAGATCCTTAATAGACTTGTATTTTAAATGACTATACATATTTTAGTGAGACTATAAAAATTGAAAGTATTGATGACTCATATGTTCTTATGGAATTTCATCTTGTGTATATGAGTGCTTCCTTTTAAGACCAGTGTTTAGTTTTGATGGATATTGAGCCTTTTATTCCTCTTCCCATGGACATTCCTTTAGTAAATGTTCTATTTCTATCTTCTTATTTTGCTATTCTCTTCCCTTTATTGTATACTTCTTCATTACCATATTCTATAATTAGTCTTATGATAGCTAATTAGACTATGACATATTCAAGCATTAGTAGAGACCCATTTGAACATTTTCTAGAGATCTAAATGATGATTATTTTTCTCATTCCACTTGAGTCATAATTTGAAATGTTAATAGCTCGTGGTTTCTTGCTACTAAAATTAAGAGACAACATTTGTTATAGAAGGAACTACTACAACATTCACCATGAGAGATTCTACAGGAACCTTCTCTCTCCTTTTTTTGGAGGAACACATATTTAAAATTTTGTAGGATACTTGGATCATAATTATGTATTTGAATACCTCATTTATTCTCATTGTTGGGACCCAATTTTCTAGCCCACCTAAGATATGCTTAATGGGGCATGTTGGAGTGGGATTTATAGTCCTACATTATTTTATTTGTCTCTCTTTTTAAAGGGGAGGGGTTTTCCCACTAATTTTTATCCTTTTATTACACTTTTGAGAGTTGCATTATATGTGGGTAACTCATAAGGTCTTATTATTGAGGCCCATCTTTTCTTTTCCACCCACCTAAGATACACTTAAGGGGGGGGGGGGTGTTGGTATTGGTGTAGGATATTAATTATTTAATTTAATTATTAAATGGATAATACCTACACATGTAGCTTAAGTTTAATTATGTATGATAAGAATAAGTGGTTTAGATGGTGAGTTCCACCTAGAGTTCTACCTATAGTTCAACTAAGTACCACTGTGATTTTTTATATGAGTTCCATAATGAGTTATAATAAGTCTAACTTTGAATCTCCTAAGAATTAACTCTCCCTACTCCTTTATATTCCTCATCACTAGGCTATTTTAATAGGGAGGATAATTTATTGCACATCCTCTTCTTGTATGTTTTTAAATACAAGCATGGTTATTATTGTAAAATTATTTATGTGCTCACTTTAGTATAATATCACCTAATGGCCTATGTTAATATAATATTCATGAAAAAAATAATCTATGATATTTGGTTCTATGGTGGACTATAACCTAGAGTGAAACTCATGAATAAGACACAATACCATAACTCTATTTAAATTTTTACAAGTGGTAAACCTAATTGGATCGAGGATATTATATCAAATAGTATTATGAGTGGAAAGTAAGTATTTTCACTTGGATTTGAACCTTTTGAGGAGATCTCTCAACTCTCCTCATCCAAGTGGCATAATTGAAACACTTTTAGGCTATGGGTAACCTAAGAATGAGGTAAATCTCTAGATAGGGATAGCTCTATTGATGTGCCACATTTGGGTCACTACTACACCTATGCTTCTGAGGGAAAAAGGAGAGAAAACTAAAATTAAACTATCCTAAGGGAGGTGATACACCAAATTTATTGTTGAATACCAACCATATATATGTTTCACATGAGAACAAGGGACTAACCAAACATACACTTCTCCAATATACATCTTCTCGCATCAATATTTCATTATGAAGTTGTGATGAATGTTTAGGCTAGGAAGATTAAACAAGAGGCCTAGGATGGCACTGTTTGAATAGATTAACTCAATCAACATTGAAACATAAATATAACTCTTTACATGACCTTAAAGAATAATCTTTACAATTGTAAATAGGTGAGAGAATGAGACAACATGCTAAGGAAACAAGAGTCATAACTAAGCAGGATCAATAATCTACTTAAAGAAAACTATGAATAGTCATGTAAGAGGTAAAAATTAGTATTATTTATTTATCTATGGTATGAAAATGAATAGGGGTTCACCATACTAAGGTAGAACATCCTTTACAAAGGCCAAAATGGGTAGTTCTTACAGAACTTCAGGGAGAGAGGAGAAAAAAGAAGTACAAAGATCACAAAGACACTTGTAAAGATTATAAAATGAGTTGATTATGCATGATAATGGACTGTGAAACTGATCATGTAAATTTAGGAAGCACAAGTGTCACCCTAAGTCATGAAATTCTTTAAAGGTGGCCTATGAGTTCTCATTTTGCACAAAGAAAATACCTTCATCATTCACCCCCATTTGAACATCCCAAAACTAACTAGAGATAGGTCTAATGATTTGAATGAGAGGGATTTATTTTATACATGTCTCTTCATGCATTATTTTTAGTCCTAATCACTTAGATTTATTTAGAAGTGAGCCATCACTACATGTGCTCAAAGAAAACTCCTCTTTCACACACCTTATATACTTGGCCTCAAACTTGGCTTTAGTTTTTAATGATAATAATTAAAATGGGGTCAATAAATTTTTTCAAGACCCTTCATGTCCTTGGATTCATTAGGAATACATTAAAATCACTTCTACTAGGAGTTTTCACACTTCTCACTATAATGTTCACTATGTCAATTTTAACTGGCTGAGATGAGAGCTTTTGTTCAAACACTTAGGAGTTTTTATAAGGCATTAAATGTACATGGGGATTTATATTAAGTCCTTATATTTATTCCAAATCTGATTTCATATCTTGAAACCTTCTAAAGCCTACATGATAAAAATAATAAAAAGTAACAGTTATGTACCTTATCCATATATATTCCATACAACTCATCCTAATGATAGGGAGTTTAAATTATCCTTATACAACATCTAATACTTTTTATATGAAAAATATTCCATTTTGGTGCGTTAAATCCTTCATTTTCCACATCGAGTTTAGACCAAGGGTTTAGGAGGGTTTTATGTGCTTTAGGCTCTTTAGGTTTGTCATGTAGATTTGATGTTGAAATTTCCAAAAAATTCCACTAGAGCATATTTCACGACCATATTTAACCCCTCAAAACTTCCTTTAACTCCATGCAAAGCCTCATGAAATATGTGAGCATTCAAAGTTATCCTATCAAGTCATTCCTTTCATATACACAGGCCTAACGTTGATTTTGAGCCAAAAATGGATTCGCCTACAAATTTTCTACCTTAAAAAAGATTTATCACCTCTATAATGGCCCCCAAAACATTATCCAATAGGATAAAATTCATATCTGAGGCTATAAGTGTGAATGATTCACCATTTGGACACTAGGCCTAAACCTTGATTTTTAGGCTTGACTATGCCCTTGGAGTTATAGGACACTTTGCTATGAATCTACCTTATGTGATTTATTACTCATGTTGGCTTAGGTGTATTATATTTTATTTTTAAGGTTGAAATAGATCTTGTATATCTCACTTCATCCCTTCTTTCTAAAACTACAAAGTTTGCACTTTAAGGGAAGTACCCTTTGTCTATAAGAAAATAGAGGATACTTACCGTATTTTATCATACTAGATGATAACTATAAGATCTTAGCCTATAATAAAATATTCTTGGCATAAAATTTGAGCTCTTGGTTATGTCATTTGTCCCTCCAAAATCTTTAAATTTCAAGATAGACTTGTGTAAAATGGATTGTATGTAGGGTTTCTTCTAATGGACTGTATGTTGCTTGTTTAGGGATATCTCTATAATTGTGTTCCATATAAATATTATATATAAAAAATAATGGTCATCATGAAAGTTTTATATGTATAATCACCATCTAAAATTTCCTTAGACCCTTTTCATGAACTTTTGACTCATAATCTATTTGCATAAATTCCTGACTGTACCTTTGTTTTGAAGGGTGCCTTGCATAATATTATCTTAGAGGAAATGTTCATAATATTTTTGAAGATATAATAGGTTAAATTTAAAAAAAAATTAGAATAATTTTATTATTTAATATTAAATAAAAGCCTCACAACATCACTCATAAGCTCAATGTTGCATATAGCTAAAACTGACCATGTTAAAGAAAAATAGGGGCCCACCTATAGATGTCTATGCATGCATTAGACTTTGAAATAGTGTATAGGAATTATTTATATCTTATAATATAATTTAAAAAAATTGAATTTTTTTCTCATCCTAATTGGGCTACATCATCACCTAGATAATGTTTTTGTCTCATTGTCTACCTACTCAGTTGTAGGTGAGTATTTTGCATAATGGAATACCTATAAGTGCATGTTTGACCTTAGAACATCACCAATAAAATTTTATTGATGATATTTTAGATAATAAATGTCACATTAACCATTATCCCAAGTTTATATCTCCAATGCTTATGTCCACTTCATGAATGATGTAAGAGCTAAAGTCTATTGTAGGTGAGTGTCCATAAAGGCAGGGACACTTATAGGTGGGTATGGGAAAAAAAACATAGTATGTCATTCACCTTGACTAAATTTTATATCATAACTAATCCTTTCAACTATTTTGAAAAATTTAACTATGTTTTCATAGTCTAGTTTATAATTTTGGGTGAATAAGGCCTTTTTTAGACCTAAATCCTATAGACGATCATTCCCTAAGTTTAGTGTATAAAAATGCACCTTTAAGGATCTCAAAAACCATTATCCATTGATCATATACCATCCCAAATTTTTAAATTCATTCTCTCAAGTATATAATACAATACATAATCATCTAGATGCCTCAAAAGTCCTTGTAACCATGTCATATGACATCCATAAAACCACCTAGTATTATGCTTAACACTTTTACATAAAAGGACCATGAACATAGTCATCACATCTTTTAAATTTATTTACACTACCATTTTCCATATTTATACTTAAAAAAGGTCTACCATGGTCAAAATATAATACTACGACTCCAAAATAGCTCTACCACTTGTTTTAACACTTCAAAAGGGATCTCGAGCTCTCTATTAAGGCCACATATAGGTGGTTATTTGCATACATAGGTAGTAATGTGAGTATTTTCCAAACAATACATGATGTATGGTAATTTTATTCCATTTTTTTCCTTCCAATATATTCAAATGTCTACTTTCAACCATGGGGTTCTTTAAATAGGTCTCAAAACCTTTATTCTCAATGTGACTATTCTCTTCCAAACACCTATAGGTGCTCATTTATGGTAGTCTATGTGCAAGTTATGCATATGATTTCCATATTTTTTGCTTTATCATTTTAAATCTCACAAAACTAACTCATTTTTATATAATATATATCATATCTTTGGAACCTTAAATTTTTTCTTTGTAACATGGTCAGAGCAGGCAGAAAGTTGACTGTGAGTATGATAAGGCAGGGTGTTTTGATCAAAGTATGGAGTTATGAAAATAAAAATGGAAGGATATGGAACATATGGAATTTTAACATGTAAACCAATATTTCACATTCATATTAACCCATTTTATATATTACAACCTTGTTCAAGTAGTGAACTTGACTGTCGTTCCACCTGAAACATCAACTTGTAAACTGAACTAATTAGGGAATTAGATATTTTCCAAACATGAAAATAAAAATTGAAATCATTATTTGAAAGATTAAAAATAATTTATAATCAAATTAAACATTTTTATTATATGTATTTCTCCAAAACAAATCAAAACCTATAGGGTACATAGATTAACAAGCAAATTGGATAGGTCAATTTCTTAGGAATGGTTCAAAAAGAATAGGCCATAATTCCTTTACAAAAAAACATAAAATGTAATATGAATGCATGTATAAAACACCCCCAAGATTATTTTTACTAAAACCTCTCTTCTTGAATGTACTAAGTACAAACTTGAAGACAATTTTTGGTTGCCAAGCCTAGTGGAAGGAGAGAGAAGCGAATTTCTTCATCTATTTGAGATTTTGATCAAATTTATCATTATATCAAGTGTGTGGAATATGAAAAGACACTAATGAAGTTTAATTTGATAAAATAAGCTATACAATTCCATACATCTCATTAAATTCTCATTTTTTCCAATAAAATTGCCTTTTCTTCTAAATAACCTACCTCTTTTCAGTTACAAAAAGTTAATTAAGACATATGAGGACACACGGGGCATGAAATCATCCTTTTACCCCTTCACATCTCTTAAGGAGTCACTATAAGTCATTTAATGATTATTTTGATCCTCAAAATGACTCAAAAGGACATAAGGACTAAAATGACTAATGAGCAAGGATACTATGACATTAAATTCCATCAAATAACCTATAATACATCTTATAAACAAATATTATACACATAAAAAAATATAAAAATCAAATTTTTACATATATGTGTCCCAATTTAACCTGTAGGGTCAAATTTGGTCAATAGTAAGTAGATCCTAGGTCACATACTTATAAACATGTAGTTTTATGTGGACTCCAATTCAAATTCTGATTAGTAAATAAGATAGTTAAGGGTTATTCATTAGCTTTAAGCACTTATCACAAATAGTGATGTCCAAACAATAAGGCATCCTTAGTGGCATGAATCTAGACATAACTCAAGATACATAAAGATGGTTATTTGGTAGACATTATTATTTAAATTAAATTAATTTAAATAGGTCAAATATCACATGGAAAATTCACAATGCATATTAAAAAAACAAGGTTTTGGTGGGAAATTATTGGCATAGTGAAATGAAATTATAATTGGAGTTAAATGATTAAAATAAAAAAACCAAAGATAACATAGGTATTTCATATGACACCACATGGAAGAAAATTTATTTTCATTTTATAGGTTTTCATACATTCAACATACATATAAAGTTCCTATAAAAATACCAAATAGTATTCAAATAAAAAATGAGGATTTTGGGTTACCAAAGTAACTGAGCTAACCTCAGAAACTCCTTATGAAACTAAGTTTTGACTATATATCTTGAAAAAATACCCTAGAGCAATGTGTTTATACTTATACTCTTTATGTGTGATTGAGTCATATGCAATGTGAATCTAAATTCTCTTCACCTTGGCCCTCCTCTTGGTCCAAGAATGTAAAGTAGACGTAGAAATATAAGATTTAAAGAAAATATAGATAGTGAGTTTGTTGTGTTATGATTTTTTTAAAAATATGTTTCCTTTGTTAGATACACTAGTTATAGGTAAAAATTTTGTTTAAGGACCCTTCAAATAGAAGACTCCAAAATTAGAATTTTAAAAGCACACCAATGAACTAACTTGACTCAAAATGAATAAAAATGTCATAAAAGTGACCCAAATGTAATATGCCTTGGAGAAGTACCAAAATGTATGATTTAATAATACCATTATTTTAATCAATAACTCATAGTGTTATATTATAAAGGGAGTTGTCTTGTCTAAAATCAAGAAGACAATAAAAAAGAAGAGAAGAAAGACCAAAGATCTATGTGACTCAGATAATAATTGAAATGGAGGGAAAATGTAATGATAACATTTGTGAGAGAGAGGTAAAAGGGAAAACATATCAAAAATAAAAAAATAAGTGGTAATGGAATCCTAATTATAAATTAAGAGACTCTAAATGTAAATTAAAAATTAAACATAATACTTGCATTTAATTGATTAAATTTGGGTGTCTACATTTGCCCATGTTTTATTCTAGTGATAAAATGAAATGAAAGTACTACATTAAAAGGAATAAATTAATAATTAATCGTTATAGTGTTCCATGTGATTTATTTAAAGTGGAGATGCCATGGGTTCAATATAATCAAGCAATGTGGAGAGAGGAAAGATGCCTAATATTTTTGATAAGGACCATCATCAAGAAGTATGTCAATTTTAGCTTATTTGGGTTCAATATATTAATGTTAGGTTGATAGGTCTTAACTAAGTGTAAGATATCATATTGTGTCAATTTATATGCTTTATACTTATTAGGAGTTCTAATATTATCCTTCAAATCTTCTTTTATAATTTCCCACCAATATATTAATACAAATAGTTGAATTTGATATTTTGAGTTTTGAAGATTTTAGCCATGTTGTAATGTCTTGTCCTTAGGATAAAGATGTCAAATAGTTTATATAATGTTTCCTTCATATATATAATTTTTAGAAGCATAATCACTAAGAGGGGGTTGAATAAATGATGTAATCAAATCAAATTGAATTCTAACTCTTCAAACTCTTAACCATTCAACATTAGCATTCATGAATCATATAAACCATTCATTCCAATGAACAAAGAAAACAATGTAAGATCAAAGTACATAACACATGAATTATGTGGAAACCCTTCATGGGGGAGAAAATACAATGAAACAACCTTTGAAATACTATCCTATAAAGTTATTTCTTCAATTTATACAAACATAAACTGATCAAAGAGCACCCACCCCATAATTTGGTCAAGCACCCAATAGACCTTCAGCGAGCACCAACTAGCAAGGAGGCTAAAACCCCCTAGATGATCACAAACCAACTCAATCACCTCTAAATAGATCTACACCTTTGATATAATGTCTAAAATAACTAATTATTGAAATTTCTTTCTCTAACACCTAAAAACCTACCTCTCAATCTTGTTCTTCTAATTGATTTCCAATCAAAACCTTTGCACTAGGTCACCTAAGCAAAATAGACCTAATATCCTTGAAACAAATCTGATTATATTCTTATGTCCTAGTAAAACAATGTTAAAACCTTATCACATATTAAACATTATATTATGATAGTTTTCATGGCCTCTTACCCTTATACAAAATTATATATAGTTTTCTTCACACACCAATTATCTAACAAGCACAATGAGGCCAAAATAGCCTTTTACATATACATGATTCTTTATCCAGTCAATGTTGGTAGGCCACAACACTTTACACTATTTTATCAACATGAAAATTTATCTTTCAAAAATTTACATAAAATATACATATACACATTAGGTTTTCCATGCTTCAAATGGCTCAAAACAACACACTAGGCTTAAGCAAGACCTAAGTAATTAGCCCTTCATTAGGGCACACGTTACAATTACATACCATTAACCCTTAACAAAAGATGGGAAAATTTTAAATACATTAATACAAGGTCCCATATGACATATATATGTTTAAAAAGTTGTACAATACTCCAAATCACTTGATCACCTTTATGAAACCTCTTTTATCCCTCAAGCCTTCAATAGGTCTCATGGAGACCTAATTCACCTTCAAGGAATACTTTGAGTCACTATGGCTGAGACAACCCTTACCAATGACTAAAAAAATTTAAAATAATTTAATTTTATCCTCTATGATCATATTCCATGTTTAATAAACATCAAAACATTCACTTATACCCAAAAACCTCCATTAGGCCTAATTATCCAAAAAATACTATTTTCACAAATGAGGCTCAAACTAACTACATATAGACTTTCCAATAAAAAATAAACATATAGATGGAAATATAAAGACCTTATAACATCTTCCAATCCATAAGACACCTTAATTTATTCTCCAAAGGCTCATAAACACCAATACAAGAAGCCTAATTAGACCTGTAATAATTACTATTAACAAAAGTCAACATTGATCTACAATAACTACCTATACAGACATTAAAAACTCCAAATCACTTTCAGGATTACATAAATGAGTCTAATTGAATTTTTATTTTTAATACCAAATTATTTTTATTAACATTTTGACTTATACAATCATTTATTTGCACTCTAGTTTTTTCATAAAAAACACAATCAACTCTCTCATGTAATAAATGCAATTATACAACTAGTCAAACCTTGTAATAAATTTTTATAGATTTACCTCAAATTTATCTACCACTTCTATTTTTAAAAAACCATGAAATACATACATTATCAAAATTTATAAACAAAATACTATATACTAGTTTTCCTTTGTAAATTCAAATATTTGAATTCCAATGGTCACTTTTTAATGCAAATTTCACTATATAAACTAGTGAAGTCTCCCTAGGAGACCAAATTTTTACTGCCACAAATTATTTTATACATCATATCAAGACCTGAAATATTAAACACATGATCTAGGCATAAATATAAACAAACCCATGTACCACTTTCTTCTGACACCTTCACATGTGCGAATGCTGACATCATCAATCTACTTATTCAAGAAGTTTTACCATGTTGACTAGAATAACCTAAACCTTCACAAGACTACTCTAATGAATTATTTTCATTTACACAAGTACCAAAATCACTCTTGACCCCTCATTTGACCCCTAAAATATGGTTAATCACCTTAAAGACTTACATACATGATATGCACTATCAAATCCACTTGGAACCTATCACTTTGTCATTAATGCATTATGTACTAACATCACCTTGACATCAATGCCAATAAATGCCTCTCAATAACATGTTCAAAAATATCCCCCTTTTTCATTGATGGAAAACACATTTTATAATTCTCTCTCCCAAAGTGAAAAACTCTTTCATTTTGATCCTTCTCCCCATTTGAGATTAATGACAAAGGGTGTTTTCCTCAACATGCCAACTTAATCCTTGGACATAAAAAACTACTCACAGAGTAAGAAAATATCCTCCTAACATCATTATCATATCAAATAACATGTTCTAAAAACATACTCAACCACACAAGATCCATGAAATTGAAATATCTCACATATGCTCTTCCTCACTCTATGCATACCTTGCATATTATCAATTGAAAAGAACATACCTTTATCTGAATTAATCCTTAATTTTTAGATTATAGAAATCATTCCCAAACATCACATACTCCTCAATAAACATTATTTATCTTCCCACAACTCCATATTCCACATGATCAAAACCAAAACATTGTAAACATATACAACCAAACTTCCTTATAAGAACATACCTTGAATGGAGCCATCTTCATCCACATATAAGCTACCACAACTATCCAACATCCTTCATGAGATAATTAAATCAAATTCTGATATTATTGGGTCTAAATGACCTTTTTCAATGGTCTAAAAACCTTATCATATGAAAAAAATTACCACAACTAATCTGAATAATAATAAAATATTCAAGTCAACTAAACTTACCTAAATCCATGCCTATATGAGCTCTTCAAGCTACCAACATAAACAAGCTACCTCAATAAGCCATATATGAATTAAATATGATTTAATTCATACATTACTTCTACTGCAAGCTCAAATTACCTTCCCAAGCTTATCCCTTCAATGAATTCTCTCTTTTACAAGAAAAGATACTCCTCTCTTAGGTCACTTCAAAGAGGTATATTGCAAACAAAGATATATAACTGAAATTCAAATAAATTTATACCAAGATACTAAATATAGCATAACATAACCTCAAGAAACACTTTTATATCATAATTTTACAATTTATCACTATTTTTGGTGACCAAACTCATTTTACAACCTAAGATACACCATGGCAAGGGTTTCTTGCATTATAACCCTTATGTCAACCAAGGACAATCAAAGTAAGATCCTCTTCTAAAAATAACTTTAGACCTTAAAATCGCTTGTAAAATGAATAGGTGATATACATATTTAAATTTTTTGAAACCAATTGAAATAATCCATACTCAAATATATGCATATCAAGACAAAGAACATACCTTGACCCATTGACTAGTCTTTCACCTATAAGCATTACAACACCATTCCATGATGCTTCAAATGAATAATTAATGCCTATATAAAGACTAATATAGAAACCTTACCTATAAATTCACTTATAACACACAAAAATTAGGATATTCCTAAGTCTCCATAATCTCACTAGTTTGTTTGTCTTTCCTAATCCTCCTCAAAAGCTTGATTGGCTCATCCATCTTCTCTTTGAGTCCCTTATCAACACACCCTGATAAATAGTACTCTTGTCTTGACTTCATATCTACCATAAAAAACAAATCATCTTGAATGATATGCCCAAGAACCAACTCATCCTTGGTATCAATCTGATCTCTCTTAAAAACATTGTCTCCATATACATGTATGACCTCTTCTTTGAATACTAGGAGATCCATAGACCTTGTTTTTCCTTGAGAACTCACTAAACTTGTTTCTAAAATATTTTTAAATATTAAAAACTCTATGACACCTAAAATAAATAATATCATTCATAAATTTAGCTTGATTATGGCTTTTATCTGCTTTTGACAGGTTACCTCTCCTTTTGCAATCTCTTACAATGTGACCAAATTGATTGTAATAATAACATTGACTATGATATTAATTAAAAAAACTCATGGGATTGGGATGCCTTATCTTGTTATTCATTATATCAAACTTCTTGACTTGATTTGATTTCTCTTTCTCAACCTTGTTCATTTTGACTACTAGCTTCTCATGCGTAACCTTCAAGTAACCAAGCGCAATTTTCAACCGATCACACTTAGCCTTCTTTGCCCTCAAACTTGAATTTTTAGCCTCTAACTAATTATTAAGATCAAGGATAGTCATATTATAACTTTTTATTTCTATGTCTACATTAGAGTTAAATACACATACCTCCTTCTTTAAGACCTCCAAAGTACTCATCCTTATATTAGCATCTTCTAACTAAAATCTGAGACCCTTAATAGCCTTATCATCCACTTTAGAAGTTATGACCATTTCACTACTCAAGGTAAAAATATGGTCCTCATAATACTTATCCATAGAAATCAACTCTTTATTTTCTTTCCTCAGTTACTTGGCCATCTTGTGCTTCAAGGACCACATTCCTAGCTGTGAAGCCTTCCTAAAGGACCTGCTCTGATACCAATTGTTTGAAGCACAATCATTTAGGGTAAATTAGTGATGCAATAAAATCAAATTCAATTCCAAGTCTTCAAAATATTAACCATTCAACATAAGCATTTATGAATAATATAAACCATTTATTGCAATGAACAAAGAAAATAATGCAAGATCAAATCACATAACACATGAATTATGTGGAAAATCCTCATAGGGGAGAGAACCCACTAAAAAAATGTTTGGAATATTATCCTATAAATTTATAGCTTAAATTTATAACAGAAAACATTTATCAAAACCCACCACTTTCTTTGGTCAAGCACCCATAGACCTTTATCTAGCACCAACTAGCAAAGAGGATACAACCCCCTAGATGAC
>JARHVA010007086.1:645000-700000 GCA_037957365.1 Torreya grandis
ATACATCCATCAATGATACATTCAATACTTACAATACATCCTCAAAAATTGAAAGGAGAACCTGAGCTTCCAAATCTTGCTTTTCTTTCTCCAAGTTGAGAATCTTCTGCTTCATTCCTTGAACTCTAGCCAAGGTCATTGTTGATTGGGTTATTACCATACTAGCTACATCTTCTTGAAAAATAGGATGCTCCCCTACTACCTATCTTGCAATAGGAGTTAAGCCTTAAAATGGTTCCACCATCTAAAAGGTAAAATCTTTAGTACCAATAGTAATTTTATTGGTCTCTACTCTCTCAAGAGTTGATGTATCTAGATTAAATTCGACCAAAGGGTCAAGTTTTTTCACTTGTTATTATTCAATAATCTCTACATTTGAACTTCCAGAGTCTCCTAGGGAACAAAACCATTGGATTTCCTTGTTGTAAATAATATACATGCTTCTCTCTTCTTGTTTGTTCAACATATCCTAAATCTAAGGCTTGAAATTATCCTGAACACCTATGTCCACTTAAGTCAAAGCTAGTGAAGGATAAATAGATGGGATTTTCTACAACTTATCATAAATAAACTAATCAGGAATGTCTGGTCTATAAATAGTATTCTCATCACTAAAGAGGTTTATTTCATTACTAGGGTGAGTGAAAGTTAATATAGGCCTCTTTCTTAGAGCTAGGAAATCTAAGGCTAATTCTCCCTATCTCTTTTCACTACCCAATGGAACCAATTCCTTGCCTATTTCCTTAGATGGGTCTTCTACCTTATTCGAACCTTAAGAAGCTATGATATTAATGAGGGCACTTTCTAATATTTTTCTAGTTTCCAAAGTAGTCATGCTAATAACCTATATTGGGGAAGAAGGTCTTGGTAGGGATGCCTAAATTTGGGGACCTTCACCAAGTTTATGCTCAATGCTGGAATCTTCAATTATAGCTTTACCTTTTCCCTCTACATCATCAGATTCCCAAATCGAGGATGACTTTGTCAATTCTACCTCTTGAGGCTTAGAAGATTGTCCTTTAATAGGTAGTTCTTGATGTGTAGTCCCATATGGTCCTAATAACAAATGATACTATAAAGGATATAACTACCATATTTCTCCTAAAGTCTTATTATCTATGACTAGCTAATGTTCTAAATTTATGTTGTAGTTTTTAACCATAGATAAGACTTTTTAAAATTTCCTTGCCTTTATGTAAATACCATCTCCCACACCTGGTTAATGTTGATACTCAACCTTTAGGATCCTTTTATCCTGAATATGGTTAGCCACTCTATCATTGGGGTCCCACATCTTAAGATCAACTAGTTGGAAATCAAAATAGTTATTATGCACCACCATGATCTCCAGATGTTTCTAATATTTTATTACAATTCTGCCAAAGACTAGTGGAAAGGGATGAACCCGAGCTTTATTATTCTCCTTATAGTGTCAATCCATTCCTTGGATGATTTGATAAGTAATTTCTTACTCTGTAAGCTTACTGGGAACATATATAGGCAATCTGTATGGGTGGACCATGATTCCATCTATCATTATTAAAGTGCAATCTAGATAAAACCATGCTTCCCCCATGGTCTCTACTTGTATTTTGATTAGAGGATGAAGCCTATGCATAGGGACACCAGTGATTACCTCAAAAATGACTGGGAAGATACCATCACATATGAATTGCATGTGATTCTTGTATTTAAAAATATGTAATTTGGACTAATGATGGGAAATGGTAGATAGACCATCAAGGGACCAATTTCAAATGACAAGAAAATTAATAGAGGCTAGGAGTTCATCCAAGAGGTAAGACTCATAAATAGTTGCTTAGAGGTCATTCTCTTGATGGTTGTAAGTTATTTGGCCAAGAAGAAACTTATTAAGTCTCCAAAAGGAGGGGTTAAGTTCCACTCCAACATGCAATAGATATAATATGCCCAAACCTTACATAAATAAATAGTATAAAAGGCAACAAGGCTCTATTCAATAAAGTCATAACTACCCTAACACCTTCCCTGAATTGGGAAATAGGAATCTCACCATTTGATATCTTGAAAACATGGGAATTGCTTGGATTAACTAAGATGAGAGGCCTAAATCCATGTCTTGGGAATTTGTTCATTCTCTCAAGGAAGGGAGATCGACATGAGGTAAAGGGAGATTATAATAAGTCTCAAAGGCCATGGGAGACATACATGAAACTTTATTGATACTTCCTTCATGAATAATCCATTATTCATCTATTTTGTAGTGAACAAAAATAGGAACAATAATATCAAAGAGATGCATTACCTCTGGTTTAACATCTACATGATGAAGGTATGTCATTTGAATTGATATTAAATCCTTGTATCTTTGGTATACTCAAGCATTATTATTTTCTTCATAGAAAATTGGTTGTAACTCTTCGACAAAGAAGAATAATTCAGACCAATTTCTTATTCCATGCACATTCAAGGCTATTAAATCTAATTTTATGTCTCTAAAGACCCTTCCTTCACCATCTGAAGTGAGATAAATCCTTAATTTAGTCTTAGTCTATTGCCTGCCCATTATCATTCATAACATTGTATTGTAGTTTCAAAGCTATCAAATTACTAAGCCACTCAATCTAATTTTATTTTGCAATTATCTCAAGTGTCATATAATCAATTGAACTGACTCTAACCATCTTTATAGAGGGTTCAATGTTTTTGGCTTTAATGAACAAAAGATTTAACTTTAATCTCATACATGTCTTAGATATGATGGAACCTTACTATCATGTTTTTTTTCATTTTCAATCATGATATATCTTTCATTTGGATCCTCCATACTTACACGGAGCTTATGTCGTAGGGTTCCATGCCTTTCATGGAAAATTTCATAAATGCCATTTGAAGAGTGATAGTTGGTTTTCAAAAGTCCCTTTTATTTTTCTTTGAAAAGCTAAATCTAGGTCCTTGTATTTCATTGGTTCTTGATCTTTGAGTTTATTTATTGTGTCATGTGTCAAGCTCATGATACCTTTTAAAATTCCTCAACTTCATTACATCATTGGATTAAATCCATTGAGCAAGCAATCACCATTAGATCTTAGCTAGCACCTGATCATTAATCATATGATTTTTTAAAGAGGATTTGAGCTCGATGCACCATTGGATCAAATCCAGTGAACAAGTGATTATCATTAGATTTTTAAAAGAGCATAAGGTTTAGATTAATAACCGATGATGTATAAATTTTAACCTAAGGTTTTATATTAATATTTGGTCATGTTTTAAAGAGGAAACATATTTGAAGCTTAATATAAAGTTAGACTTAGGATCATTTAATCAAAAGGAAATAAAATTTCCTAGTAGTATTTTTTGTGAATATTCAAATTCAAAGCCCCCTTTAGTGTTTGTTCCTTAGGAACCGTAGCTTCTTCCATGGAACCTAAAATTAATCACCTTGAAGACAATTATTTGCAATTTTGAACCATGAAATGTAAACATGATCAAATATATCAAAGCACATGTTCCCCTTTTAAAATTGATTTTCCTTTAAAATCCAAGATAAGACAACTCTTAACATTCAATCTGGAATACATAATTTTGGAAAATAAATACAGGGGTTCTCCTTTCAAAATAGAAAAATAGGGGGTGTTGGTCTCAACAAATGGTGACTCACAGGGGAAAAATAACAATATGTTATAACAAAAGACTCTGGTTTAAACTTGTACATGAAATCTATATCCCATTTATACATATGATCTTTCCTAATTCAACCTTAAATTGAAACAAGATCCTTAAATATAAAATATGAACCTAGATATTAGAGATTCCACTTAGTATCTATTATGAACTTTAAGAAACAACATCTGGGTTTCATGTCTTTTTGGTCCATTTCATTTGATTTTGAACATTTTATATATTCTTTGAGAATAACAAGCCTTAGTTTAGGGGAGGCTTGGGCATTGCTCTATTGGCAACCATGTGTCTATAGCCCTGATAGAGATACTTTTTATTCCAATTAAGGTCTTACTCCACTACCATCTAGGCATCTATAGCCTTGATGGAGATTACCTAAATCACCTTTACTTCAAAATATTTTTATTTGAAAATAAGCCCTTTTTTATCATCATTTTGTGCTTCCAACAAAGCTTGGGAGCTAGATTAGCTAGGTCTAGGGATTTGATCAAGTGTTTCGGCCTTAGGATAATCTTATTTAATTGAAACTTGAGTTCATGACAGGGATATGTTTTAAGCGTAAGCATGAATATGAGTTAACAAAATAAATTCACATCATATACATATTACTCTTCTTAAAACCAAGTTTTAATTTAGAATAAGATTTAAATATTTGTAAGACATTGTGTTCATATACCAATCTATACCAATGCCATTGGTTTCTTCATGATACTTTATTGTGACCTGATGTTCACCTTTTGTAAAATTCACGTACATTCTCTTGAGAAATTTCAAAATCAATAATAATACCACAATATTTACCACAACCATGGAATACCACCAAGTAAGAAAGGAAAACAAAACATAAACAAACAAATATATACAAACCCAACAAGAAAAGGAAAAATAAAACAAATCAAGAAAAGAAGATAACTATCCTACTTACTCTAACTTTAAAAATTTTACACATTTATTCCATGAAAAACCCTAATGGGATAGTATCAAACTAACGTTTGAGATATTTTCCATTAGTAGATAGGATGAACTCTTTTCCTTGGAGATCTTTCAACCTAAAAGTATTGTTGCCTAAGAATTTTATAATTTGGTATGGGCCAATCCATAAAGGGGTGAATTTACCATGTTTACCTTTAGGTTCTGATGCTTTGTCCCAAAGAAGGACTAGATCTCCCTGCCTAAACACCATTACTTTAGATATTTTATCAACCCATCTTTTAAAGGTTGATTGGTTCCTACTAAATTCTATAAATTCCTTTTCTCTAGCATCTTCCATTTGAATAATGTCTAACAACTGAGAATCATCAACTTCTTGACTATCTTCCAAATATTCATATGTGAATGTGAACATAGGAAAATTCAAGGTTATGGGAAAGATGTGTTATTGACCATATACCAAAAAAAATGGTGAGGCCTTTAGAGCTTGTTTGATCTTGATTTAATCTACACATAATGCAAACTTAACAATTTATGCCATGTTCTAGGTCTGTTTTCATTATATTTTTGTTTATGGATTTAAGAACACCATTTATTTGAGGGTATTAATTAGAATAAAAGTTGAGTATAATGCCTTAGTCATAATCCCATTCTATCATTTCAATATAAATGAATGCACATCCATTGTCACAAACCAAATAAATTAGGTTTCCAAATCTAGTACAAATATTTTCCTCTAAGAATTTGATCACCTCCTTTGTTCTGCATTGTTTAGTGGTTACTACCTCAGTCTGCCTAGTATAATAATTCATAGTAGTTATGACATACTTATGACCTTAAAAATAATTGGGGTTGATTACTCCTACAAAGTCTAATCCCCATTATGTAAAAAGTTTATCCACCATCATAGGTTGTAACGGCATCGCTACCTTTGGCTTCTTTGTGCTAAAAATATGGCATGAATGGCACTCTCTTACATGCTTATAAACATCTATACAGAGGGTGGGCCAATAATATCCACCCCTAAGAATCTTGTGAGTTGTGGTTATTCCTGAACGGTGTCCACTTCCTAGCTTCTCATGGAAATTAGTCATAATCTAAACTGCTTCTTCCTTAGACACACATCTTAGATAAATTCCCTCAAAGATCCTCCTATATAAGACTCCATTCTTGATGAGGTAATTATCTGATTTGAGCCTCAAGGCTCTTTATTTTTCTCTTATAAATCCTAGGGGACAAACACCATTGATAACTAAATGGATAATAGAGTCATATCACATATTGAGTTAAAAGTTTTATTGATCTATTTGTAAGACATGGCATTTTAGATCAATACTAGTGATCATCTAAACTGAACCTTGACATTTCACTAATTTGGCTACATTCATCTCTATATAATATTCTTGTATAATTTCCATCCACTTTCCTCTTCTTTCTCTAAGCTCATTCTAACTCAACATAAGCTTTTTAGTAGGATCAGGTAATACGACATGTACCTTATTTCTAAGCAGGTAATGTCTAAATATTTTACTACTTTTACCAATGTGTAAGATTAATTATCAATCATAGAATAATTCACATCTACATTTTTGAATTTTGTGCTTGTGAAAGATATGGGATGATTATTTTCATCAACCTTTTGAGTTAACACTATAGCCATAATATACTCAAAAGCAAATGAATATAGATAGAAATATTTTTAAAAATTAGGACTTATGAGGACTAGAGATTTAGTGATTTCCTTCTTAATGTCAGTGAAGGCCTTCTTAGATTATTCATTCCAATAAATTATAGAATCTTTCTTAATCATATCATTCAAAGGTTTGACAATCTCAACAAAGCCTAAAATAAACTTCCTCACAAAAGTAATCTTGCCAAAGATTGACTTAAGTTTTTTTTGGCTGTTGGGAAACCCAATATTAGAGATGTCCTATACTCTATCAGGATCTACATAAATCCCATATTTGGTAATGACATGTCCCAATAATTTTCCTTCGGTGACATAGAATATAATTTTCTTGGGATTAAGAGATACACCATACTTTTTGCATCTATCAAATACTCATCTTAAATGTATGATATGTTCCTCTCTATTTCTAGAAAATACTATACAATCATCTATAAATATGATGATTTGATTTCCCACTAAACTTTGGAAATAATTATCCATGGCACTTTGAAAAATTTCCCCTGTATTAATTAATCCAAATGATATTCTCTTGTAAGCATATGTTCCCCATTTAGTAGTAAAAGTTGTTTTCATCCTATCCTATGGAGCAAAAAGCACTTAGTTATATCCAAAAAAACCATCTAAAAATGACATCATGGAATGTCTTGAAATAATTTGGATAACCTAGTCGAGAGAAGGTAAAGGATCATTATCCTTTTTAGATGGTCTATTCAGATTCCTAAAATCTATGCATAATCTTATTTCTCCATTTTTTTAACTGGGACTAGATTTGCCACCCAAGTGAAATGTCTAATAGGAAACACTATCCTTTCATATAATATCTTCTTGACTTCTTTAAAAACCATGGGTTCTAGAACAGGGTTGACTGGACTTTGTTTCTATCTAAAAGGTATGCAACCTTCTTAAGGAGATATAGTATGAGTAATGACCCTTGGGTCAAATATTTTCAAATCTTTAGAATACCAAGCAATTACATTCTTGTATTTTGTAAGCAAATCTCTAGCTTTTATATTTTCAATTTTATTGCAAGCCTTCCCTATATTCACCATTTGGGGCTGATCATGTGGACCGAGATTCATCACATGATAATCTCTACCATCTACCTTAGGTTGTTTATTTTCCTCAAAAATCTTTTCAAGTTCAAATAGTATTTCCATTGAAATCATCCATTTAGGTATATTAATGTCACTTAATTTAATGATTTTATCATTAAGTTCCTTCTCATGAGAAGTTTCATCAATTTCATCAATAATGTGAGCTTTAAAAGCTTCAAAATTAGTTAAGAAATCTATGATTTGTTGATCATCATTAAAAAATTGGAAATGATTTACATTCTGAAGTACTAATTGACATGGTACTAGCTCAATACTAATGCTTTGAGAATCATGATTAGGCATGAGGTTAGCTACAACAGAGGCAATCTCATTAGTAGCTTTGTTTTCTTCTCTTGGAACAACCAAGATATTAAAGGCATTGAAATATTCACTCAAGTCCCATACCCTAAACTTATTTTTTTTTAAGTAAGACAATTTGCATTGGTATTTACTCCTCACTTGGTTAACCATAAATTTAGAGTCTCCATATATAAGGAGTTCCTTAACTTTGTGTTTAATGGTAAACTATAATCCAAGTATGAGAGCCTCATATTCAGCTAAATTATTGGTATAAGGGAATTGTAACTTATAAGCTACATGGTATTGATTTTCTAAAGGATCTATCAATACAATACCAGATCTTGATCCCAATTTGCACTTGGCACCATCAATGTATAACTTCCACAAACCAAGAATTTGAGAACTCTTAGAAATTGTTTAATTTCTAATTTATAAAGTGAAAACTCCAAAATCAAAATCCAAGAAATTTACCCTTTCATTAATAGAATTATACTCTATTATATGTGTTTCATTTGAGGTTCCCTTTCCAATCATATTTGATTTGGCACACCTTTCCAAGGAAGCCATAAGTGTAATTAATCAGTAGACATATAACCATTTGAAACCTTAGTCCATTCTCTACTCAAAATCAATCTATAAGCACTAGGAATATTTACCACCATGATATCAATGAATTTCTAAACCCTTGGTTCACAAGCTAGATGTATATGCACATTCAATAATTCTCTTATAACCTTAACTCTAGATTTATCAATTTAAGTAACTAATTTTTCAGACTTGATTGGAGTTAACTCGAGTTATTCACATATCCCAGTAGGCATAATGTTGGTTGAAGATCCTTAATCTAAAAGACAATTATAAACATTTTCCCCAAGTATCTTGACTATTAGTTAAAAAGGTGGAGACTCTACTTTGATTACTTGCATAACTACATTTGCACTAGCATTCTTAGGGGGGTTCCCAATTTTCTTGGATAGAGATTCCAAGAGTTTGTTTCTTTGTTCTATGATATGAGTTAACTCATGAAGAGTGATATTGGCATTAATCCTTTCATACCCTCCATAATATTGTATCTATTTTTGCTTTGAGGATCAATAGTTAGCTTAGAATAACTTCCTTATGGGGTTTTAGGATTATTATTTGATATAGTGTCTAGAGGGGTTCCGCTCCTTAGAAGTAGTCAATGGTTATTTTTGTTCCCTATTTCTCAGAGGATATGTCTACAAAAATTATTGGAATTCTTGAATCTCCTCAGGAATATTTTTATGCTCATTATCCTCTTCAAAAGGGAATTGAAAATTTTCCATCATATGCACTTGGTCAGATAGTTTAGATTTAGAAGAATTTGTAGCAACATATTTGTTTGAAACCATTTCCAATGTGTCAAGTTCTTCTTGTAAATATTGAAAAGCTTTAAAAAATTCAATGCAATCAATCTCACCATGCTTATAAGTAGCATGAACCCTATAGTAATTTGGCAAAAGAATATTAGTGAGGTTTATATCGATATTCTTTTTGCTAGGAAAAAGCTCATATTCTATACTAATATTCTATACCATTTTCAATATAGACTCATTCTCATTTTTTGGAACCTCAACATTTTGACCTTGGTTACTATTAATGCCATTGATAGGCACTAAAGCCTTCTGGTCATTGTCATGAAATCCATTGGTTATTTGATGGCTTAAGACACCTAAATTTTGATTAGGGGTAGCATGACTAGTAGGAAATGCATTCAAAGTAGGAAATTGGTTTAATGCTGGAGTATTTTGGTTATTATTTGGGAAAATACTTAATACAGGTATTTGAGGATTAACATTTGGGATGGAATAAGACATATGTCCTTGGGGTTACAATTGGTCGCTAATAACCACTACTTCAAAATAGGCTTGATCCAATGTGATAATAAGTGGAAGGTCTCTCTTAAAAAACATAGAAGTCATGGGGTGAACAACATATTTATAAACCTCCAAAGCTAAATCTTCATTAGGTTTATATGGATCCATGGTTTGACTAAACATTTTTTTGGATCCTAGAATTAGAGGACCTAATAGGTTCACTTGTATCTCTCTTAATAGCTGTAAATTGATGATAGATGACACGGGCTTATGATCTTTCCAAATTTATCAATGAAAATTATGTCAAAGTTATTCCATGAGATAATATAATTGTCAAGCAGATTAAGGAACCATTCATATGCAACATGTTTGAATGTAAATAGGAAAAACCTAAAAGCTACATCTTCATGAATAGCATTTAATATTTTTAATGCATCTTTTAAACATTTAACATGTTCTTCAATAGTTGTAATACCGATTGGACTAAATATTGGCAAATATTTTTTAAGATTATGTGGTAAATCATGAACTATACCTAGTATATTGATAGGGGAACTTCCAAGCCACACCATGATTAGATGAAAAACCAACATAGAAATCCATTTCAAAGGTGATGATCATAAATATTTATAATACCTACATCTTCCTCTTTCTTTTATAGTCCTTCTATGAATTTTGAGTTTGAGCAAGGGTTATCTATTCTCTGAATGTGATCTAGTCCTAATCCTTGGTTGTTCTAGCTTGAATATTAAGGATCATATTTGAAAACATGGTGTAACACATTAATTTATAAATAAAGAACAAATAATATGCACAGTAAGCTTAATTTTCAAAAAATTGCTCATAAAAGGACAAAGGACATAAATATTTAACTAAATAAGTGCAAAGATGTATTGAATTATGAAAATATGACAATGTTTACAAATTATGACTCAAATGAACCTCTTATTGTCAAATAATTATCAATTTTGAACAAAATAAACCACCCTAACTCCAAATACTAATAAATTCTTAGCAACAAAAGCCATATTTCCACAAAGGTCACTAATCTTTACACAATTTATGCTATTAGAAACATAATCATGTAAAATGTAAATATATTTTGACCAAATACATCCAAAAGATTTTGAGTATCTTTATTGATGCCCTCCTTCGAGCACCAGCATAGCTTCTCCTGTTTATGCTTCAAACTATACCATAGGTTCTCTTAGTGTTGAATAACACTTCTCATTTTAGGATTCTGAGAATCCATGGCATGAGTTGTAGTTTGTGACTATTCAGTGATTATTTGTGGTGAAATAGAAGAAAAGTATGAAAATTGTCCACAATATTTATTTGATTTAGTGGTTGGGAGCCACCAAGGTCTACATAATTTGAATACTTAATAATTTGGAGGACTCAAAAGTTAAACTAAATCATTATTAACAATGATCTATAAGTTAGAGTGAATCTTGATTTAAAAAAAAATCAAAAGGAAGGGTAAGGAAGAAAGAGACATGATTGCAGGTTTTCATATCAAATATTATGATAAGATTCAAATTGCGTTGAGTACACATTAAACCAATATATGTTATAAAGCAACATAAGCTCAAATTACATCATAAATTAGGGAAGATTTAAAGTAATAGTATGAATAACAAGTAAGAACGAAGTTTATTTTAAAAGTTTTCTATTATGATCTCAATAACATAAGTACTTCCAAATGCAGAGCAAATAAAATGAAGTATACTTGAAATCTTTATAGTTAATCTAGTATTCAGCACAAATTAACTATCATATGACAAAGAATTTGACTCAAAACAAAAAGAATCATTCAAATTCAACATGAATTTCCATAATTCAAAGATAGCATAGACATTTAACAAAATTGTCTAGACAATCTTTTCAGAATTCCTTAGTTGTATTTAATACTCCTTGTATCAATTGCTCAAAAACTCTCTTAAAAATGGTAACCATCTACCTATTTATAAGAAATATAGATGGTTAACTAGTTAAATCTCAAACTATCAACATGTGAATAAGGACATTTGTCCTTAATATAAAGATACAATGTGGAAGGTCACATGTCACCATGACAAGAAAGAATATATGCTAACAGACTAGCTTATACTTTACAAAAAGAAATTTATATTAAGAATTTGATTAGTGGGACCTTCAATTATCCCTATCTGAGGAAGTCTTTCACCTTGGTGTATTATTCCTTGATCATCTCAAAATCCACTACAAGTTTCATTATACAATCCTCTTCTTTATCTTATAACTTGTCAAATTCACTATCTACCCAAAATACAAGTTCTTTGATACATTATGCTTTTACAATTTGCTTGCCTACAAAAATAATGGTATCAAGGGTCTTCTAGTTGTCTTTAATTGAATTAATTTTTTTGTCTTTCATGCTTTAGATGTGAGTTCCAACCCTCTACTTCAATTCTTCATCATTAATAAGGCCTATAATAGTGGTTTTAGAAGGTTATCTAATAAATTCCCTAGAAGTTTCTAAATCTAGTTTACCAAGTCTATGTATTTCTTGATGAAGTCCTTAACATCATTACTCTAGGTGATCAAATCCTCTTTTTTATGTATAAAAACTACGATGAAAATGTTTGGATGTCTAAGTTTGATAATCTTGAAGTCTAATACTTGTTTTGTCTTATACACCTTTTTGAGCTCCTCCATTTGAGCTTGAGAATTCTACCATTGGGTGATTAAGGCTTATATCATCTCAGCTTAATGGTCTAAATCACTTAATCTAGACTTTATGCTTTTCAAATTATCGAATGCATCCATTAACGATATATTTAATGCTTGTAATACATCCTTAGGCATTTAAAGGAGGATCAGAGCTTCCAAATATTGCTTTTCTTTCTCCAAGTTGAGAATGTTCTTCTTCTTTCCTTGAACTCCATCCAAGGTCATTGTTGATTGGGATTTTACCATACTAGATACATCCTCTTGAAAAATAGGATGCTCCCCTACTGCCTACCTTGGAATAGAAGTTAAGCTTCAAAATGGTCCTACCTTTTGAAAGGTGAATTCCTTAGTACCAACAGTAATTTTCTTGGTATCTACTCTCTCAAGAGTTGATGTATATAGATTAAATTACACTAGAGGGTCAAGTTCTTTCACCTATGGTTGTTCAAGAATCTCTACATTTGAATTTCTAAAGGCTCTTGGGGTACCAACCCATTCACTTTCCTTCTTGGGAAGAATCTAGATGTTTCTCTTTTCTTGTTTGTTCAACATAGCTTGAATCTAAGGCTTGACATTGTCCTAGACACCTATGTCCAATCAAGTCAAATTTAGCAAAGGAGAAAGAGATGGGATTTTATAAAAATTCCAATAAACAAAACAATCAGGAAGAGCTGGTCTGTGAATAGGAATATCATCATTAAAGAGGTTTATTTCACTATATGGGTGAGTGAAAGTTAACCTAAGCCTCTTTCTTAGAGCCAAAGGAACTAAGGCTAATTCTAGCTATCTCATTCCACTGCCCAATGGAGCAAATTCCTTACTTTCTTCCTTAGATGGGTCTTCTTCCTTATCCAAACCATAAGAATTTATGATATTAATAAGGGCACTATTTACTATTTCTTTAATTTCCAATGTAATCATGATAATAACCTCTATTGGGGAAGAAGGCCCTGGTGGGGATGCATGAATTTGGGGACCTTCTGCAGGTCTATGCTCAATGCTAGAATATTCAATTATAGCTTTACCTTTTCCCTTTGCATCCTTAGATTATGCAATCTAGGATGATTTGGTCAATTCTTCCTGCTAAGGCTCATAAGATTGTCCCTCAATAGGTGGTTCTTGATGTGTAGTCCCAGATGGTCCTCATAACAAATGACACTATAAAGGATGTAACTTCCATATTTCTCCTAAGGGCTTATTATCCCTGACCAGCCTATGTTATAAAGTTATTTTGTATTTTTTAACCCTATACAAGACATCTTCAAAGTTCCTTGCCTTTCTATAAATACCATCTCCCACACTTGGTTGATGTTTATACTCAATCTTTGGGACCTTTTTATCCTAAGTATGGTTAGTCACTCTATCATTGGGGTCCCACATCTTTAGACTATCTAGTTGGAAATCAAAAGAGTTCCTATGCGCCACCATGATCTCTAGCTATTTCCAATCTTTGATTACAATTCTACCAATGTCTAGTGGAAAGGGACGAACCTGATCTTTCTTCTTGTTCTTGCAGTACCAATCCATTCCCTAGGTGATTTGATAATAACTTTATTGCTCTACAAGCTTACTAGGAACATATATATGCAATTTTTATGGTTGGACCATGATTTCATCTATCCTTATTAAAGTCCAATTTGGATAGAACCACACATCTCCCATGGTCTCTACTTGTCTTTTGATTAGAGGATGAAGCTTAGGCATAGGGACATTAGTGATTGCCTGTAATATCCCCTTCAAATAGGGAATATAGAAACACATAAAGCTCTAATACCACTGTAATGTCCCTTTCTTAGGGGCTCTTTCTTTGAACAAAAGCTCTGATACCAATATAATATCCCCAACCAATAGGGACTGTAGAAGATAAAAGCTCTGAACAAAGATATGATTTTTGCAGAATAAATTCAAATAAACAAATAAATCACAATATAATCTCTTATTTATTCACTCAAACTATTACAATAGATATCCTCTGTCATGCATATTAAAGAATATTCAAATACGGTCTTAAAAACTTGAGTATTCCACAAACTGGGAATAAAACCTGAATCTGGCATATCTCAGCCTGCTGTGTCAAAAACACAGTCACCGACATCGATTACACTGCCATCGTCAGTCGACTGGCATCGTTAACCTGTCGATGTCGATGATAGGTCGGCCGATGTCGGTCGCTGTGGATCTTTGCCTGCCAATGTCGGTCTCTGTGTGAATCTGTACGGATCTGTACAGACTTCGTATGGCCGCCAATAAAGTACACCCTATTTGTTGGACCCCTGATCTCAAGATATATGGCTCTAATATAGAAGATTTCTATTTGTATAATTTATTGAATAAAAACTTATGAAATAAATACCTGAATTACTATGATAAATTTTGTGTGAAATTATCTCTCAAAATACTTGAAATACTGTGATAACTTTTGTATGAAGCTATCTCTCAAATTGGCAATAAATTAGCTGATATCTCATAGCCTCTGAATCACACACACTGAAGAGTGGACGTTCTCCAATGCAAATGGAATCCTGGAACCCTTGGCTCAGTCTTCATAGAAGCATTCTTTAATATCAAAATCAATAATCATTCATAATATTCAATAATGGCCTCCATGAGAAACCCTTATACCCTCAAAAAGATGTGCTTGCCCTAATTAGGGTTTTCTTAAATTAGAATTAGGGTTTCTTAATTAAAAATAGGCTAAATAATTAATATTTGATTAAATCAATCAAATATTAATATCTCCCTCAATACCTGTTGAATTCTCAAACCGTCTAAAGTTGGTGAATCAGGGAATGATTCTGCACATGACCATACCAAAATAAGAGTGCTCTGTTGCATGTCATAAGTCCCTAAATAATAGGAGCTCAGACAAAATGTGTCTGAAAGAGCCTGAATGAAAGCCAACTATAGGAATTCTGCTAATCAAAGCCAAGACAATCTCCATCATGACCCCCTATCCATCCTCTTAGCCTATGAGGGTCGCATAATAGGCTAATCATCAAATCTATCGATGTCCACTAAAAAAGGGGACATGACAATCCGCCCCTCCTGAAATTGCTTGTCCCCAAGCAATCTCAGAACAATGAACGACTCGATCCACCTAGATCCCAAATGTAGTCATGATATACACTGATGACAAGCAACACAAGCTCCCGCAATATCCTCCGAAGTATGACCAAGAGGAATTGATAATCAAACTGGCAATTCAAACTCAACCAAACTCCAAGATTACAAATACTGTGTACACATTCGACCATGCTATGCAGAAGGCACACTCCAACTCTACAACAAATCCCAAATGGGACTATGCCAAGTGTGGAGAATCCACACACTGTACCTCTACAGTGATCAACATATCTCATCAACTTCTGCTCTAAGTCATGCACCACCAAACTGTCAATCACAGCACCTATCACCATATCAGGCTGACTACTATGCTCGACTGTAACACCCAACTCAATTGAATGTAACATTAGTAGAAATGAACCAAGACTAGCATAGAGGATAGATATATGCTCATCCCCACTATATCTAATAATCTCAACCATGGGCACCCTCATGTCCCCAAATACCACACCCCATGACTGTACCAACTCTGGTAAAGATTGAAGTCACTCTATCTCCATGGTCACCTCAGCCAAATGAAACTGTGACTCCTCGAAAGCCAACTATGTACTCTCAAGAATCTTAGAAGTCCCCTCGAGCTACTGAGTAAGCTCACTCACCTTATCTTCCTTGACCAATAATGCATCATACACTGTGCTGCCCCACTCCATAAGATAATCTCTATCGGCTACCAACTGCATATAATCCTGTCTCAAAATCTAAATAGCCTCCCATAAAGAGTGGATCTCTATCAAGGACAAATAACTGCCTCCCTGCTCAATGCTAGTAGGATAACCCCATCCATAAATTGCTAACAACTGACGAGCAGCATCAAAATATTTGCAAGTGGTAGCAATGTCTCACTCACTAACTCTCAGTTGACTAGACAGATGGTGGCACTGGCTAGATTATCTCCTACAATCCTCCTTTGATGCACGGTCTAAAAGAGTAGACTCAAAATCACTTATCTCTGGCGTACTACCATCCATACTTTGTGAATCAACTCCATAGCTCATATCAACATACAGAGTATCAATAATTGTAGCATCGTTGTCCAACTCCTCCATACCGAAAGAAACTGTCGAGGAAATTAAGTCCTCAAAATTGTCCACTACATCCTCTTGGGTGTCATCTGCAATAATCAGATCCTGGGGCTCTTCTACAATCTTTGCCATATCTAAGAGATCATCAACACTCAATATACTAACATTTGAGTACACCTCTACACTCTGAGTGTAAGCATCAGACTCATCCTCATCTTCACTATCTCCTATCTCATAATAATCATGGGACATGCTGCTATCTTGTCTAACTGATCTATAGTGCTCTCTCCTCAGCTTAACAAAGTGATCAAAAGACAACCTCTCCCAAACTTGAGGAGTTAATAAGTCCCACTCCTCATTCACTATCATAAGAGTGTCCCACTATTTCTGAATGCTTGAAGTAATCATGGTACCCAACAGGATGGCAGGAATTTGGCTCTAATACCACTGTAATATCCCCTTCAAATAGGGAATATATAAACACATAAAGCTCTGATACCACTATAATGTCCCTTTCTTAGGGGCTCTTTTTTTGAACAAAAGCTCTGATACCACTGTAATATTCCCAACCAATAGGGACTGTAGAAGACAAAAGCTTTGAACAAAGATATGATTTTTGCAGAATAAATTCAAATAAAAAAATAAATCACAATATAATCTCTTATTTATTCGCTCAGACTATTACAATAGATATCCTTTGTCATGCATATTAAAGAATATTCAAATACGGTCTTAAAACCTTGAGTATTTTGCAAACTGGGAATAAAACCTGAATCTGGCACGTCTCAACTTGCTGTGTCAGAAACACAGTCACCGACGTCGGTTATACTACCGTCGTCGATCGACTAACGTCGTTAACCTATCGACGTCGGTGATAGGTCAGCCAATGTCAGTCGCTATGGATCTCTGCCTGCCGATGTCAGTCTCTATGTGAATCTATATGGATCTATACGGACTTTGTACAGCCACCAATAAAGTACACCCTATTTGTTGGACCCCTGATCTCAAGATATATGGCTCTAATATAGAAGATTTCTATCTGTATAATTTATTGAATAAAAACTTATGAAATAAATACCTAAATTACTGTGATAACTTCTATGTGAAATTATCTCTCAAAATACCTAAAATACTATGATAACTTTTTTATGAAGCTATCTCTCAAATTGGCAATAAATCAGCTGATATCTCATAGCCTCTGAATCACACACACTGAAGAGTGGACGTTCTCCAATGCAAATGGAATCTTGGAACCCTTGGCTCAGTCTTCACAGAAGAATTCTTCAATATCAAAATCAATAATCATTCATAATATTCAATAATGGCCTCTATGAGAAACCCTTATACCCTCAAAAAGATGTGCTTGCCCTAATTGGGGTTTTCTTAAATTAGAATTAGGGTTTCTTAATTAAAAATAGGCTTAATAATTAATATTTAATTAAATCAATCAAATATTAATATCTCCCTCAATACATGTCGGATCCTCGAACCATCTGAAGCTGGTGAATCAAGGAATGATTTTGCACATGACCATACCAAAATAAGAGTGCTTTGCCTCATGTTAGAAGTCCCTAAATAATAGGAGCTCAGGCAAAATGTGTCCAAAAGAGCCTAAATGAAAGCCAACTGTAGGAATTTTGGCTAATCGAAGCCAAGCCAATCTCCGTCATGACCCCCTATCCATCCTCTCAGCCTACGAGGGTCGCATAATAGGCCAATCATCAAATCTATCAATGTCCACTTAAAAAGGAGACATGACATTGCCTCAAAAATGACTAGGAAGATACCATCACATATGAATTTTACATGATTCTTGTATTTAAAAATACGCAATTTGAAGTAATGATGGTAAATGGTAGATCTACTATGAAGGGACCAATTTTGAATGATAGAAAAATTAATAGAGGCTGAGAGTGCATCTAAGAGGTAAGAAATCATAAAGAATTTCTTGGAGATATTTCTCCTAATGGTTGTAAATTATTTGGCCAAGAAGAAACTTATTAAGTCTCTAATAGGAGGGGTTAAGTTCCACTTCAACATGCACTGGACATAAGATACCCAAACCTTACTTAAATAAGTAGTAGAAGAAGCACTAAAGGCTCTATTCAATAAATTCATAGCTACCCTAACACCTTCCCTAAATTTGGCAATAGGAATCTCACCATTTGAGGTCTTGAAAACATGGCAACCTTGTATTAACCAAGCTAATTGAATCCAAGTTTTGGAAATTTATCTATTCTCTCAAGGAAGGGTGATCGACACGAGGCAAAGGGAGATTATAATAAGCCTCAAAGGCCATGGGAGATATGCATGCAACTTTGTTGATACTTCCTTCATGAATAATCTATTCTCCATCTATTTTGTAGTCAATGAAAATAAAACAAAAGGATCAATGCAATGCATTACCTCTGGTTTAATAGGTACATGATGAAGGCTTGTCATTTAAATTGATACTAATTCCTTGTTGTAATTATTCTATATTGAATTATTCCTCATTTCTTCATAGGAAATTACTTGCAACTCTTCAACAAAGAAGAATAGTTCAGACCAATTTATAATTCCATGCACATTCAAGGCTGTTAAATCCAATTTTATGTCTCTAAATACCCTTCCTTCACCATCTAACGTTAGATAAAGATCTTCTTCAATATTTATATGTTGCCTACCTAATGCTATTGATAAAATTGTATTGTAGTTGAAAAGATATCAAAGTTCTTACCAAGGACTCTCTCTGAATTCAATTTGTAATTATCTCAAGTGTCACATAGTCAATTAAACTAACTCTGGCCTTCTTTATATAGGGTTCAGGGTTTTTGGATTTAATGACCAAAACATCCAACTTTGATCTCATACATGCCTTACATATGATGGAACCTTACTATCATGTCTTCTAAATTTTTAATCATGATATATATTTCATTTTGATCTTCTGTACTTATGTGGAGCTTATGTGGTAGGGTTCTATGCCTTTTGCAAAAAATTTCATAAATGTCATTTGAAGAGTTATCATTGGTTTTCAAAAGTCCCTTTTATTTTGCTTTGAATAGTTAAATCTAGGTCCTTGTATTTCATTGGTTCTTTATCTTTGAGCTTATTTATTGTGCCATGTGTCAAGCTTGTGAGGCCTTTGAAAAGTCCTCAACTTCATGACATTGTTAGATCAAATCTAGTGAGCAAGTGATCACCATTAGATCTTAGCTAAGGTCAAGTTATTAATCACATGCTTTTTTAAAAAGGCTTTGGGCTTGATGCATCATTGGATCAAATCCAGTGAACAAGTGATTACCTTTAGATCTGTAAAAGAGCATAAGCTTTAAATTAATACCTAATTGTGTATAAAGTTTAGGTTAAGGTTTTATATTAATATTCAGTCATGTTTTAAAGAAAGAATATATTTGAAGATTAATATAAAGGTAGACTTATGATCATTTAATCAAAATGAAATAAAAATTATCGTTAGTATTTTTCACGAATATTCAAATTCAAAACCCCCTTTATGGTTTGTTCCTTGTGAACCCTAGCTTCTTCCACGAAACCTACAACTAATCACTAGGAAGAAAATTATTACCAATTTTGAACCATGAAATGTAAACATGATCAAATACATCAAAATACATGTTCCCATTTTAAAATTGATTTGCCTTTAAAATCCAAGATAAGATAACTCTTCACATTTAATCTAGAATATAGATTTTTTGGAAACAAATATAGGGGTCCTCCTTTCAAAAAAGAAAGATAGGGGGTATTGGTCTCAACAAGTCTTTAAAGAGGTTTCAATAAAGTATAATGTTTATTTAAAGATAAATTCATAGATTACATTTAATAGGCCTATGTGCTACATTCAAAACCCTATTTAATAGTTCAAAAAAGAACATAACACTAACATGCCTAATTTAATGTATTTGAAACTCTAGTGAATATTCATGTATTTTTTTTGTTGTGTTTAAGTGATTTTAAGAACTAGATAATATAGTGTTAAAAAATATTAAGGAACCCATGTTTACAGACCTATAAATTGTAAACTAAAACCCAATTTAATGCAAATTAATTAAGAATCAAGCATGAAGAATGGTAAAGACCTATGTCATAAGTTTTTTAACACATAAATTTATGTAATAAGCCTATTAAATATATGAAGAAGCATCATATTTCCAATATTTTATACTAATATCCTATGAGTGTGTCTATAGTCCTATTTATAAAAACTTAAACCCTGTTGACAGTTATTCTAGGAGTTGAGTACAAAAGTGAAACTTTAAGGAAAGGAATAAAATTTTGTTTGAGGTTTCAAAGGTGGTGGCATAGTTTCCTAAATATTGTACAATAATATATGTTATTTTTCCATAGGGCATGCTTGTTTTGAACATATAGACCCTAAATATTGTGTGGTCTTACATAAATCTATTATTGTGAAGGAAGATAAGCATTTCTTGGTTGGGATAAAATATACCACATGACTAAAATATTTTGAAATCTTAGTTAACTATCTTTTGAAAAATGTAAGTGACTAACCAAGAGAGTTGTAGAACTAAGATAATAAGTATCCTAAGGCAAATTGGTATTTGATTACTAGAATTAAATTCAAAATTAAGAAAACATTAGTTCTTGTTTGTGAACTAAGAAAAATGGAGTCTAAAAAGTGTAGTGAAGTCAATTTTTTTGAAAGAGTTTTATAAACCTATTAAAACATTGGATATATGAATTGTGGAATTAAGAATGTATGTGGAATAAGGTTACTGATCTAATTTATTTAGTCATGAAAAATATTATGAACCCCTATTTATAATAGAGTGACATTAGATTGGCCATATATCAAGAGGTTTATTTTCATCAAAATGGTATCAGTGTTTAATAAAAGCTATTTTAAAAATTATGAGTTTACATAAGTGCATGTTTTAGTGAAAGGAAGTTTGAAGAAGTTTGAGAAAGAAAAAAGTTGGCAATAGCTTAAGTAGACCTATATCCCGTTGAGTCTGAATAAGGTAAATAAAAATAACACATTTAATCTCAATAAGTAATATCAAGATACACAATACTTGGAAAGAGTGTCAATAGACTAGGTGGAAGAATAACCTAGGGTGAAACATAAGAAGATAATAAAACAAGGTGAAAAAGACATGTTAGAGGAAGAAGAGATGTAGAAAACAAATGGAAGGATTCCAATGAGGGAAAAACCATATGAAAAAATAAAGTGGGAAAAGAAAATAAGAGGATTTAAAGAAAGATATAGCTAAAATAAATAAAACACTCACATGATTAATTTAATGTTTGGAAGAATCAATTTAAAATCAATTAAAATAGGGATGTTATTTAGAAAAATGGTCAAGTGGTTAATTATATATATTTTGAAGAGTAGAACGAAGTAGAAATAAATAAAAAATTGGAAAAGACAAATAAGTGTTCTATGAAATTAACCTAAGAATAAACTTGCAGAGGGAATAAGGCCTCAATATTTTGATTCTAATTATTTATTTAAATGTGTGAATGTAGGTATGCAAATTGATGAAGAAGAGGCCCAATTTGAGGTCTCAAACATTGAAAAGGCCACTAATGACAAGCGTTGATGAACCATAAAGAATTTATTGTGGTACAGAAAAATGATAAATAATCTAGAACCAAAACATCTATATAAGAACCTTATTTTTTAATGTTATTATCTCAAACATGTGAGACAAAATCTAAGCAAAAAAGTGAAGAATGGATCAGCATGAAGATACCTATAATACACGACAAACATGAATATAATGCATATAATGGAACGATAATGAACATGTTATTAGATCATGAAAATATATAAATTTATTATCCAAAAGAATGAGTGATATTAAGAGGAGAATACGAAGAATATTCTCAAGAGTAAAAATATATCATTGAAGAAATGAGAGAAGGAAGAATGTGAGGAGTAGTACTAAAGCAAGAAGCATTTAAATAAACTATATGGAATCAAATTTTTATCTCTAATGTTGTTTTTGATTATACGCATACAGATTTACAAGTTTATGAGATGAAGGCATTAAAGAGTGCCTTGAACAAGGAAGCAGTTGGGTAATTGTGTAGACTCATTGAAATAAAGTATGAATATAAAATGCCTAATGAAGTGATTTTGGAGCTATGAGAAAAATAGTTCATTTCGACCAAGAATACATAAGATAATAAGGTAAAAAAATAAAAAGATGAATTGCAACATGTATTACATGGAAAGACAGTAAGAGAGACACCTACATTGTTGTTTGGAGTAAGAAATCAAATAGAAATGTAGCATTAAGAGATGTCTAACTTAACACATGATGAAGATAAAGTCCAAGAATAGGTTATTATACATGTTATTGTACCTTATGAATAATAAATCAAAATTGAATACAAAGAAATAGGTGAATATAATGAAGATGAAAGGATAATATAGAGGCAAATAATGTAAGGATCAGATTGTTTGGACCTCCAAAGAGATGAGGAAGACATTATTTAAGGGTAGAAGTTAAACCATTGGATATTTTAAACCAAGATAAAAAATAATGGAATTAAGATAAGAGTGTTAAATAATAATATACTTAGTATTTAAAGTCCTATCTAATATTCTTTTATAGTAAGGAATATTTGATAAAGATTTTAAAGAGTAGCTATGAGAAAAATGTTGGAGTATGGAAGAAGGATAGTAGTGATTACAAGCAGGAAATATGAGGAAGTGGAGATAAGAGTAAACATGTAGAGAAATAAGGCAAGGTACCAAGAAATTGGCAAAAAAGGAAAAATAAATTTCATTTGAGTCGGAGCTAAAATTATCCCATTTGAGAAGTATGATGTAGAAGCATCATAAAGAATGATGTAAATTTTAGCTTGTTTGGGTTTTGATACATCATTGTTATCTTGATAGGTCTTAAATAAGTGTAATAGATCATATTGTGTCAATTTAATAGTGTTATACTCATTAAGAGTCCAAATAATCATCTTCAAAGCTTCTTTTATTCTCTCCCACCAAAATAGGAATTCAAATAGTTGTATTTTCTATTTTGAGTTTTGAATATTTTGGATAGGTCGTAAGGTATTAGCCCTATAGTAAATGACTCAAATAGGTTCTAGGAGAAGATGACACGTGTGTGTGTGTGTGTGTGTGTGTGTGTGTGTGTGTGTGTACATATATTTGTGTTTGTGGGGGGGGGAGGGGGGGTGGTGGGCGTGGGGTGTTTACCCATCGTAAATAGTGTATAAACCCACACTAGAAGCAATTATAACGTAGGAAATAAACCAAATTGAGCATGTTTTGATAAGTCTTAGTTTTTACAGAGACATTTGATCTTGAAACAAGACCAAAATAAGTATGGATATGTTTTTATAAGTCATAATGAATGAAACATGAAACTATGATCCATGGATGAAATAAAGGAGAGGGGACAAGCAGAGAAAGGAAGATGGGCAAGGTTTGTAGGTCTGGTTTTAACGATGATCTATAGGAGTCTATAATTTGTTACAGAAGATATATAAACAAAGGGAATTTTGTCATGATTTATACAATCCCAAACTCATAAATGTGTAGCTAAATGGTGATGATGATTATTTAATCTTATTTAGTATGATCATGATGATTTTGAATCTCTAGAGGTCTACAAGCAAAGTATTTGACAACATAATATTATAAAGACAATGTTTTCTGTGTATTTCTTGATTGATCTAGCTTGAAATAAAATTTGATTAATAAATGAGAACATGTAAGGGTATTAAATCAAGTGAAAGTACACTTTATATTCATTAAAACATGATATTTATTTAAATGATTGCTCTCATTTTGTTTATACAATCTCGACTATGATTGTAAGGAGAAATAGTGGTTTTGTTAGTAATTGAGGGTTATTCAAATAAAAAGAATGGTTTGAATGGACTTTAATGATGTGTGAGATGCTTTAATAATCAAAAGAGACATTAATAATCTTTGAAGTTTTAAATATCCTTTTATTCTTGCTCTTAGGAGTGTAGAAGACCATGAAACCCTTAACTAGGGTTTAATAACCAAAAACTTGTTTATCTTTCAAATGAACGTATGAAAATTAGAAAAGTTTGTGAAAGTGTAGTTGATGGAATTTAATAGGTGTTAGAGGTGATTTCAAAGAGTTTTAAACCTTGTAATGAGAGATATCAATGAATCTCAGTCTGCAGACCTCTATATAGGTCTAAAACTTTGTTTAGCAATACTCATGGCTGAAATAAATCTTAAGGAACTAGAATGATAACATAATATGTTTATGTGGTATTTTAAGTGTTTTGAATAAAAGATAGTGTCTATGGGAAGATAAATTTCAAGTAATAATCGGCACGCCTGTGTGCTATAGTCAAAACCCTATTTGAGAGTTCAAAAGAGTACATAACCCCAAGATGCCTAATTATAAGTGTTTGAAACATTGGGTAATATTGAAGTAGTTTGTGTTTGTTATGTTGAAAAAATTTCAAGGATTGGATAGAATAGTATTGAAATATATTAAGGAAACCTTGTTTTTAGATCATCAAGTTGTAAACTAAAACCATGTTTTATGCAATTTGATTAAAAATCAAGCATGAAGAATGGTAAAGACCTATGCTTATCTACCTCTCTCTTCACTCTCACCTCTGCCGATCGACAGGTCTTCATATACAAATTAATTTTAGAATTTCCCCCAGAAAGACTTATAACTATTTTTATAAGAGCTACAACAATTGTCAACCAGATGCTAGCCATATTCATCGTCATCTTCATCCAATTTCAACCGCGAATGCAACAATGACTCATATTTATATCCTCCAAATTCAATCTGGGCATTCAATTCTCTAGTATATTAGTTCACATATACAATTGTATTGTGAATACCTGCTTTGAATATTATTGACTTTATTTTTCCTATTTATAAATCTCCACATTTCCACCTCTAAATCAACATTATTTACTGCAATCCGAACACTCACTTACGCTTACTGTATGTAGATTTATTTATCATTACACTCTTTTTTATCCACTTCATGTTGAAAAGTGATGCTAAAGTGCAGTTCACTTAGTTCTATTTTTAGAATATTAGTGTAAATTTAGTTTGCATGAATAGTTTTTTGTGGAGCTAAATTTAGACAGTTAGTTAATTTTTAGTCATATATATATATATATATATATATATATATATATATATATATATATATATATATATATATATATATATATATATATATATATATATATATATATTTAAATAAAGCCTTAGAAAGGCTAGAGTTATTTTTAGTTGTTATTACATGCAAATTATTATTTAGATAAATTGAAAATATTTTATTCAATAATTAGAAAATCATGTTCACATGCAATTCTATTAATACATTGTAATTGATCTTTATTTTGAAGAAGAAGAAGAAGAAGAAGAATGATTCCAACTTTGATTCCTGCTCTTAATCCAATTTTTTGAAGAAGTATTTTTTATTTTTGCAACTCTTATCTCTTCTATATTATGAATATTTCATATATTTGGCTATGATTTAATTTTATTTAAAAATTCTACATTTCGTATCAGAGCAGGTATTTTTTCTTTTGGGTTAAAGATTTAGTAGTTGGAATTTTGCCAAAAATTTATCATGTCTAATTCTAACTCCTTGCCCATTCCATAATTTGATGAAAATGAGTATCATTATTAGTGTATCAAAATGATGACTTTTTTGATAGGAAAATATCTGTGGGAGATTATTGAATCAGGTTATGCAGAGCTAGCTGATTGGAATGCCCTCACAACAAATGATAAAATAGCTAAGAAGGAGGCTAAGAAGAAGAATGCTCAAGCCTTATTTCATATTCAAATAGCTCTAGATAAGAGCCTATTTCCATGAATTGTAGGAGTAAAGACAATAGAGGATGCTTGGAAGACTCTAAAAGAAGCTTACCAAGGTAGTGATCAAGTCAAAGTTAGCAAGTTACAGACATTTAAGAGGGAATTTGAGAATTTAAATATGTAAGAAGCTGAAAGTGTGAGTACTTATTGTTTCAGAATAAAATATGTTGTCAATAAGACGGCTAAACTTGGTGAAATTGTGAACAATGAGGTTGTGATCAAAAATGTGTTGAGGACTCTCACACCAAGGTGGAGCCATGTTGCCATAATCATAGAAGAAAGCAAGAAATTCTCTACCCTTCAATTTGATCATCTAGTTGGATCTTTGATGTCTCATGAAGAAATATTGAGAGATTCATTTGGAGAAAGTGATGAGAAAGCTTTTTCATCCAAATTACAAATCACAAAGAATGAAGATGCCAATAGTAGCATCAAAAGTAATCAAGGCAAAGGTAGAGGTCAAAATCAGAATTACTCAAGAGGAAATAGAGGTAGAGGTGGTTTCCAAGGAAGATGTGGTTTCAGAGGAAGAGGTAGAGGCCGATTTGATAAAAGATATATCCAATGTTATCATTGTAACAGGTATGGGCCCTTTAATTATGAGTGTAGATTAAAAGAAGGTAATAATGCTAAAAGCATTCATTATGCTCAAGAAGGTGATAAGAATCCTCCAGATAATATATTTTTATCTTATGACAAAGCTAAAAATATTTCTAAAGATGTTTGGTATTTAGATTCAGGATGTTCTAACCACATGTCAGGGAATAATTTTTTTTTTCTATAATGGACGAAAGTTTTAAATCCAAGGTCAAACTTGGTGATGACAAATCATTGGAGGTTACTACAAAAGGAGCTATGGAAGTCCATACAAAATAAGGTATGAAGAGTGTTAAATACAATTATTACACTCCAAAGTTAAAGCATAATTTGTTGAGTGGTGGACAACTATGTGAGAAGAATTATAAAGTTGTATTTGAAAATTAATAATGTATAATTTATGATAAAATCAACGAAATAGGGTGGTAATAGTTGTGCCTATGACAAAGGATAAAATGTTTCCATTGAATTTTGGTGAACATAACAAGAACCTTGTCAATATGGCATATGAGGATATATTTTGGTTGTGGCATCTTAGGTATGGGCATTTAAATTTTCATAGTTTGAAGATTCTAACATCAAAAGCATTAGTTTCTAGTTTACCTAAGGTTAAAGATCACAAGGAAGTTTGTGAAGGATGTGCTAAAGGAAAACATGCAAGAGAGAAATTTACAAAAGGCAATGCATGGAGGGCCCATTATCCACTCTAGTTAGTTCATTCAGACATTTTTGGTCCTATGTAGAGAAAGAGTTTGGATAAGTCATCATATTTCATTACTTTTATTGATGATTACTCACGACAGTGTTGGGTTTATTTTTTGAAGACCAAAGGTGAAGCTCTTGAGACATTCAAGAGGTTTAGAGCCCTTGTAGAAAATAAAAAAGGGTGAAAAATCAAATGCTTAAAGACTGATCGTGGAGGAGAATTTTTTTCAAAATCCTTTCAAGGTTATTGTGATATGCATAGCATGAGAAGACAACTCACCACTGCATACACACCTCAACAAAATGGTGTAGCTGAAAGAAAGAATCGTACAGTGGTGGAGATGGCACGAAGCATGCTACAAACAAAGGGATTAAGTAATTCTTTTTGGTGAGATGCAGTTACGACAATAGTATATATTCTCAATCGGAGTCCCACTAGTGTAGATGACAAAATGACTCCATATGAAGCCTGGTATGAGAAAAAGCCAAATGTTAATTATTTCAAAGTTTTTGGTTACTTAGCCTATGTTCCCAAAAGTGAGTCATGTATTTTTGTTAGAGATAGTGAGGAAAATAAGGGTTACAGATTATATAATCCTCTCACTAATAAGCTTATTGTGTCAAGAGATGTGATTTTTGATGAAGGGGGAGTTTATGGTCATCAAAAAGGCCATATGGAGAAGTCAAAATCCATTTTAAATGAAATTATTATGTATTATATTGATCATCGGAAGCCCACTAATATTTCTATTCCAAGTGCTACAAATCCACCATGTAACTCCTCATCTAGTTGTTTAATTCCAAGTGTAAGTCCATATTCGAGTCTAAGTTCTGCAAGGAAGGTAAGAAGATTGATTGACATTTATCAAAGGATTTCAAATCAAGCACATGAAGAAAATCTAAGAGGTGAGACACTGAATTTTGCTTTACTTACCAAGGTTGATTTTGAATGATCATGTTTTCAAGATTCATATACTAATGAGGTTTGGATGCAAGCAATACAAGAAGAGATGGATTCTATTCACAAGAATGACACTTGGGAGGTTACAAAGCTTCCACAGGACAAGAAGAAGATTGGCACAAAATGGGTCTACAAGACTGAGTGTAACAGTGATGGAAGTGTTGAAAGGCATAAGGTGAGATTAGTTGCTAAAGGCTTCACACAAAAGTATGGCATTGATTATGAAGAGATATTTGCACCAGTAGAAAGACAACAGACCATTACAATGCTGATTTCATTAGCAGCTCAAAAGAATTGGAGCATCCATCATATCGATGTGAAAAGTGCCTTCTTGAATGGGTACTTGGAAGAAGAAGTTTATGTGGAATAGCCACAAGGTTTTGAAGTGCAAGAAAAAGAAAATCATGTCTACAAATTAAATAAGGCTTTGTATGGCAAAAAACAAGCATCAAGAGCATAGTATGCTAGGATTGATGGATATTTTCAAGAGAATAGCTTTCAAAGAAGTAAGAGTGAACCTACCCTTTACTACAAACAAGAAGGTAATGATATTTTGATTGTAAGTTTGTATGTTGACGACTTGTTGTATATGGGTAGTAGTTCTATGATGAAAGATGAATTCAAAGTTTTCATGATGAATGAATTTGAGATAAAAGATTTAGGCCTTATGAAATATCTTTTAAGAATATAGGTTTATCAAAGGTAGAATAAAATTTTCATTTGTCAAACAAAGTTTACTAAAGACATGTTGAAGAAACTTGATATGGTTGATTGTAAACCAGTCTCCAATCTAGTTACTCATGGAGTTATGTTGTGTAGAGATGATGGTGCTAAAAGAGTTGATGAGATAACCTATAGAAGTATTGTCAGAAGTTTAATGTTTCTAACTCACACAAGACCTGATATTGCTTATTCAGTTTCACTTATTTCAAGGTACATGATAGAGCCATCAGAAATACATATGAAGGCAGCCAAGAGAATTTTGAGGTATGTGAAAGGCACTCTAGATTTTTGTATTTATTACTACACTTATAAAAGGTTCAATGTTGTTGGTTTTAGTGATTCTGATTGGGGAGGTAGTTTGGATGACCAAAAGTCAACATCTGAGAATTTTTTTTATTTTGGTTCTGGTTTGATTACTTGGAGCTCAAAGAAGCAAAGTATAGTTGCCCTTTCTTCTACAAAAGCAGAGTATGTTGAAGTCACTTCAGTAGGTACACAAGAATTATGGCTTAGAAAATTTCTTGAATAAATTGGAGAGATTCAAGTTCAGCCCATAGTTATTTTTTATGATAATATTAGTGCTATTAAATTGGCCAAGAATCTAGTCCATCACAGCAGGACAAAACATTTTGATTTAAAGCATCATTTTATCCGAGATTTAGTTTAAATGAAGGTAGTAGAATTGAAATACATCAACACTAAAGAACAGTTGGCAGATATCTTCACGAAAGTAGTTGCAACAGATCAATTTTTGACACTTAGAGATCAAATTGTGAGCCCGCTCAACATCAAGGGGGAGTATGTTGAAAAGTGATGCTGAAGTGCAGTTCACTCATTTCTATTTTTAGAATATTAGTGTAAATTGAGTTTGCATGAATAGTTTTTTGTGGAGCTAAATTTAGACAGTTAGTTAATTATTAGTTTATATATATATATATATATATATATATATATATATATATATATATATATATATATATATATATATATATATATATAGCTTTAGAAAACTAACTTAAAATAAAGCTTTAGAAAGGCTAGAGTTAGTTTTAGTTGCTATTACATGCAAATTATTATTTAGATAAATTTAAAATATTTTATTCGATAATTAGAAAAGCATGTTCACACGCAATTCTATTAATACATTGTAATTGATCTTTATTTTCAAGAAGAAGAAGAAGGAGAATAATTCCAATTTTTTGAAGAAGTATTTTTTATTTTTGCAACTCTTATCTCTTTTGTATTATGAATATTGCATATATTTGGCTATGATTTATTTTTATTTAAAAATTCTACACTTCGTAACAGATTTTTCATAATATGTTTTCAAATCTGTTTTGTTCTTTCTTCATCCCCCATTTGTCATTATGCTTTGCAAAAAATTTTAAGTCAGTTATTTCATCCTCCATTTCCTGGTAATATATATGAAAATATTTGGATCTTGTGACATGTGCTTCTCTACCACTCTCTTCACTGTCTCCTCTACCGATCGATAGGGCTTCCCATAGGAATTGTTTACAAGACATAAGGCCTCAATATTTTGATTCTAATTATTTATTTAAATGTGTGAATGTAGGTATGCAAATTGATGAAGAAGAGGCCCAATTTGAGGTCTCAAACATTGAAAAGGCCACTAATGACAAGCATTGATGAACCATAAAGAATTTATTGTGGTAGAGAAAAATGATATATAATCTAGAACCAAAACATCTATATAAGAACCTTTTTTTTTAATGTTATTATCTCAAACATGTGAGACAAAATCTAAGCAAAAAAGTGAAGAATGGATCAGCATGAGGATACCTATAGTACACGACAAGCATGAATATAATGCATATAATGGAAGGATAATGAACATGTTATTAGATCATGAAAATATATAAATTTATTATCCAAAAGAATGAGTGATATTAAGAGGAGAATACGAATAATATTCTCAAGAGTAAAAATATATCATTGAAGAAATGAGAGAAGGAAGAATGTGAGGAGTAGTACTAAAGCAAGAAGCATTTAAAGAATCTATATGGCATCAAATTTTTATTTCTAATGTTGTTTTTGATTATGCGTATACTGATTTACAAGTTTATGAGATGAAGGCATTAAAGAGTGCCTTGAACAAGGAAGCATTTGGGTAATTGTGTAGACTCATTGAAATAAAGTATGAATATAAAACGCCTAATGAAGTGATTTCGGAGCTATGAGAAAAATAGTTCATTTTGACCAAGAATACATAAGATAATAAGGTAAAAAAATAAAAAGATGAATTGCAACATGTATTACATGGAAAGACAGTAAGAGAGACACCTACATTGTTGTTTGGAGTAAGAAATCAAATAGAAATGTAGCATTAAGACATGTCTAACTTAACACATGATGAAGATAAAGTCCAAGAATAGGTTATTATACATGTTATTGTACCTTATGAAGAATAAATCAAAATTGAATATAAAGAAATAGGTGAATATAATGAAGATGAAAGGATAATATAGAGGCAAATAATGTATGGATCAGATTGTTTGGACCTCCAAAGAGATGAGGAAGACATTATTTAAGGGTAGAAGTTAAACCATTGGAGATTTTAAACCAGGATAAAAAATAATGGAATGAAGATAAGAGTGGTAAAGAAGAATATACTTAGTATTTAAAGTCCTATCTAATACTCTTTTATAGTAAGGAATATTTGATAAAGATTTTAAAGAGTAGCTATGAGAAAAATGTTGGAGTATGGAAGAATGATACTAGTGATTACAAGCAGGAAATATGAGGAAGTGGAGATAAGAGTAAACATGTAGAGAAATAAGGCAAGGTACCAAGAAATTGGCAAAAAAGGAAAAATAAATTTCATTTGAGTCGGAGCTAAAATTATCCCATTTGAGAAATATGATGTAGAAGCATCATAAAGAATGATGTAAATTTTAGCTTGTTTGGGTTTTGATACATCATTGTTATCTTGATAGGTCTTAAATAAGTGTAATAGATCATATTGTGTCAATTTAGTAGTGTTATACTCATTAAGAGTCCAAATAATCATCTTCAAAGCTTCTTTTATACTCTCCCACCAAAATAGGAATTCAAATAGTTGTATTTTCTATTTTGAGTTTTGAATATTTTGGATAGGTCGTAAGGTATTGGCCCTATAGTAAATGACTCAAACAGGTTGTAGGAGAAGATGACATGTGTGTGTGTGTGTGTGTGTCTATATATATATATATATATATATATATATATATATATATATATATATATATATATATATATATATATATATATATATATATATATATATGTTTGTGGGGGAGGGGGTGGGGGTGGGGGGTTTACCCATCATAAATAGTATATAAACCAATGTATACATATATATATATATATATATATATATATATATATATATCTGTGTGTGTTTGTGTGTGTGTGTGTGTGTGTGTGGCGGCGGGGGGGGGGCGGGGGGTGGGGGGTGCGGGTGGGTGGGGGGTTTACCCATCATAAATAGTGTATAAACCCACACTAGAAGCAATTATAATCTAGGAAATAAACCAAATTGAACATGTTTTGATAAGTCTTAGTTGCTATGAAGACATTTGATCTTGAAATAAGACCAAAATAAGTATGGATATGTTTTTATAAGTCATAATGAATGAAACATGAAACTAGGATCCATGGATGAAATAAAGGAGAGGGGACAACTAGAGAAAGGAAGATGGGCAAGGTTTGTAGGTTTGGTTTTATCAATGATCTATAGGAGTCTATAATTTGTTACAGAAGATATATAAACAAAGGGACTTTTGTCATGATTTATGCAATCCCAAATTCATAAATGTGTAGCTAAGTGGTGATGATGATTCTTTAATCTTATTTAGTATGATCATGATGATTTTGAATCTCTAGAGGTCTACAAGCAAAGTATTTGACAACATAAAGTTATAAAGACAATGTTTTCTATGTATTTCTTGATTGATCTAGCTTGAAATAAAATTTGATTAATAAATGAGAACATGTAAGAGTATTAAATCAAGTGAAAGTACACTTTATAGTCATTAAAACATGATATTTATTTAAATGATTGCTCTCATTTTGTTTACACAATCCCGACTATGATTGTAAGGAGAAATAGTGGTTTTGTTAGTAATTGAGGGTTATTCAAATAAAAAGAATGGTTTGAATGGACTTTAATGATGTGTGAGATGCTTGAATAATCAAAAGAGCCATTAATAATCTTTGAAGTTTCAAATATCCTTTTATTCTTCCTCTTACGAGTGTAGAAGACCATGAAACCCTTAACTAGGGTTTAATAAACAAAAACTTGTTTATCTTTCAAATGAACGTATGAAAATTAGAATTTTTTTGAAAGTGTCGTTGATGGCATTTAATAGGTGTTAGAGGTGATTTCAAAGAGTTTTAAACCTTGTAATGGGAGATATCAATGAATCTCAGTCTGCAGACCTCTATATAGGTCTAGAACTTTGTTTAGCAATACTCATGGCTGAAATAAATCTTAAGGAATTAGAATGATAGCATAATATGTTTATGTGGTATTTTAAGTGTTTTGAATAAAAGATAGTGTCTATGGGAAGATAAATTTCAAGGTAATAATCGACACGCCTGTGTGCCATAGTCAAAACCCTATTTGAGAGTTCAAAAGAGTACATAACCCCAAGATGCCTAATTATAAGTGTTTGAAACTTTGGGTAAGATTGAAGTAGTTTGTGTTTGTTATGTTGAAATAATTTCAAGGATTGGATAGCATAGTATTGAAATATATTATGGAACCCTTGTCTGTAGACCTTCAAGTTGTAAAATAAAACCATGTTTTATGCAATTTGATTAAAAACCAAGCATGAAGAATGGTAAAGACCTTTACTTCTCTACCTCTCTCTTCACTCTCACCTCTGCCGATCGACAGGTCTTCATATACAAATTAATTTTAGGATTTCCCCTAGACAAACCTATAACTGTTGTTATAAGAGCTACAATAATTGTCAAGCAGATGCTAGCCATATTCATCGTCACCTTCATCAAATTTCAACCGCGAATCCAACAATGACTCATATCTATATCCTCCAAATTCAGTCTGGGCATTCAATTCTCTAGTATATTAGTTCACATATACAACTGTATTGTGAATACCTGCTCTGAATATTATTGAATTTATTTTTCCTATTTATAAATCTCCACGTTTCCACCTCCAAATCAACATTGTTTACTGCAATCCGAACACTCACTTACGCTTACTGTATGTAGATTTATTTATCATTACACTCTTTTTTATCCACTTCATGTTGAAAAGTGATGCTAAAGTGCAGTTCACTTAGTTCTATTTTTACACTATTAATGTAAATTTAGTTTGCATGAACATTTTTTTGTGGAGCTAAATTTAGACAGTTAGTTAATTTTTAGTCTATATATATATATATATATATATATATATATATATATATATATATATATATAAAGCCTTAGAAAGGATAGAGTTATTTTTAGTTGCTATTACATGCAAATTATTATTTAGATAAATTGAAAATATTTTATTCAATAATTAGAAAATCATCTTCACATGCAATTCTATTAATACATTGTAATTGATCTTTATTTTCAAGAAGAAGAAGAAGAAGAAGGAGAATGATTCCAACTTTGATTCCTGCTCTTATTCCATTTTTTTGAAGAAGTATTTTTTATTTTTGCAACTCTTATCTCTTCTATATTATGAATATTTCATATATTAGGCTATGATTTAATTTTATTTAAAAATTCTACATTTCGTATCAGAGCAGGTATTTTTTCTTTTGGGTTAAAGGTTTAGTAGTTGGAATTTTGCCAAAAATTTATCATGTCAAATTCTAACTCCTTGCCCATTCCATAATTTGATGAAAATGAGTATGATTATTGGTGTATCAAAATGATGACTTTTTTGATAAGAAAATATCTGTGGGAGATTATTGAATCAGGTTATATAGAGCTAACTGATTGGAATGCCCTCACAACAAATGATAAAATAGCTAAGAAGGAGGCTAAGAAGAAGAATGCTCAAGCCTTATTTCATATTCAAATAGCTCTAGATAAGAGCCTATTTCCATGAATTATAGGATTAAAGACAATAGAGGATGCTTGGAAGACTCTAAAAGAAGCTTACCAAGGTAGTGATCAATTCAAAGTTATCAAGTTACAGACATTGAAGAGGGAATTTGAGAATTTAAAGATGCAAGAAGCTGAAAGTGTGAGTACTTATTGTCTCAGAATAAAAGATGTCGTCAATAAGATGGCTAAACTTGGTGAAATTGTGAACAATGAGGTTGTGATCAAAAACGTGTTGAGGACTCTCACACCAAGGTAGAACCATGTTGCCATAATCATAGAAGAAAGCAAGAATTTGTCTACCCTTCAATTTGATCATCTAGTTGGATCTTTGATGTCTCATGAAGAAATATTGAGAGATTCATTTGGAGAAAGTGATGAGAAAGATTTTTCCTCCAAATTACAAATCACAAAGAATGAAGATGCCAATAGTAGCATCAAAAGTAATCAAGGCAAAGGTAGAGGTCAAAATCAGAATTACTCGAGAGGGAATAGAGGTAGAGGTGGTTTCCGAGGAAGATGTGGTTTCAGAGGAAGAGGTAGAGGCCGATTTGATAAAAGATATATCCAATGTTATCATTGTAATAGGTATGGACACTTTAATTATGAGTGTAGATTAAAATAAGGTAATAATGCTAAAATCATTCATTATGCTCAAGAAGGTGATAAGAATCCTCCAGATAATATATTTTTATCTTATGACAAAGCTAAAAATATTTCTAAAGATGTTTGGTATTTAGATTCAGGATGTTCTAACCACATGTCAGGGAATAATTTTTTTTTTCTATAATGGACGGAAGTTTTAAATCCAAGGTCAAACTTGGTGATGACAAATCATTGGAGGTTACTGCAAAAGGAGCTATGGAAGTCCATACAAAAGAAGGTATGAAGAGTGTTCAAGACATTTATTACACTCCAAAGTTAAAGCATAATTTGGTGAGTGGTGCACAATTATGTGAGAAGAATTATAAAGTTGTATTTGAAAATCAATAATGCATAATTTATGATAAAATCAAGAAAATAGGGTGGTAACAGTTGTGCCTATGACAAAGAATAAAATGTTTCCATTGAGGTTTGGTGAACATAAAATGAACCTTGTCAATATGGCATATGAGGATATATTTTGGTTGTGGCATCTTAGGTATGGGCATTTAAATTTTCATAGTTTGAAGATTCTAACATCAAAAGCATTAGTTTCTAGTTTACCTAAGGTTAAAGATCACAAGGAAGTTTGTGAAGGATGTGCTAAAGGAAAACATGCAAGAGAGAAATTTACAAAAGGCAATGCATGGAGGGCCCATTATCCACTCTAGTTAGTTCATTCAGACATTTTTGGTCCTATGTAGAGAAAGAGTTTGGATAAGTCATCATATTTCATTACTTTTATTGATGATTACTCACGACAGTGTTGGGTTTATTTTTTGAAGACCAAAGGTGAAGCTCTTGAGACATTCAAGAGGTTTAGAGCCCTTGTAGAAAATAACAAAGGGTTCATAATCAAATGCTTAAAGACTGATCATGGAGGAGAATTTTGGTCAAAATCCTTTCAAGGTTATTGTGATATGCATGGCATAAGAAGACAACTCACCACTGCATACACACCTCAACAAAATGGTGTAGCTGAAAGAAAGAATCGTACAGTGGTGGAGATGGCATGAAGCATGCTACAAACAAAGGGATTAAGTAATTCATTTTGGTGAGATGAATTTACTACAATAGTATATATTCCCAATCGGAGTCCCACTAGTGTAGATGAAAAAATGACTCCATATGAAGCCTGGTATGAGAAAAAGCCAAATGTTAATTATTTCAAAGTTTTTAGTTGCTTAGCCTATGTTCCCAAAAGTGAGTCATGTATTTTTGTTAGATATAGTGAGGAAAATAAGGCTTACAGATTATATAATCCTCTCACTAATAAGCTTATTGTGTCAAGAGATGTGATTTTTGATGAAGGGGGAGTTTATGGTCATCAAAAAGGCCATATGGAGAAGTCAAAATCCATTTTAAATGAAATTATTATGTATTCTATTGATCATGGGCAGCCCACTAATATTTCTATTCCAAGTGCTACAAATCCACCATGTAACCCCTCATCTAGTTGTTCAATTCCAAGTGTAAGTCCATATTCGAGTCCCAGTTCTGCAAGGAAGGTAAGAAGATTGATTGACATTTATCAAAGGAGTTCAAATCAAGCACATAAAGAAAATCCAAGAGGTGAGACACTAAATTTTGCTTTACTTACCAAGGTTGATTTTGAACGATCATGTTTTCAAGATGCATATACTAATGAGGTTTGGATGCAAGCAATGCAAGAAGAGATGGATTCTATTCACAAGAATGACACTTGGGAGCTTATAAAGCTTCCACATGACAAGAAGAAGATTGGCACCAAATGGGTCTACAAGACTGAGTGTAATAGTGATGGAAGTGTTGAAAGGCATAAGGTGAGATTAGTTGCTAAAGGCTTCACACAAAAGTATGGCATTGATTATGAAGAGATATTTGCACCAGTAGAAAGACAACATACCATTACAATGCTGATTTCATTAGCAGATCAAAAGAATTGGAGCATCCATCATATGTATGTGAAAAGTGCCTTCTTGAATGGGTACGTAGAAGAAGAAGTATATGTGGAATAGCCACAAGGTTTTGAGGTGCAAGAAAAATAAAATCATGTCTACAAATTAAATAAGGCTTTGTATGGAAAAAAACAAGCATCAAGAGCATAGTATGCTAGGATTGATGGACATTTTCAAGAGAATAGCTTTCAAAGAAGTAAGAGTGAACCTACCCTTTACTACAAACAAGAAGGTAATGATATTTTGATTATAAGTTTGTATGTTGATGACTTGTTGTATATGGGTAGTAGTTCTATGATGAAAGATGAATTCAAAGTTTTCATGATGAATGAATTTGAGATGAAAGATTTAGGCCTTATGAAATATCTTTTAAGAATATAGGTTTATCAAAGGGACAATAAAATTTTCATTTGTTAAAAAAAGTTTACTAAAGATATGTTGAAGAAACTTGATATGGTTGATTGTAAACCAGTCTCCAATCCAGTTACTCATGGAGTTGTGTTGTGTAGAGATGATGGTGCTAAAAGAGTTGATGAGATAACCTATAGAAGTATTGTTGGAAGTTTAATGTTTTTAACTCACACAAGACCTGATATTGCTTATTCAGTTTCACTTATTTCAAGGTACATGATAGAGCCATCAGAAATACATATGAAGGCAACCAAGAGAATTTTGAGGTATGTGAAAGGCACTCTAGATTTTCGTATTCATTACCACACTTCTAAAAGGATCAATGTTGTTGGTTTTAGTGATTTTGATATGGGAGGTAGTTTGGATGACCGAAAGTCAACATCTGAGAATTGTTTTTCTTTTGGTTCTGGTTTGATTACTTGGAGCTCAAAGAAACGAATTATTGTTGCCCTTTCTTCTACAGAAGCAGAGTATGCTGCAATCACTTCAACAGGTACACAAGCATTATGGCTTAGAACATTTCTTGAAGACATTAGAGAGATTCCAGTTCAGCCCATAGTTATTTTTTATGATAATATTAGTGCTATTAAATTGGCCAAGAATCCAGTCCATCACAACAGGACAAAATATTTTGATTTAAAGCATCATTTTATCTGAGATTTAGTTCAAATGAAGGTAGTAGAATTGAAATACATCAACACTAAAGAACAGTTGGCAGATATCTTCACGAAAGCAGTTGCAACAGATCAATTTTGACACTTAAAGATCAAATTGTGAGCCCGCTCAACATCAAGGGGGAGTATGTTGAAAAGTGATGCTGAAGTTCAGTTCACTCAGTTCTATTTTTAGAATATTAGTGTAAATTGAGTTTGCATGAATAGTTTTTTGTGGAGCTAAATTTAGACAGTTAGTTAATTTTTAGTATATATATATATATATATATATATAAAGCTTTAGAAAACTAACTTAAAATAAAGCTTTAGAAAGGCTAGAGTTAGTTTTAGTTACTATTACATGCAAGTTATTATTTAGATAAATTTAAAATATTTTATTCAATAATTAGAAAACCATGTTCACATGCAATTCTATTAATACATTGTAATTGATCTTTATTTTCAAGAAGAAGAAGAAGGAGAATAATTCCAATTTTTTGAAGAAGTATTTTTTATTTTTGCAACTCTTATCTTTTTTGTATTATGAATATTGCATATATTTGGCTATGATTTAATTTTATTTAAAAATTCTACACTTCGTAACAGATTTTTCATAATATGTTTTCAAATCTGTTTTGTTCTTTCTTCATCCCCCATTTGTCATTATGCTTTGCAACAAATTTTATGTCAGTTATTTCGTCCTCCGTCTCCTGGTAATATATATGAAAACAGTTGGATCTTGTGACATGTGCTTCTCTACCACTCTCTTCACTGTCTCCTCTGCCGATCGACAGGGCTTCCCATAGAAATTGTTTACAATACATCCCCCAGACACACATACAACTGTTATTATAAGAGCTACAACAATTGTCAACCAGATGCTCGCCATATTCATCTTCATCTTCCGCTTCCTCTTCCTCTTCCAACTGTGAATACTCATATATATATATCCTTCGTTTCTCCTCCAATAATTCAGTCTGGGCATTCGATTCCCCAGTATATTAATTTACATACACAGCAGTATTGCGAATACCTGCTCCGAATATTGTTGCCTTTATTTTTTAGCATTATAAATCTCCACGCTTGCTGGATTCGTGGTTTCCACCTCTAAATCGACATTGTTGACTACAATCCTAACACTCTTTATTTATTTATCATCACACTTACTGTATGTAGATTTATTTATCATCACACTCTTTTTCATCCAAACAGATTTTTCCATCTCCCTTAAAACCGTTTTCAAATCTGTTTTCTTCTTCTTCATCTCCCATGAGTCATTATGCTTTGCAACAAATTTTAAGTCCGTTATTTCCTCCTCCGTCTCCTGGTAATGTATATGACAATATAATAAAACAATATTGCTGAAGCACAGGGTTTTATCTCATATTTAATTAGGACAGTTGACATTAATGGCAGTATAAAGAAGTCGTCGAACGCGTAGACATCGAAGTTAAAATCTATTAATTATCCACAGGGCACATGGTTCATCTGTTTGGTACCAGTGCCTGCCTACCACATTAGGAATTCCATTGCGCTTTTTGTTTTAATAGGATCTTTTATTTATAAATACAATACAATAATGCGGTCTAACAATTACTAAATTAAACCCAAGTTTAATGTGACATTCCATGCAATCGACTTCGTGTTTCTCTCTCTTAACTATCCAAAATTTATAAAACCACCACAATACAAATTCAACATTGAGATTTTAATAATTAAGTCACCAGAATAGAATTTTAACATTGATTTTTTATTGATTAAATAGAACTGTTTTTTTTACGGATTTTTTTACAATTTATATATGTTTTCTAATATATATTAGAAGGGGAAGGAAACAAAATAATTTTTTTTTAGAGTCGCACGAATCACAAAGCACACATGCCACTGACCAAAACACACGTAAACCAGGCAAGATGAATACAACACTATTTATAAGTAACCCGCTCACACTGAAAAACCAATACTAAATTTAAGTGGTATCAATTAAAATAAATGGACATCTATGAAGACCCTGGCCTCCAAATATTCCGATGAAGACCTTGGCTTCTAAATTAAATGCCTTACACTAGACTAGACAAGATATACCAAGTAAAACGAAAGAACAAGTGTAAATCCCCTAACTTCACACGTATTATTGAATGCGGGTAGATCCTAGTTAAGAAATGACAATAAATTAATGACCCTTTCGAGTGGTTATAGCAAGAAAATATAACGATTCAGAAAAGAGGTAGAAATCAGTTTATAAAAGGATAAGTTTTGGAAAATAAGAGTGGATTGGAAGAAGAAATGTAACAACATACTGTAATGTAGAAGATAATGTTTAAAAAAAAAAAAAAAAAAGTTTTTGATTGGTATTTTTGTTGATGTTTTGAGTATATGAAAACCTTGTGATTTGTTACTATGAACCTTATGATTATGAAAACCCTGTGATTTGTTAGTATGAACCTTATGACTATGTTGTATTTGATTTCCTTGTGGAAGAATGAAATTTAATATCTGATCTTGGGATCTGATTTTTGTTATTGACAATTTCTTTTATAAATTTGTCGCTTTTGTAAAACAGTGGTTGAAGTGTTTCTAATTTATGTAAGTTTTCATGTTCTTAATTTTTTATTTTCCATCCTTTCTGATTTTTGTTGGTGCATTTTGAAATAGTCATTAAAAAAATATGTGGACCAGAGAAGTCGACAAGAGCAGTCTTTTCCAACAACATAGTAAACAGTTCAAACCAGAAAGAAACTTCCATCGAAAGGAATTCTGAAACATGCAGTTGACAAGAAAAATCTTTTCAAACAACATAATACAATGTTGTCGAAATAATGTGCCTATAAATATTTTCTAGCCCCATATACATATATATATTTTAGAATTTAATGATCCATCAGAGCATTTAGTTCAACCTGCCCCCGCATCAGTTTTTTGGGATCTCAATCTGACCCCAGCAACCATCTGTCTGCCAGCATTTATTTTTGGTAGGTTCTTTTGAAATCAGATTTGAACGCCTATTTTCATGGGCACGCGAAAAAGACAAAAAGAAAAGAAAGTTACAATTAGTTTTGAAGGGAATTTTGTAAGAGTAAGACATTGAGAAGGAAAGGCTTTAGCAACAGGAAAAGTGTAAGGGAATACTCCAGCAAAGAACAAAGAGATTGCAGTAGAAGGAAAAAGTAGCAGAGGATAGAAGGTGTATGTGCAGCAACACAATTAAGGTACATGAAGCTCCGCTGTTTGGAACAAGTCATAGTTAGAATGTGCAAAATAGAGTAGTAGCTCTGAATGAAGTTTGTATGAAATTTTTGACCGTGTATTTTGAAGTGGAAAATATATAATATATATTATTGTTATTGTTTATTATCTCTCTCCTCTTTTGTGTTTGGTTTTTATAGTGTCCACATTGCTGTAGCAATAGTTTTAGAACAACAAACAAACCCCTTGCCTACCAACTAGGCATTAATAACCTTCATAGATTTGAGAAGCAGGCAAGTGGGGATAGCAAACGTTGGTAGCAGCCATCAAACTTTTATGGGTAGAACTATAATATATGGGCTAAGAAGAAGAAAACAATCTTGGTTGTAAATGACTTATGGGAACTAGTCATTAATGACTTCACTAATACTACAAACCCAATAGCCTATGCATCTCTATCTAATGTCTAAAGAAATCAGTTGAAAGAAACCTGTATGAAGGATGCAAAATCCCTCAGTTTGATTGAGGTAGCCTTGATAGAGACAATTTTACCCGACATTGCAATATAAAACTATTCTAAACAAGCATGGAAAATACTCCAAAACAACTATAAGAGGACTGATAAAGTGAGATTGGTAAATATCTAGCTACCAAGGAGAGATTTTGAAAATTTGTAAATGAAGGATAGTGAGCCTATTTTAGACTTTCACACTAGGGTTTCTACCATGATTAATCAACTTAGAATAAATGGATAAACCATGAATGATCAAAGGATTATTTAGAAAATCTTAAGGAGTCTACCTTCTATATTTGACCGCATTATCATAGCCATTGAGGAGGCTAAAGACCTATCCAAAATGATAGTGGATGAGTTGATGGGTTCACTACAAACCCATGAGCAATAGTTGAATAGATCCACTCCTTCCCTAGAGCAAGTCTTCAAGGCTCAAACCAATGCAAGAGGTAGGGGAAGATGAAGAAAATAAAAGGTATATGTCAAAGAGTAGAGGAAAAAACAACTCTAAAAGAGGAGTTTCAAATAGCCAAGAGGAGGCAAGCACATCACAGCCAATCTACCAAGATAAGAAGAAGAAGAATAGTTCTAATCAAAGGTATGACAAAATAAATGTGCAATGCTATTGCTGTCATAAGTTTGGTCATTAAGCTATTGAATGTAAGAAGAAACAATGTGATCATGGAGGCCAAAATACTAATGTAGCAAATGAGAACAAGGCTGAAAATGAAAAATACTCAAATGTATTTATTGTTTGCAACCTTGCTGAGAGGAGTAGTGATGAAGTATATTACTTAGACAGTGCTTGTAGTAACCACATGAGTGGTAACAAAAATATTTTTTGCCTCAATAGATAGTAACATACAAACTAAAAGCAAAATGGAAAACAATGAGAAAGTTCTCATCATGAGAAAAGGTATAGTCAACATCTAAACCATGAATGGTGAGAGTAAGAATATTCTAGATGTTTACTATGCCCTAAGCATAAAACATAACCTATTGAGTGTTGGATAAATGGTCCAAAATGGTTATAAAATCTTAATTGAGAATGGAGATTCCATAATATTTAACAAAATAGGCAGCAAAAAAGTCATTACAATAGTACAAATGATGAGAAATAGAATGTTTCCTCTTAAGATACATATAGAGTCTCTGGTGCTATCTCTATCACTATCATTGGCATAGTTTCTAGTAGTATCTTTGGCACTCACAATAGTGGGACAATAATATACCTTTAGGATAGTCATCAAAGACCCCCCCCAAACTGTGGCATTTAAGGTATGGGCACTTAAGTTTTTTTGGTTTGAATTTATTGTCCAAGAAAGGCATGGTTAGAGGGCTATGAAAAATTAAAGAGCCTAATGGAAAATGTGAAAACTACATCTTAGGAAAGCAGTGTAGATAACCCTTTCAATCAGGGTATTCTAGGAGAACAAAAGCACCATTGAGATTGATTTACTCAGATTTGTGTGATCCCATGAAAACCCACACCTTGGCTGGAAATAGTTATTTTATGATATTTATAGATGATTACAGAAAAAAATTAGTTTATTTTTTGAAGAACAAATTAGAAGCCTTCGATAAATTCAAGTGGCTTAAGGCCTCAATTGAAAATCAAAATGGCCACTATATCAAATCCCTAAGAATGGATATATGAGGAGAGTATATCTCCAAAAAAAATTGAATTTCTGTGAGAATGAAGGCATAGAAAAATAATTTACAACAAGGTATACTCCATAGCAAAATGAAGTCACTGAAAGGAAAAATAGAACCATTTAAAAGATGGGAGCAAGCATGCTGAAAGTAAAAGGACTATCACATGATTTTTAGGGTAAAGATGTAGTAAAAGTAGTTTACCTATTGAATAGGTGTCCTACAAAAGTTGTTCATGATAGGATTCCACAAGAAGTGTGGACAAATAGAAAATGAAGTATTGAACACCTAAGAATCTTTGGGTGCATGGCATATGCAATCTTGACAAAGGAGAAGAGGTAGAAATTTGATGATAAATGTGAAAAATGTATATTTATAGGTTATAGTGAAGAGTCAAAAGCCTAAAAAATATATAATCCTATCACCATAATTATTGTGATCAATAGGAATATTGAGTTCATTGAGAATGGAGCATGGGACAAAATGGTAGATAACACCATGGGTATTTCAGTCATGATACCCCTTGATTATGAAGGAGCTCTCGAGGATAGCAACTCTGAGGAGCTCCAAAGAGTATCAACTCAAGAAGAAACTACCATAGAGCCTTGGAGAATAGTAGTTTTGGAGGTGTTTAATATAAAAATAGCTCCAAAGGTGGATAACAATATAATATCTTTGGAGATCAATAACTCTGGAGGTCTACAACTCTAGAGATTAGCACTTCTAGAGTTTAGCAGAGCATCATCTCTAAAGGTCATTAGTATAGTAGCTTCAAAGGTCAGAATAGTAACAAATTTAGAGGTAAATCAGACCCTACACTTGCATCATTGATGTCACAGAGGACAAGGAGTGTGAGGGAGATTTATGACAGCATAAGGTATGCTGATTTTGATTAGAATATGGATTTTACATTATTTTTTTGTAGTGATCCATTGCACTTTGAGGAAGTTGTAAAAGAAGAGAAGTGATGTAAGGCCATGGATGAGAAATTAGATGTTATAGAGATGAATGACACATGGCAGATAACTAATTTACTCAAGGGTACACAAGTGATTGGAGTTATGTGGGTCTACAAGACTGAGTCTACTACTAATGGAACGATTGAAAGACATAAGATAGGGCTAGTTGTCAAAGGGTAAAAATAGTAGCTTGAAAGAGATTATGACGAGACATATGCATCATTTTGAAGGCTGGAAATAGTTTTGGTAGTCATAGTAATAACAACCCAACATAAATGGAAGGTGTATCAAATGGACATGAAGTCAATCTTGTTGAACAGAGTGCTAAAATAAGAAGTTCATGTGGAGTAGCCACCTGGATATGAAGTCCCAAGGCAAGAGGACAAAGTATATAGGCTCTGAAAAGCCCTCTATGGGCTGAAACAAGCACCTAAGGCATGGTATAGTAGAATAGACTCATATCTAGTGAGTAATGCCTTTAGCAAAAGCAAAAATAAGCCCACTCTTTACATCAAAGTAGATGATTTTAATATTTTGATTGTTGTTTTGTATGTAGATGATCTTATTTTTACTAGAAATAGTGATCTCTTCATTGATGATTTCAAAGAGGTAATGAAGAATGAGTTTGAGATGATAGACTTAGGCTTGCTAAAGTATTTTCCTGGCATTGAGGTCAAATAAATAGAGCATGGCATATTTATTTCACAAACTAACTATGCCAAATAGATAATTAAGAGATTTAAAATGAAGAATAGAAAACATGCCCCAACACCAACAACTACAGGTCTGAAAATGAGTAAAGAGAACAACAATAAGGAAGTAAAAATAATCCTCTACAACAGCTTGGTTGGAAACCTCATGTACTTGACAACTACTAGACTTGATTTGATTTATGTAGTAAGTTTTATTTCTAGGTTCATGGAGTAACCTAGAGACACACATTGGCAAGCAAGAAAGAGGATCATGAGATATGTGAATGGCACACCAAGTTGTGGCATCTTGTATGGGACATCCAATGAGTTTAAGATGGTTAATTTTATGGATAGTGATTGTGCAAATAATGTAGATGACAAGAAACGTACATCAGTCTATATTTTTCATATGGATTCAAGAGCTATATCTTGGACTTTAAAGAAATAACCGATAGTGTCACATTTTATAGTTGAAGTGAAATACACAACTGTTAGTGTAACATCATGTCAGGGTATTTAATTTGTAATGATCCTTTTAGATTTGAATGGGCAATGAGAAGATGGTACAACCATTCATTGTGACAATGTTTCATCAATAGCCTTAACAAAGAATCCAGTCTTCCACGGATGAAGCAAGCACATTGAGATCTGTTATCACTTCACAAGGGAGTTGGTAGAATGAGGAGAGATTGAGTTATAATATTTTAGATATGATCAACAACTAGTTGATATTTTTACAAAGCTATTATCCAAAGACACTTTAATGCATCTAAGAGGAAGGTTAGGGGTCATAAATGCAGTCGCATTAGGCCTACAAATTTTTATTATAGCTCTTGAGTCCTATAGCAGAGCTACAGATTTCATCATTCCAACTACAAATTATAGATCAGCTTTGGAGATGCTCTGAAGATGCAAATAGAGTACTCTAGAGATGCAAAAAGGTGCTCTAGAGGTGGTCCAGAATAACAGAAACAACTCTAAATATTTTCTCTAGAAAGGCAAATGCAAAGGTTTAGCTCCAAATATCAGTTCTGAAAAGAAAATTTTAAAATGACACATCTAACTTCAGATTAAGGGGGAGTGTTGGAATTTAATCTTCTATCAGAGCATTTAATTTACCCTGCCCTGCATCAATTTTTGGAGATCTCCTCAATCTGACCCCAGTAAGCATTTGTCTGCCAGCATTTATTTTTGGTAGGTTACTTTGAAATCAGGTTTCAATGCCTATTTTCATGTACATGCAAAAAAGACAAAAAGAAAATATAGTTACAGTTAGTTTTGGTGGGAATTTTGTTAGAGTAAGACATTGAGAAAGAAAACCCTGCATGAGCAATAGAAGTGTAATGGAATGTTCCAGCAAAGAACAAAGAGACTGTATCAAAAGGAAAAAATATAACAGCAGAGGATAGAAGGTGTATGTGCAGGAGTACAGTGAAGGAATAGGGAGCTCTAAAGTTTGGGGTAAAACATAGTTTGAATGTGCAAAATAGAAAAGTAGCTCTAAATGAAATTTGTTTAAAAAATTTTAATGTGTATTTGAAGTAGAAAATGCATAATATATATTGTTCTTATTGTGTATTTTCTCTCTCCTCTTTTGTGTTTGTTTTTTATGGTGTCCATATTATTGTAGCAATAGTTTTAGGACAGCAAACAAACCCCTTGCCTATCAACAACATATGTATACTCTTAGATTCATGTGTTGTGATTTTATCCTTTTAAATTTGGTTATAATTTATTAGTATGCTTGAAATTATCTTATGCTTATTATTCTTGAATTTAATATATAGAAATATATATTTAGATTTATGTATTATGATTTTACCTTTTTTTATTTGGTTATGACTTATTGGTATGTTTGAAATTCTCTTATGTTTATTATCATCGAATCGTTATTATTAATTATTGCATTCATATAAGACTATTTCTCTTGTTCATTTATTTGAATAAATCAGATTTATAACGAAACAAAAGGTTATATTACTATCAATTGGGTATAGATTATTGTGTAAAAAATTAATAAGTTATATGGTAAATAAGTAATAGAGCGTTCAAAAAATATCTCAAAATCTTATTATGAGTATTATGTACTTATCATAAGAATAAATAGATGGAACATGATACCAAACCATATCTTCCTCTAATATTTATCTATTTTATCCTAAAAATATAACTAATGAACAATCAAATTTAATAATATGACTTAATCATTCTTACTTTCAATACACAAACATATAATTCATTCTGGGTGTTCGATTTCTCAGTCCACAAACATATACAGCTGTATGACGAATACCTGCTCTGATTATCTCCGATGCGCCGCAGAAGATTACTGAATTTATTTCTTCGATTCATAAAACTCGAGTATTCATGTGATACAGTTGACATTTGCATGTAACCGATAGTATAAAAAATTCTTAGAAAATGGAGACGTCGAAGTTAATATCTATTAATTATGCAGAGGGCACACGGTTGACGCTTCACGATTCATCTTTTTAGTAGGACTGCATTGATATTTTATCAGGAATTCCATTTCTGAAATTTTTTAGTAGGAATGTTGAAAAAGCTAAAATGTGGTTTATTTACAAGTACAAATGCAATAATGCGGTCAACAATTATTAAATTAAACTGTAGTTGAATGTGATATATATGCAATCGATTAACGAATAAGTATGAGTTTTTCACAGATTTTTAAAAATTTATGTATGTTTTTCACATGAATAGATTTAAAATAATGTAACAATTTCTATTAAGGTCCAGGATACGCGTTACAGAAAAAAGAAATACGAAAACAATCCACAGATGAATAAAAGAAAATGAAACCACCGAGATGAGCAGAACATTACTTACAAATAAACTAAAATACTAATTCTATATAATCTATGAAAAGCCAGGTTTCCAATTGTTACTATGAAGACACTTCTTTCTGAATTAAATTCCTTATACATCTACACAATACTAGACAAGTTCTATTAATTTTAGAAAAAAAAGGAAAACATGAACCTCTAATTTCCAAATGTCTCTTGAGCAACGCGATAAACCATTAAAGAAAGATATGGAGAGTTCAAGTCCCAATTTTATTTTGATCATTAAAATGAACACAAGAAACCTAAACATATTTCAGAGGACATGACATAAGGAGCACGAGGGCAGCCCATTAAATCCCATATATTCTTTATTATCGAATAAATAATAAGATGATTGATAACATTGAGACTACGATATTTGAAGTGAATAAGATTATTCTGACGAGCATCGATACTCAAATGAACATAGAACCCAGTAAAAATTTATATAGTTCTAATGTGTAAACACCCTTTAAAAAAGGGGGTTGTTAAGAATTAAAAAAAAATCATTTTTTAAATCACCAATTTTTACAATTATTCTAATTTATGTTTTTTTTTCTATTTCTAGGTGTTCCTTATCATGTTCGTCCTCATTTTATTTTTGGTATCCTCTCTAATCTTTCCATGTTTCCGAATATTTTTACTATATTTCTATAAACATTTATTGTACAGTTTGAGGGGTGGGCTCTTCTTACCCAATTTTGGATCCCGTAGGGGTTGTGGGTTTCTTGTTGTAATTATTAGCTTGCATGTTTAAAGGGTCTTTCTTTTAATTTAGTATATGTATAAATATATAGGCACGTTAGTGTATTTAAAATATCAATAAATTATGAAATCGATGCAAACAAATATATAAGACATTGAATAATTTAACAAATTTTGAAGAGCATTTAATAATGCAATATAGAAAAAATAAAGTATTCATTGTAGTACTAAAATTCATAGTAGATAGACACAAAATCACACTAGAATACATAATTAAATTGAATTTTCGTAGTATATTTTCTTTAATATTGTATATCATTGAAGGGTCTGATAATATTGTTTATTTACAAATACAATAGTATGATTAATAATTATTAATTTCAATCCAAGTTTAAAGTGACATTCCATGCAATCAAATTTGTGTTTATCTCTCTCTTAACAATCCAAATTTTTAAAAACCACTAGAATACAAAATCAACATTGATATTTTAATAATTAAGTCACCAAAATAGAAAATTATCATTACTTTTTTGTTAATTAAATAATAACTATGTTTTGAACTATTTTTTAAACTATTTGTATATATTTTTTAAATATATATTATAAAGGGGAAGAAATAAAATATTTTTTAGGTTCTAATTTAAGTGCAAGTTACGAAGCACACATACCACTTACAAAGCTCACATGCCACTAACGAAAAGACACAAACACTACTTATAAATAACCTCATCTCACTAAGCATCAAATACTAACTTTAAGTGGTGTCAATTAAAATGAATGGACATCCATGAATACCCAAGCCTCAAAATATTCTAATGAAGACCTTTCATTCTAAATTAAATGCCTTATACATGTACACAATACTAGAAAAGTTATAAATAACCTCATCTCACTAAGCATCAAATACTAACATTAAGTGGTGTCAATTAAAATGAATGGACTTCCATGAATACCTAAGCCTCAAAATATTCTAATGAAGACCTTTCATTCTAAATTAAATTCCTTAAACATGTACACAATACTAGACAAGTTATACCAAGTAAAACGAAAGAACATGTATGAATCCCCTAAATTCACACACATTATTGAATGTGGGTAGATCCTTGTTAAGAAATGAGATAACAAAATAATGATCATTTTGAATGGTTATTGCAAGAAAACATAACCATTCAGAAAAGAGGTAGAAATTAGTTTATAAAAGGAAAACCTTTGCTAAAGAAAAGTAGGTTGGAAGAATAAATGTAACAACATATTATAATGTAGAAGATAGCATCCTAAAAAAGATGTTTTTTTTTTTTTTTTTTTTCTTATTGATGTTTTTGATACATGAAATCCCTATGATTTGTTAGTATGAACCTTACAACTATGTTTTATTTTATTTCTTTGCGGAAGGATGAAATCTAGTATCTAATCTTTAGATCTAATTTTCATTATTGATAATCTCCTTTATGATTGAAAATTTTCTAAAATAGTGGTTGAAATATTTTTAATTTATGTGAATCTTATTTTTCTTAATTTTTTTATTTTACATCCTTTGTGATTTCTTTTAGTGTGTTCTAAAATAGTCATAAAAATAGTGGATAAGAGCAGTCTTTCGAAATGACATAGTAGATAATTTAGACCTAAAATAAACTTACATCAAACAGAATTATGAAACATTTGGTGGACAAGAATAATATTTTCAAATAAAATATCAAAATGTTGTTATCAAAATAGGGTGCTCCTATCCAAACTTAAGAAAATAGTGGAATGAGAGACAATTAGGACTAGGGATCCATGTAACTTAGGTAAGGAATGACATGGAAAACTATAACTTCAACAAAATATAGAAAAATTAGTGGGAAAGAGTGATAGAAATGACATTAGACTATGAAAACACATGCTAATGGATCTTAGTTGAACATCAAGAGATTGTAAATACAAAAGGAACAACATACCTAATAATTATATTTGCTTGACCAAATTTTGGTGTGTTTTATTCTAGTAATGTAATAAAATAAAAGTACTTTTGTAAAAGAAATAAATCCATACATATACTAACCTATGTATCATATACTTGATTGTAAATGGAAATGCCATTAGAATAATATGATCGGCCCACCCTGAGAGATAATGGGGTATAATTATGTTCTCTTCTTGTCCAAATGATTGAAAAATAATAAAGTGATGCCTATTAAAATGAACCCATGATGTGGAGTTTATGTGCTAAATTTTAGTAAACAATTATTTTATTAAGAACCAAGCTATGATTTCCCCACTCTTTTATAGGTAGAAATGTGATTATAACTTTAAACTTTATTTAAATTCATCCCTACATAAATCAATACACTTAGTACCATCCACTGAATTGATTCTAATTTTATTTTTATGGAATTAGATTTAGTAAAAAATGTGCAGTAGTAGTATTGATTAGTATCAAGGATTGATTTTAGTTTTATTGGTTAGGCACAAAATTATTTAGGATGCTAACACATTGATTAGGTGGAGCATGTGTTAAAGATAGATGAGAGTAAAATTGGTTCTAGTTTTGGGCCATATTATTAAGATTTGTATTTAGGATTGGGTTAAAGGCTAGAAAAATAGGACCAAGACTAAGTCGGACTAATTATTGCATCCTTGGGTTCAATTCTTTATCTACATTAATATCTTTAGGATAAGCCAAAGGAAATATATCAACATTGACATATATGTATAGAAAAATAATAATCATAGCACCCAGGACATTCTTGTACATTTCAAGGGCCAAAGTCTTTGCATGTTTGTAGGGAATTTCAAGATGGGCATACATAATTTGGAAACTAATATTAAAGGCTTAAATTAGATCATTGGGTTCCATTATCATTCTTGTAAAGTGCTAGTACAAAACACTTGCACTAGTGACTTCGTCAAACTATGCCAAGAAGGTGTTTTAAGATTGATTCTAGGATGTAAGTGATCCTTCTGGGATATTAATATACTAGTCATAGATGACATATTTAAATGTGATGGGAAAACATTTACATTCCACATCTTCATGGGTTACATTCAATACTGCTAGGGAACTATTGAAGGCCTTTAAATGTTCTTCAGGAGTCTTACTTATTAAGGGATAAAAGGAAGGAAGATACTTATAAAGGTTTCTTGGTAAATCATGCATGGATCCAATGATGTTGATAGAAGAAATGACAAGACAGTTTGGAGCTTTGACCATTAAGAACAATGGAAGATGTGGTTATTTACCTAGAGAGAATGATTGTGCCCAAGGTCTTTCCTTAATTCCCTTATAATACCTAATTTTTGTATGAATTTCCAAACATGGTTATAGCAAGTCAGTGTTTGAGGTAGACCCATTTAATATTTTTAATGTCTTTATACTAATCAAATGATATATTTTTAAAGAAATACAAGTAGAGGTTCAAGACCTCTTTCTAGTGTCAAATTCTTTTTATTGTTGATGTGGGTTTTATGCAAACCATAGAACCTTTATGAGGTAGACTGTAATGTTCCAAGATCTAAGAATGAAATTCACTCCAGGGCATGATTTGTGGTATATTTGGTTTTGTAAATAACATGTTGGTGAAATGGAGGTAAATGAAGCAATTTGTTTATAATGGATCGGGCATATATCGATGAATTTAAATCTATTTGAGATGGGTAAAACCAAAAAAAAAATTCAAAAATAAGGAAGGGTAAGACATAAAAAGAGGCACTTGATGATGATAGCCTAGTAGTGACTGAGTTAAGTGTTAGAAGTGGGAGGTTTGAGGGTTCATTCCCTAGGATGACCACTATCTAGCATCATTCCCACACTAATATACAATGGGTTATTTTTGAAAATAATGCACAATGCAATAGGATACCTTCTCGGTGTTCATTATGATGGGGTTCACCATATAGCTTAAAACTTGTGTTCAATGTTATGAGGTAAGGCCATAGTCCATGGATAGGGATATTATTTGCTTCTAGTTTGGGTATTGAGGTTGCAAAAATGGATTTACAAAATATTTATAACTTGATAATGATAGCTTAGAAATGAGTGAGTTGAGTGTTTTAAGTGGGAGGTTTAGGGTCTTTTGCCTAGGATGACCACTTTTTAGCATTGTTCCCATGCTAAGCTATGATGGATTATTCATGAAAAGTATTCACGATACAATGAGATACCTACTTGGTGTTCAATGCAATGGGGCTCAACATGTGGTTTGAAACATGTGTTCAATGCAATGAGATAAGTCCACACTTCATGTCTAGGGATATTATTTACTATTATCTTGGGCATTCTAGTTATAAAAATGTCTGTAACCAACATTTTAGGAAGACTGTCAGTGATGAAAAAATCATGATTTACCACTTCTAGGGTTTTCATTTGCCTATATGGTAAGGATTTGACTATTTTAGATAGGGATGGTAGTGTTTTATCACCTACAGGTTATTTAAAGAAGGAGGACGTGGGAGAGAATGGAATTAGAGTGGTGGGCCCTTCTCTTCCTAATGAGAGGGCTTTGTTGCAAAGGGGTGGTTAATCTGAAATGATGGAAGGTGTGGTGGAGGATAGTGTTCAAGCATCTTCAAGGAATAAAGTTGTGAGGGATTTAAGAAAGAGCTTGGGGAAGCCATCCACCCTTATTAAGGTTGATATTAGTGTAATTATTGCTTTATTTGGCCAATTACATTGTCAGATTGAGCAATCAAGGGTCTAAGGTATTTTAAAAGCTTCAATAATTATCATTTTTAAGGAAGAGGATCTTGAGGAGGTTATTCAAAATGAGGATTGGTATGCAGAAAGGGGTTTAGTGTACATATTCAATAGGTTTGATCCTACCTTTTTTCTTCATAAGTGGATTTCTCATTCATGGCAACATATTTTGGAAGGAAATATAGAATTATATCCCTGTCCTAGAGGATCTTTTATTGTTAGTTTTTATTATGTTATGGATTGTAAAAACATCTTATAGGCCAAATCTTGGAGTCGGGATCATCACCTCCTTATTATAAAATCTTGGTCTATACATTATAATCCTTAGGCTTAAAATATCTCTCATAGACTCATCTAGGTACAATTATCATATCTTTCTCTTCAATTTTAGTTGGAATCTGGGCTAACAGTGATTGGGAGAACCTTGGGTGAATTGTTGTAAATTGATGCTTTTACTTTGAATTTTTCCCAAATAAATTTTGTGAGGGTTATTGTTAGTTTGAATATTTTTTAGGACCTTAATAAAATGATTGAGTTGAAATTTCATGATAGATGTTGGTAACAAACCTTTGATTATGAGGGACTTCTGTTCAGGTGTCTGAAGTGCTTCAAATTACATCATCTTACTACTTGTCAAAATTCCAAGAACAAAATGGATTCTTTATGCTGGAAGGAGGCACGTGAAAACCTCCTCATAGTTTTTCCAATTTGTTATGTTATTTTGTCGTTTGGAGTTATTTCAAAAGTCCTCAATGTAGATTTTTCAAATATGGGTTTGGTTCATATGGTACCATAACCTCAAATCTCAAAGGTTTTTTGGTATCTTCAAATTAGTAATGTGAATTTAGTTAGTAGGAATAAGTCCTATAGAGGATCATATATGGATATGTGTAGCTC
>JARHVA010007086.1:705000-710000 GCA_037957365.1 Torreya grandis
TAATAAGAATCTCTAGCATTGTAGTCAACTTAGGAGGGATGGCTAGTTTAGAAAAAAATTAAGGTGGACACTGCGTTTTCAAATTATACAGTTCTTCTTAGCTTAGGGGATTGAGGATTGGTTATACTAAAGAATGAGTAGGTCACGGTGCTTATCAATAAATTATAAAAGTAATCAGTGATAGAAATGTATGTATCCCTAGTAATCATATTAGTACTAGTAGATCCCATAATAGTAAGACAAGATGTGGTAGGAAAAATTGGCATTGCAGCTACTTGAGGCTAGTTTATTTGAATAAAAGAATGAAAATAACTCAAATAATCTACTAAAATAATAATATCTACATTAACTAATGGAGTTGTTAAATAATGAGGACTTGGAGGACCTACAACCTACATAGAGATAATTGGGGAACCTTTTGTTTTTTTTGTCATTATAGTGCACTAAGGTGGAGAGCTTGGAAAGTTAATATGGGGATGGCCACTATGTTATAATGTGAGTTTTTGATTCTTCTTCTTCTCTTATATCTCATTCTATATCTAATAAAAATTCAAGAGCCATATAGTTAACATGTCCTTGGTTATCTTCTTTAGATTCTACTCACTTTTTATTTCCTCTAGACTGGGTGCTTTTTCAGTCATCCATTCATATCATTTAGATGCTTATGTAGTCTCATCAAATGATTGTGTTTCTTTAGTTCATTCCTAGACACCCATTATTATTCATGTCCCCATATTGTATCTTCTTCCTCCATATCATATACCTCAAATTGGTCTTACCCTTTTCTACATTTTCTTCCTTATTCACTTCCCTTGGGAAAATATGCTTGTTTCTCCTCTACTTACAGCTTTTAAGGTGAAATAAGAAGAGTATTGGGAATCCTTATATACATAATTATTTGTTTTGGTTAAATAAAGTTTGGCCCTATAGAAGGTAGAATAGGAGATGAAGGGGTTGCAATTTTATAAGATTATGAGGAATTGGAAGGAGTGGTGACCACTACAGTAATAATTGTTGGTGGAGATGGCAATCTAGTGGATTGTGGTATTAAGAATGGTAGTTTTATAAAAATCAGTGGTTACTTGGGGGGAGAAATTATATAAGAATTTTATAATAAATAAATCATAACTACTAGTTGTATTATGGTCAATAGAGGTAGAGGAAGCATGGAGAAAAGTTTAGTTGATGTGTTAGGGTTTGTAGGTCCTTAATCTTTAGTTATTCATTGAGGGGAATTCTCATAAACTATATGTGTAGGGAAACTTAGAGGAGTTCTAGAATTTTATTTAATATAATATTCATCAGATGAGAAAACTTGCTCTTGTATTTCTAGTTCTTCCTCAGGAGTGGGGCATGAATAGGTATGGAAACCCATTCTTCTTTCTTAGATCTCTTGGCATATTATTTAGTGGTAGTTAGATCATAATATATCCATTCTTTATTAGGAGGAGAAATTATATAAGAATGTTATAAGAAAGAAATCATAACTAATAGTTGTACTATGGTAAATAGAGGTAGAGGAAGCATGGAGAAAAGTTTAGTTGATGTGTTAGGGTTTGTAGGTCTTTAATCTTTAGTTATTCATTGACGATAATTATCATAAACTATGTGTAGGAAAAATTGGAGGATTTATATAATTTTATTTAATATAATATTAATTTGATGAGAAAACTTGCTCTTGTATTTCTAGTTCTTCCTCAGGAGTGGAGCATGAATTGGTATGGAAACCCATTCTTCTTTCTTAGTTCTCTTGGCATATTATTTAGTGATAGTAAGATCATAATATATCATCTATGCCACAATAATGTACATATTGACCCTATGCATATTTATATTTAATTCATTATCATCTTATAAATTCATGAATACATTATCATAATCATAGGACTAATGTGCATAATTGATGCTCACTTTTATTTCATATATTTTGATATGTTCTCTACCATTTTTCCTAGGGTCCCAGTGTCTCAAGGGTGTTGATTTAAATCCATATACTTTCATAATATTTCCAATAACTTGGAGGTGTTCCTACCTCATGTATTGCATTCTACTAACACAGAGAGGGGTTCGATAGATAAATTATTTCTTGGCCCTCCTCAATTCAATGTCAATGTTATTATCCAATTGAGCAACAATTTCATGATTAGCTACTTTACTAGGAACAATCCTTGGTATTTACAAATGGTGTGTCATAGTTCCTTAAATATTAATTATAGTGAACTCAAGTTAAAACTAATAATCACCCATCTTTATAATGGTTTTCTTTATAGGGTCAAAGAGCTTGAGCATGTTGTTTTCATATATTTCCTAATATACCATGTGATAAAAGGTATCCATTAACCTTTTCATGTTATTTATGAATCTATGCACATGAATAATATTAAACTCATCACATATATTGTTCATGGGGTATTTTGAATAATATTTCTAGGGTTTCTCATGTGATGAATGCACGATCATAGTTACAACATAAACCACATAGGACATCATGTAAAATTTACCATCTAGTAAACTTCTTAGATATTTGATTCTGAAAATTAAGTTGCAGCTTATAATTTATTTTAAAGATAAGTTCTTGTTGGAATTCAAAATTATGTCAAGTATTGGGATCCATACCTAATTGATCTAAGTAATGGTTGAAAACCATATACTCTATTTAATAGGGCCATGTTAATTCTCACCCTTGTCCTGAAGGTAGAAATGGGAATATAACAGGTAGGGCCTTAAATTATAATGTTAATTAGGTTACCATCCCATTCATGTAACTTTTTTTTGATGATATTGGCAAGGAGACTTGAATTAACTGTGTCTTACATGTATGTCATTTTTGGCACAATGAGTCTACAATACCTTTTAAATGCATTTTAACTTATATATAAAACTAGTGTTTTTCTAAAATTAATGTGCAATATCTTCCCATTAACCTTTCCATATGTGAATAAATAAAAAAATAGGTAAATTAATGTCATTTCATATAGTTTGGTTATTGTGTTTTAAATACCAACTTTTATGATGGCCAAAAATCCATCCTCGTATCCACATGTGAAAATGGAAAGCTAGTCTTTGGCCTTGTATGGCTCAACTATATTGATCATATCCCAGATGATAGAATAATGTTTAAACTCATTGTTAAGAGATGTCAAATTAAATTTTATATTAGTGTATTTGATTGATCCTTTTATTTAGTATGTGGAGGGAACTGGGATTCTAGATAATGAAGCCATTAAATTTTTTCTTAAATTTTTTACATTATGAAAATTTTATAATCGGTTGGGCGTAAGAGAGCTCATATTTTATAATTTGTGATTATTTATTTTAAATAAATGTTATTAGATTGTAAATTGTAATTTGAACTATATTTCTCTAGTTGTGTTGGCTTTGATAATTAAATGTATTAACTCATTGATTTGTGTCAATTTATTGGAGTAACAACCTTCACTCTTTTTTGTGCTTATTCTATCCATTTCAATTTCATAATACTAAATTATATGGATTTTACTACCATGTGGATTCTTATGCATTATCCTAGATGCCTATTCATACTCATATGATAGATGCATCTATTTTCCTCCTTTAGTCTTGGCTTTGGTCTCTTCATTTTTTACTTACATAGCTTTAGAGGATATATGTCTGCATATTTCTATTTTGCATGTAACTGAGTTGTATCTTATTAATTTTTTTTTATTAATTTAATGGTTAGTGGGATGATAAAACATGGATATCTCTCACTAATTCACTTTCCCAGGACATTATATATAAATGGCTATATTGAAGTCACTACCAAGTTATCAAGATGATGACATGTGGATGTATGTCGCTACACCACTTTCCCAATACTTACCATACAAAGGGATATATTGACATCAGTTTTAGGTTAGTGGGATGATGACATATGGATAACTCTAATTCGTCTTATTGCCTATGATTTGTTTGAAAAGGGATTTGCTAACATCTTCACCAAGTTAGTAGGATGATGATACATGGATAGATCTTATTGCTCTACTTGACTAGGATTTTATTTATAAAGGGATTTGTTGATGTCACCATAAAATTAATAGGATTATTACACATGTATGTCTCTTGTTATTCTACTTTCCCAATATTTTTAGTATAAAGCTATGCTAACATCACCATCAGGTTAGTGGGATGATGACACTAGAGGAGTCTCACTACTCTACTTACATTCTTCACTTAGGCTCCAAGTTAGTGAGTCAATATTGTATTTTAGTAAAAAATGCACTATGATAAATCCGATAAAATATCTAATTGTGAAATAGTCTATTCAAGACATACATAGATAAAAAAACCCACTAGAAATATAATTGCTACCTCAGTTATCTATTAAGTCATAAATAAAGAATATATATAAGCATAAGTTAAAGGATAATTAAAGGAAAAAAATAAATCATTTACTATTTCTTATACACAACTTTGATTCTTCCATAATTTTATGACACTATGAAAACTTTGAAGTAAATCCTATGGATCGAGTCATGTAAACAACACAGCTCAAGAGAGGCCAACACATTCATTTTAGAATCAGATAACTCTTTAAGTTTTCACTTTTAAAACTTTATGTGATATACTTCTACTTTAGATGACTTAGATAATAATATTTCATTAACAATGTGCACCTATTAGAATTTTTAATTAGTATATGTGTAAGGGCATAAGAAAATTATAGAATGAAATATATTCAATAAAATAAATAACCTATTTTATGATATGATGTTTGGATGTAGAAAGTCAAAATCATGTATTTATATATTTAAAATTACTAAAGATTTATTGGATACTAAAGAGCTTACTACTAACTTGGACATACATCCAAATATATTTTCTAGTCAGTGTGAAATACATTAGGGAAAATAATAAGGTATTATTTACTTGAACATTTGAAGAAATAGTTTAATATTTTAACCTCTTATAAGAGGAAATTTTGATATTATATATTGCATAAGAACTGAGAAAAGTATTGGAGTATCACTATGAAATATTCT
>JARHVA010007086.1:715000-761328 GCA_037957365.1 Torreya grandis
GCTTAATAGAGTGCTTTTGGTAAGTTGCATTTTGAGATTTTAGGTTTTTCCATGTGACAAGGGAATGAGGGTTGATATTGTATAGTGGGAAGATAGTCTGGGTTTTAGATAACAAGATAATGAACATAGGGTAAGGAAACCATAATAGCTATTTGGTATAGTGGGAAGAACTATAACAAGAAGACAACACTTGAATTTTAAAATGAGATTTTAAAAATATTAAAAATAATAACTGGAATGAGTATAATTAAGATGACTCAGAGGAGATAAGTTATTTTCAACCAAAGGATAATGATGTAAAAAATTATCTTGTAAAGGCCCTATCTTTTGATCTAAGAACTTGTTTGATCTCTATTTATTTATAAAATGAATATATTACATAAGATAATAAAACCATAAGCAACATTATATGGTTAGGGTTGATTTATATATATTTATGAATTTAGTATAAGTGGATATGTTTAGGCCCATTCGATTTTATATATAAAAGTTTCTGAGAAAAGTATTTTTAATTTTTAATTTTACATGTCAACTTCAATTTTGAGTTTATATTTATTTAAATATTTTTATGTAATTATTTTAATTCATTAATGAAAAATAAAATAAGATTATTGTTCATGAAATGATGAGTATGTTGTATGCCTATTGAAATTTTACTTTTCTAATTTATTGTTTCATCACATATTAAAGGTAACACCATTACTACACCTGATATAAAGATGATAAGGAATATTATAACTAATTTAAAAAACAAGTGTTTAATCTTTCACTTCAACTAAATATTTATAATGTTAACTCTATGGATAATGTTGTACCTTCCCATCCTATTCCAAAGGATGCTCTTGACATGCCTCTTTTAACATGACTTGGTTGTCTCAAGTTTATAAATATTTTATGGAAAAAAGGATCCTCAAACACACATTCATCAAATAATTCTATCTATAGGAAATTATGAAAATCATGATTTAGTTTTACTAAAGTTATTTAATAATACATTGATTGGTGAAAATTTAATATATTTATTTAGTTTACCTAATGAATCCATAAATTCATTTAAATTCTTATAAAAGACCTTATTAGATAGATACATCACCAATAATAAACCTAAAACTACATAAAATAATATTCGAAATATTAAATAAAATCAAAAGAAAATATATGTGATTATATATTTTATATGCACTCTTTAATTCATTAGCCATGTGATATTGAAATTATATATAGACTCTTTAATATCATCTATCTAACACAAGGTACTTGGCATACCTTACTAATCAATTATAGTTACTTATTTAATGTAATTTTCATTTTAAGAAAAATTAAGAAAAAGTTTAATAATAATATCCATAATATTTGGGTACTAATATATTGTTTTGATAATTTGTGAAATAATTTTTCTAAATAATATTTTTTTTCCAATGTAAGGTTTTATATTTTTGATGTTCAAATGGGGTTGTAATGTCAAAATGAAAAAAATAATGGGTTTGTTGTTTTGGCCGTAGAAAGCAAGAAGGTTGGTAAGATGGACATACAAGGATTAATTATCGAGCTCATATATACATTATACGTCGACTTTAAAATTTTAGGTGTGAATGATCAATTTTCATGATTTTACGCATTAGGTAAAAGCAACAACGTTTACATATAGTTTCTAGTTTTGACAAACAAAGAATAGATTTGTAACCTTTTGTTCATATTGGAATTATTCAATAGGACCGGTCCTAGTTGAACCCTTGATCACTATCATTAATTGAACACTTATATAATATAATAATAATTTTGAAGATAGTCTTGTGCAAATGTATTCTTAACAACAGTGATTTTTAAGTAAGAAAGTAACAAAGTTGAAAGATATTAGTTTTTTATTTATTTATTAAAAATTGAGTTGATGAACTTATAGGTAGATAACATTATAGAGGGTGTTAAAATTATGTGGATTTCATATTTTACAATTTATTAGATAATATTAAAAATTTATTGATGTTGTGTTTTATTTTAAGAAAAATTATTTATAATTCAGAGAATAGAAATGTTGGTGTAATTATTTTGACAAATAATTTATTTAGATTTTGTGTAAATTTATTATTCGAAATAATTTTCGCACATCATTTCCCTCCATTTTATATGTAGTTTAATTTTTAATACAAATAAAATATAATATAAACATTTCATACTATTAATTTTATTTATTGTAATATATGAAATATAAAATAAATATCAATGTGATTAAAATTGTAATAAGTGACTTATCATATAAGCTACATCAAAACTTTGATGTAACTTAATAAATATTAATTTTCACCCAACAATTTTGATGGGTATTTCCACATTTTTCATTTCAGGAAACTTTTTATTTGAATGTTTAAATTTGGGGAAATTGTTGTAGGCTTTTATTAGTTGTGATATATAAAATTTATCTCTATTTTATTGAATGCATCATTCTTCCAAATAAATATTCCATAAATGTTTTAAGAGGTTAAACCAAAAAATTATTAAATAGATAAATAATAAACCTAAAAAATAATTTCTCAATTTATAATCTAAATATAAGACACAATATTTTTAAAATTCTATATTTATTTAATAGTTAAATTAAAATGTTCATTTCCACTTATAAACATATGAATAATTTAAAAAAAAAAAAAAAAGAAAGATTAATGATAATATCATAATATTTAGGTGTAGATATATTATTTTAATAATATATAATTTATTTATTTTTAATTTTTTTTTTCATCTGTAAGGTCTTATATTTTTGTTGTGAAAATTTGTTTGTGATGTAAAAATGGGAAAAATATGGGTTGATAGTTTTGACCTTAAAATGTAATAAGTTGGTAGTATGGGCATACAAGGTTTGAGAATTAATGATAGGGCACATAGCCACATTATACGTTGACTTTTAAAATTTTAAGTATTAATGATCAATGTGCATGATTTAATGTATGAGGTAAAAGCAACAACAATTACATCTCATTTTTATTCTGAATAAATAAAGAATAACATTATTTCTTTTTATTTTTGCTTATTTATTTTGAGTCATTGTGAAATTATTGAATAGGTCTTCAAGGGCTTTAGGTGAACCCTTGATCAAGATCACTAATTAAACATTTTAATAATATAATAATAATTTTAAAATTAATTTATATAAATATATTTTTGACAATAGTGATTTTAAAGTAAGAAAATAATAAAATTGAGTTATATTAAAAATTGAGTTGATGAGCTTGTAGTTAGATAATATTATAGAGTTAAAATTATGTTAGTTTCACAATTTATTACTATTTAAAGTATAAAAAATTTATTGAGGTTAAATTCAATTTTTTTTTAAATGTTTATAATTTAGACAACAAAAATGTTGGTGTATTTTTTTTTTTACAAGTGACTCATTTTAAATTTGCATCGCTTTATTTTATGAAATAGTTTTCACACAACATCATTTCCCTCCACTTTATATATAACTTAATTTTTAATACATTTAAATTATTATTTTATTGTAACATATTAAATCTAAAACTAATTAATATGAATTTTTTTGGTTCTCCACACAACTCTTTCACATGACTTGATTGTTCCAAGTTTATAAATATTTTTTGGTAAAAGAGATCTACAAACACACCTTCATAAAATATTCCTATCTATAATAAACTATGAGATTGACATGTCAATCTTATTAAAGTTATTTCCTAACGTAATGATTGATTTAAATTTAACCTGGTTCTTTGATTTACCTAATAAACCCATACATTAATTCCAAATCTTATAAGAGGAAACCCTAGATATATACATTACCAATAATATAACTAATTCCATATAAATTATTCCAAATATTAAAGAAGCTCAAAAGGAGAATGTGCACAATTACATATTTAAAAAATTTCTTTTTCATATGCACTCCTTAATTTATTAGTGATGTGATCTTGAAATATAATATATATTTATCTGTACTTTTATATCACCTATCTAAGATAAGGCACTTGGCATAACTTGGAAGTCATTCACTTATCGCAAATATGGCTACTTGTTTAATCTAATTATCATTTTATACAAAATAAAGAAAAAACTTAATGATAATATCCATAATATTTACATGTAATAAGATTGTTTTGATAATATATAATATTTTTTTTTATAATATTTTTGTCATCTATAAAATTTTATATTTTTAATGTATAAATACAGTTGTAATATCAAACGGAAAAAATTATGGGTTAATAGTTTTGACCTCAAAATGTAAAAAAGTTGATAGTATGGACATATAAGGAAAAGGATTAATGATAGGGCATATAACCACATTACATATTGACATCTAAACTTTTATGTATGAATGATCAATGTACATAATTTAATGTGAGGTAAAAACATAATATTTACATTTAATATCTATTTTGGATAAATAAATATATTATATCTATTTTAGATCCAATATATATATATATAATTTTTTTATTTATTTATTTATTTATTTATTTTGGAGGTAATCATGAAATAGGTTCCCAAAGGTCTTGAGTGAACCCTTGAAAAAGATCAATAATTGAAAGGTTCAATAATATAATAATACCTATGCAAATGTATTCCTTACAACAATGATTTTGACAAGAAAATAAAAAAGGTTGAGCCATATTAATTTGTATTTTATTAAAAATTGAGTTGACTAGCTTGTAAATATACAGCATTATAGAGGGTGTTAAAATAATGTGAATTTCAAATTTTATTTTGTTAGATGTTGATATTTTATTGTTAAAAAAATGTTTGTAGTTGGGAGAACATAAATATTGATGTTTTGATTAACATATTAGTATATTGGATTGGACAATTGATAAAACGAAGAAAATATATTATAATATAATATTGAGATGTAAGTAGGAAAAATGATTTATTTATATATTTTAACTAAAATAAATACGAATTGACAACTCATGAACCTACTGCTACGTTGGATATAGATCCCAATAATTCTGTTAACGAGTTGTAGAACGCAATATACTCAAAGAAAACATCTTATGATATAATATCGGAAAATAGATAGGCAAAACTGCTTATTTATATATTTTAATCTGAGCCTGCTGCTACGCAGGACATAGATCCCAACATATTTCATGATCAATGTAAAATACATTGGGCTGGAAAACAGAGTTTTATTTTCTCAAACATTCTTGAAACAAAGCGTTAAAAATTTTAACCTCTCATAGGAGGAAATTGTGCTTTAATTTATTGCATAGTGACTGGGTAAAAGACGGGAGTAGCACTACGGAATTTGAAATTTCTATGACGAATTCAATTTATTGATGCACATTTATTTCTGATCTGGCCGGCGGTCCCTGTCTTCACTTCTATTTCTGACAATAGTTGCATAGAATTCTTGAAGTTTTCGAAGAAGCTAGGTTGATTCAACTGCTTATCAATATAAGTTCGGGAAATGGGATTTGTAAGAAGTGTTGCATCAGACTGGAAGAGGCCTTTCTGTTGTTTGAGATTAGTAAAGTAACTGCTATCAAAGGTGCCAGGGGTGGTGGGATCCATTGGTACGAATGTTGCATTGTCTGTCAGATTAGTGCATTGGGTCTTCAACTGTTCTGCATAGGAGGCATTCAGGGAAGGGTCCATGCCTCCATTTGCAGTGAAGTTGTAAAGCCTGTTGCTGAAAAAATTACAGTGACCAATTCCAATCGTATGTGCACCTGCACAAGTATTCATAGAAGCTACGATGTTATAGACGCACTAGAAAAATATGTTCATTCTAGATACTGATTTCAAACTATAAAATAATTATGTCTACGCACCTGAGAGTACAACAAGGTCTTTGACACTCACAGATTTTTTTGCGAAAGATGTCTTTAGTTGAGAGAAAGTAAAAGTTGGCTGGGGAATATTGGCAAGTGCGTCGCTCTGTTTTGAGATAACCCCATCCCTCCGACCGGTTCTTACACGCCATGACGGCCCTCCAGCCTATATGTAACTATAACTTTAACATCAACTAATATTTTATAATAACATAGAATTTTGAGATTAAAATGGTTAGGGAGTTAACTAACCTTAGCGACAGCATCTCGGGCAGCAAGTGCGAGAATGTCAGCACAAGAAACGACTCCTGGGCATGTCCCTTGTATCTCAGCCTTGGCATCGTCGATGACATCAAATCTACGAATAGTCAGATTTGGAACGGCCTCTTTCTCTGCAGTGTTGTTGGCAGTTGAGTTTATGAGCAGTGATCCATCGCAGCCCTAATCAAATAGCATGAAATGACAAACAAACATGTTATTATTATTAATACGTACGTAGGCTCATTACTTATTAATGGTGATCTGTATTACTCACTTGTACGAAACAGTCGTGAAATTGCATCCTGAGTAGATTAACGAAAACAGTTGGATCTTGTGACATGTGCTTCTCTACCACTCTCTTCACTGTCGCCTCTGCCGACCGACAGGTCTTCCCATAGAAATTGTTTACAAGACTTCCCCCAGACACACATACAACTGTTGTTATAAGAGCTGCAACAATTGTCAACCAGATGCTCGCCATATTCATCTTCATCTTCCGCTTCCTCTTCCTCTTCCAACTGTGAATACTCATATTTATATCCTTCGTTTCTCTTCCAATAATTCAGTCTGGGCAGTCGATTCCCCTTTATATTAATTTACATACACAGCTGTATTGCGAATACCTGCTCCGAATATTGTTGACTTTATTTTTCCGCATTATAAATCTCCACACTTGCTGGATTCGTGGTTTTCACCTCTAAATCGAAATTGTTGACTACAATCCTAACACTCTTTATTTATTTATCATCACACTTACTGTATGTATATTTATTTATCATCACACTCTTTTTCATCCAAACAGATTTTTCCATCTCCCTTCAAACCGTTTTCAAATCTCTTTTCTTCTTCATCATCTCCCATGAGTCATTATGCTTTTCAACAAATTTTAAATCCGTTATTTCGTCCCCCGTCTCCTGGTAATGTATATGACAGTATAATAAAACAATATTGCTGAAGCACATGGTTTGATCTCATACTTAATTAGGACAGTTGACATTAATGGCAGTATAAACAATTCGACGAACGCGTAGACATCAGTGTTAAAATCTATTAATTATCCAAAGGGCACATGGTTCATCTGTTTGGTACCAGTGCCTGGCTAGAACGATTCACTATCCAACCATTAGGGATTCAATTTCGCTTTTTTTAAAAGTAGGATCGTTGAAAAGGTTATAATATTGTTTATTTACAAATACAATTATTGGGTCAACAATTACTAAATTAAACCAAAGTTTAATGTGACATTCCATGTAATTGACTTCGTGTTTATCTCTCTTTAACCATCCAAAATTTATAAAACGACCACAAAGAAAATCAACATTCATATTTTAATAATTAAATCACGAGAATAAAAAATTTACATTGATATCTTATTAATTAACTAGTAATCTTGTTTTTGACAGCCTTGTTTTGAATTTATGTATGTTTTCTAAATATATATTAGAATGGAAGGAAACGAAAGATTTTTTTTAACATCTAATTTAAGGGGGAATGACAAAGAAATGCAGGGATGAAAGAAAATGCCACTTGCCACTAACCAAAAGACACAGATATAGAGATTGATGAGCCTAAGGGAGGTAGAAGGGTTAGGTTTTTTGGCTCTATAATGATGAGCTTCCAAATTTTCTGTCACAATATTAAGCATTCTGCAGATCTAGCCAGGATTCAACGTTATTCTATATTCATTATTGATTTTCCCTTTGGGCAAAAGAGGGCATCCCTATTTTAATGTCTGTCACTATTATCTTTATATTTTTGGATGTAATGAAAGTTGGAGCGAGTGAGAGTGAATATGGTATTGAAACAAGTGAGGAAATTCGTTCTAAAAGTCTTTCATGAGGTAAGGAAGTTAATCTAGATACCCCATTACTTCATGTTACTCTTGATGTACTAGAATTTGACAAAACTTGCATTTTTTTAAGAACCTTATCTTGTTAGCTTATTTTATGGGACGAGTCCCCCCTGAGAGCCTTATGAAATAATTGGTCATAACCATTGGTAAGGCCATGGTCTGAAACTAGAAGGAGTCCAAAACCATACCAAAGGCTTCTTTTTTTTTCGATTCAATAACCCAAAGCATTGTACAACCATTGTTAATCAGGGTCTTTGGTTTATATACAACACGTTGGTTATTGTTTTCTCGTAGACCCAAGACAACTAAAAATCTCAGTCTGGGTTGAATTTATTGGCTTGCATCTACCCCTCTGGCATTTTATTGACTAGCTCATAAAACCTTTGAGGCACTTCATATGCCATTAGGAAACCAATTTTTTTTGTAGCTCGTCTCAAAAAAATGGTTTTTGTGGAAGTAGATTTAGCTTAGCATCTCAAAGAGACCATTGACATTCAAATTGGGAATAATCATTTTTATCAGCAAGTACTATATATCTATTTTCCAAACACCTATTTCTGGTTTCAATCCTTAGACCATATGAGTTAGGAATGTCCCTTCATGGTGCATGCTCCTCTTGCTCCTAAAAAAAAAGGTAGACTTGAAGCCCACCCTCAAAATGGTAACAATGATGGTCGGACCATAGTCACAAAGAAAAAGAATAACTCAGGAAAAAGTGTTGGCAAAACAAAACTATCTACATAACATCCTATCATGGCTCCGAACATCTTAGGCTTGGGTGGAAAATTTATTGTACCTAACAAGGTTTTTCCCCTAATTTTGTGCACACCTTAAGTAGTGTCTACTTTGGTAGATTTTCCACCTTTAGCTTCCTTGTCACAACCCCGTACTAGTCTAAATTCATCTGAAGAAGATCAAAATATCATTACCTTAGACCTTAAAGTGGTCATTCAACGTTCCATAATTCCCACTCCTTCTCATGTAGATGAATATATGGCCAATAAGAGATAGTCATTTCAGGAAGGTGATTACATGGCACACAAACCCACCTTCAATATTTTTTGACCTTGAACATCTCATAGAAGAAAATGATATTAACCTCTATGTTTCCCTATCTTAGTTTATTCATGGAATTTTTGGGCCCTTATCGATCCACCATGAAAGTATGTAGTCAGGAATAGTTTTCAACTGTTTATAAATATGAAAATTCTTTGTTTGTAAGAGGTCATGATCTCTGGCTTTCTCTTGCAAAGTGTTACATGAATAATTTGGCCTTGAGCCATTTTTTAAAATACCATGCATGAGGCTAGATGTGGTGCGGCTGCCTGTGGTGGGGCCATCATACTTATAGCTTTAGAACTTTCTCATTATATTATTTCTTAGGGATCTAACCCCACCCTTTGGGTTATTTAGACTCTATTTGACTTTGATAATCATATAATTAGGATTGCTAATTTTTATGCCTCTAATGATGTTGTGGAGAAAGCCTCATTTTATACATGGTTTACAGACTCTCTGTTAGATTCTCACTAGATCATTTATGGGGACTTTAAAACATAGTTGAATCTCCTAAGGATAAAAAAAGTCATCTTCCTATGCAATGGTGTATTGGTGAACAAGAAGCATGGTTATATATTCATTAAAAATTTGAGGTGTTTGATCTAAGATTTTGAGATTATTACCAACTGACAGTCGATTACTATTCTTAATGTCTCTTACAAGATTATTACTAAGGTGTTGGATCTCACACTTAAGCATCTTCTTCCCTTAATTATTAGAAATGAATAAATGCATTTTATCTATCACGATACATTCTATATAATGTCATTACTCTTTGGGAAGGCATACAATGGTGTCAAGTTTCTAATAAAAATTCCCTATTTGTTAAAATTGATTTTAAGAAGGCCTATGATTGCATTGAGTGGCCCTTGGTTCTATCCATGCTTAAAGCTCTCAACTTTGGTCCTAGATTTATGTTAATAGTTAACATGTTTTTCTAAGATGATCGAGCATGTATCACCATCAATGGAGCTTAGTCCTCTCAGTTTGAACTTCATAGATATATTAGGCAGGGGTTACCTTTATACCCTTCACTTTATATGTTAACATTCAAGGGTTTTATCCATTTTCTTATTAATTATGCATCCAAAGGTTTGATTGAATGTTCCTCCCTCCCTAAATGTGATTGCCAATTATTAAATGGGCATTTTATTGATGATTCTTTTCTCACTCTTCAAGAAGAGGAGGACACAGTTAATAATGCTATGGATAATATTCATATCTTTTTTCTGGTTTCTATATTATCCATTCAATTGCGGAAAACATAGTGTTCTCACTAGACTCTTGTTCCCAAAACTTCCTTGCTAGATGGATACCAACAAAAGTAAATTCTTTGAGGGGTTAAATTTACATTCCTTAGAATCCCTTTTTATTTTTATGCCTTTCCTTCTGAGTATGGTTCTATGTGGTTCAAAGGTTTGAGAAAATATTCTTATTCTAGATCACAAAACCCCTATCCTTGGTGGGTAAGTTTCAAATTTGTTCTAAGGTCTTCATCACTAAACATGTTTATTGTTCTTCATGTTGGGCTCCTTCTAATGCTTCTTATAGTCAACTCGAAAACATCGTAAGAGACTTTTTTGAGGTCAATTATAAAGGACACGAGATCTTTCATACAATTTCATGAGAAATGTTTTGTATGCCTAAGGAGGCAGGTGGCCTAGGTCTTCTAGACATTAAGATTGAAATTCTCACTCTCATCATTAAATACATTATTCATGGTCTAAAAGGAGAAGAAACCTAGAAGATTCTACTTTATCACTATATCTCTTATGGGTTCCCTTATGGATGATGTGTTTGGCATGGCCTTGGTTTTCATACTCTTCTTATTACCTTGGTTTCTATTAAAATTCAAGGTACCTTTATCATTTAAATTATATGGAAATCATGGTAAAATATCAAACCCCATTTAATCTATATATGGGAGGGTTTCAAGAATGGTCTCTCCCTTAGCTCTCATTCCCTTTGGTGGTCTCCCTACCTAGATTTTTATAATGTTCCATTTATTTTGGTCTTTTAGATCGAAGGGTTGAGATTATTCAATAAATTTTTGAAAACCATAGGGGATATCTTTTACACCAGGAACAGTGCTTGGATTTCTTGGCAATAGGTTTAGACCAAATTTAATTTAAATAATCGAAATGTTTAATCTATTTCTAAAATTCAAAGATCCATAACTAATGAGTATATTAATAAGATTAGAGTTACATCCCTTTCTCCTTGGTATAAATATTGTCATTGGACCATATCCACTCCTTTTGATTATTATTCTCATTGGCTAGGGTATAAACTTTTAGCTCCCAGCATATTCAAGATGATATTGATAATCATCGATGGAACCTCTTATCCAATCTTAAGGTCTGGTCTAGAATATTATGTAATTTATGGGCCACTCTCATTGAGCCTAAAAATTCCAATTTTATATAGTGGAATCTCTATTAGGGTTTTTTTAATGGGTAATTGGCTTAAGCACATGGGGGTTTCAATTCCCATTTTCTCAATGTGTTGTCAACTTCAGTCTATTAATCACATTTTCTTATTTTGTCCTCACATTCAATCAATGTGTCATTGGATTCATATCCTCTTTCAACCTTTTAGACCTTATTTATTTATGTGTAATATGGCTCTCTTATCAAACTCAGCTCTGCTTCATGCAAGATACAACAGATTCTAATAGATTTTTCATGCTGACATTTTATTTCAAATTTAGAAAGCTATAAATTATGCTTGATTTAATCATGAGGAAATAGAACATAGTTTTACTATTACTAAAAAAATTACTATCATTTTTAATGCTACTCTATAGATTCAAATCCAAACTAATAAATTTTGCATGTAGCGTAATCACCTTTAGCACTTGTTTGATCACTAGGGTAATACCTAGTGTGTTAGTCAATGGACAACCTCTAAATTTTCCATTTTTTTCATCACCTCTTCATGGATAGGGACATGGTCCATGTTCCTTGTGTTCTAAGAACAAACATAAGATCTCTCTCTCCATTGGTAGTGACTTTGTTGGTCTTTCACATGACATGGTGGACTCAGTGGATCTTTCAGGAATGGAAGTAATGGCAGATGTCCCTCCCCCCACTAAGACCATGGAGGTGATGGAAAGTGTTGGGTTCCTCCCCCTAAAGATAAGTATATATGGCTGGGCTTGGTAGTTTCCCCTGATAGACACATGGATGATAATAATAATGTATAGCAAGACAATGGATAGGAACCTTTACCTAGGGATGCATACCCCCTTTTGAGGGTGCTTGGGTTGACAATCCTTAGGATCTGCCTCCTCCATTGCTTCCTTTGCCCTCCATATTTGTTTATGAAGCTTAATGTTTCCATTTATTTTTATGTTCTCTTTTAAATGCTTTGTTGGTTATTTATTGAATATTTTGTTTAGTGTTCATTATTGCCCTTCTATTAGACTTGTTTCTTCTTGATGATTATTTTATTCTGTATGACTTTGCTCATGGGGTGTGACCTTTCAACCCATTTTTTGTTATGATTAGTAATATAATTTATATTTGTTTATGTTAATATAGATACACTCTTCAATTTAAAAAAAGACACATAAACCAACCAAAATGAATACAACACTATTTATAAACAAATGTGTCAACTAAAAACCCAATTTTAAATTTAAGTGATTTAATTAAAATACATGGACATCTATGAATACCCTAGCCTCCAAATACTCTGATGAAGACCTTTATTTCTAAATGAAATGCCTTATATGCACTCAATACTCAACAAGTTATACTAGTTAAAATAAACGGACAAGTATGAATCCTCTAAATTCATAATATCCCTTGGACAACATGAAAAACCATTGATTAGGGATAACTGGAGTCCAATTGTAAATTTGATCTAAACATTTTCTAGACAAAGATTGTTTTATCAAATTTTAGAAATTAGTGGATTCTTTTACTCTTAATATCACAAATAATTGAGTAGAGTAAATGGGTAATCAAATTTACATTCATGATTCATGATTTTGTACAAACATAGGGTGTTTGGTAGGACTGTATAGATATGTTAATAGGAATTCCATTTCTCAATATTTAAAAACAAAAAAAAAAAAAAAAAAAAATGTTAAAAATGTTAAGATGTGATTTATTTAAAAATATAGATACAATAATGCAATCAATAATCATTAAATTAAACTAGAGTTCAACGAGTTCGTGTTTATCTCTCTATTTCAAACATTTATATTTTAATAATTAAAAATAAATATGTGTTTTTGACAATTTTTTTTAAATATTTATGTATGTTGTTTAAAAGAATATATTTGAAAGCTATTTAAAAATGAAATATAATAACTTTTTTTTTAAGTTTATGATCCCAGTTACCTTATTAAATCTAGAAAGAAAAATAAAAAATAAAAAACAATTTATAAATCAATAAAAAATACAACATACAACCAATATAATTAAAACATTACTTAAAAATAAATACTTCACACTAAAATTCATATTATACATGCATAATATCAATTAAACTACATGACCATCTATGAAGAGCTTAGCTTCCAAATGATACCATGAAGACCCTTGCTTATAAGTTAGATTACCTATGTATGTTGACAATACTACATAAGTTCTATTAATTAAACCAAAAACATGGACCCCTAGTATATAAATGCCCCTTATACAACATGATAAACCATAAATGAATGATAAGGGGAGTCTAAGTCCCATTGTAATTTTGATCACTAAAACGAACACACAATAAACCTAAACATGCTTTAAAGGAGGACGTGATAAAATGATCATAAGGGAAACACATTAAATTCCATATGTTCTTATTCATTAAATAAATAATAATATGACCTATTACGTTGAGGCTATTTCATTTGAGGTGAATAGCATAAGATTTTTCTTCATGAGCATCATTACCCGAACATCATTGAACACACTAAAATATTATAAAATTCTAATGTTTAAACACTTTAAAAAATGTCGTTGGTATTTTTTATTATATCATTTTTATTACTACTTTAGTTTACATTCTATTGTCATGTTTTTATTTTCCCTATTTTTTTTATCATTTCACATCGTTCTAGGATTTACATTGATATACCAAAAGCTCCAAAAATAGATAGGCACCTTCAACATATTGGGATACACAACACTTTCATCTCTTTAGTAGTTAGTGAATTTCAATTCAATACAACTGAATACCTAATGTTTTAATGTGGATTAATTGTATAAGCACATAGTCATCAATAATAAAGAATTAAATAAAAAATTGTGTTTCATCATCACCAAGTGAATGTGGTAAAACAATGATGGAAACACAATATAGAAAAAAATTAAAGTGGATGAGACCTCGATCCTAATGAAAAATATAAACTATCTTTGAGTACACAGATGGCCCTGACTAAAGATCAAAAGAACTAATAGAAGAGTCGGATATCTTTGAAGAATAGTTAGAATCCATGAGTGGGTGAAGAAATAAAGAATTTCGATTGCAATTATCGTCCTTAGACAATCATATATATGGCTTATATATTTGGCGTAAGTAATTAAAACAAATACATAAGAAAAACTGCACACGCATTATTGAATGTGGGCAGATCCTGGGTAAGAAAAGCCTATAATATGTTTTGATTATCCAAACGTTTCGGATTCCATTGCGGGTCGTTGAAAAGCTTATAATATGGTTTCTTTAAAAATACAATAATGCGGGCAACAAATACTAAATTAAACTAATGTTCAATGTGACATTCCATGCAATTGACTTCGTGTTTCTCTCTCTTTTAAGTATCCATATTTTATAAAACCACCCCAATAGAAAATTAGCATTCATATTTTAATACTTAGAAAATTAACATTGATATTTTAATAATTAACTAACAATCTTGTTTTTGACAATTCTGGTTTAAATTTATATATGTTTTCTAAAGGGAAGGAAATGAAAGTTTTTTTTTAACGTCTAATTTATTTGAGAATTACATAGTAATGCAAGGATGAAAGAAAATGTCACTTGTTACTAATCAAAAAACACATAAATAGAGATTGATGAGCCTTTCGGGGGAAGAAGGGTTACATTTTTTTGCTTTGTATTGACGAGCCTCTAAATTTTCTGTCAAACTATTAACTATTTTTTAATTTTAGATAGGATTAGTTTTATTTTGTATTTATTATTGATTCACCTTTTGGGTGGTAGGGGCACCCTTATTTTATTGTCTACCGCCACTATCTTACATCTTTAGATATAGAAAAAGATGGAGCGAACAAGAATAAACATGGTGTCAAAATATGTGAAGACATTCATTCCAAAAGTCTTTCACGAGGTAAGAATGCTAATCTAGACACCCCATTACTTGATTTTATTCTTGATCTGCTTGAATTTAATAAAGCTTTTAGTATTTTTTAGATCTTTACTTTGATAGCTTATTTCATGGGAAGAGGCCCCCGTGAGAGCATTTTGAAACAATGGGTTCATAACCATTGGCAAAGCCATGGTGTGAAACTTGAAGGAATCAAGAACCTTACCAAAGGTTTTATCTTTTTTCGATTCAATAACTCAAAGCACTGTAAATCCATTATTAATAATGGTCCTTGGTTTTGAAACAACCCCCCAAAAAATTTGAGAATTTCCAACAAAATATGTTTAGGATTACACGTCGATCCCAACACTTTGCTTGATGAAGTAAGCGATATTAAAATGGCATACTCATGTACGCACTAGTACCAAAGGAGGTGATTTGAGATAATTAGCTAAGGTTAATTACTCACAAAAGATGTTATGGCATAATAGGTTGCCTAAAGAGTGGTTTATGGGGTACAAGGTGTATCGATGTATGAATACACGGAAATATCCCAAGAACCATATGTAGCACTTGTTATTCAACATAGGGCCATTTATAGGTCCTTAACCCTCATAAAAAATCACACTCTCCTCAGTGGGTTTCGGTTCTACTTACGGGTGGTTAAATGGTTATTTTCAAACCAAATGGAAGGGATAACTTATACACCTTAAGTTATCATTTGGTTATAGCCATTTTATGGAATGAGAATAAGATATAATATTGACAAATATGTATGATATTAAACATTCTAATCATACATAGCAAACAACATTTAATTTGAACATATGCATATTACGTTGAATTCCCATAAGCATACAACAGATTTATCACTCCTTAACAGAAAGTACAAACATGAAATAGAATAAAAACCAATGCATCATAGGCCATTATTTGAGTACTACCAACCAAAGTTGTCAACATCCTCATGGCCTGAGGTCACTGCACCATAGCCAACATATTGATTTATGTTCCCAAGTTACTCAATTAATGAGAATGGATACCACTAACTGAATAAGTGATCAATTATACGATAGTGATCGATGATACGATTATGATCAACTTCATTATTTATCAGATAAGATATAATGGCATCCCGTAATTGAATCTATGTAATGATATTATATTGTCAAATAGGTAATACATTATAATTAATAAAGGAGAAATTAAAGGAATCCAAATTATATTGTAACTAAAATTATATTCCATTTAACATTAATTATTCAATCAAATATAAGGTTGAAAGTAGAGGAAACATAATCATTCCATGTAACTTTCACTTATACTTAATTATTTTCCAACCATACATTTACTCAAAAAACCATTAAGAACAATGAACAACTAAGTCACTGACCTTTCTGACAATGATAAGTTCATTAAAGAAACAACCCAAATTCATAGAACATCTTTCCAATTATGATCAAACCTAGTAGATTAATATGTTTCTAATATGAGCAAGTATAAATTATTGATGGCTGAAATTGAATGCATTACTATGTCATAACATGCTGAACATTTATTTTGTAAAATTTCCTTAAATGTAACATTTTATTTGGGTTATTTATAAATATAATAATACAGTCAACAATTACTAAATTAAACCAAAGTTTAATGTGACATTCCATGCAATTGAAAGTAGAGGAATTGTAATCAGTCCATGTAACTTTCACTTATACTTAATTATTTTCCAGCCATACATTTACTCAAAAAACCATTAAGAACAATGAACAACTAAATCACTGACCTTTCTGAAAACAAGGAGTTCATTAAATAAGTAACCTAACTTCATACAACATCTTTCCAAGTATGATCAAACATAGTAGATTAATCTGTTTATAATATGATAAAGTATAAATTATGCATGCATACAACATGTTTCAATGTAAATCAGAATAGGAAGTACATAAGCATTGAAAGTTTCCACATGAATTGAATATATACAAGACTCATACAATCAACAAGTGTCATATTCAAATGAGAAATTCTAGCCAAGTATCAAATGTGTGGAACCAAAATAAAATAGTTCATTTAAAGAACCCTTACAAAATAAATGTTTGAGCACATTATGACATAGCAATGAATTCAATTCCAGGCATCAATAATTTATAATATGATTTCTTTCTAAATAAAATAATGCGGTAAATAATTACTAAATTAAACCAAATTTTAATTTGATATTCCATGCAATCCACTTCATATTCGTGTCTATCTCTACTATCCAAAATTAAAAAAAAATAACAGAACACAAAACTAACATTGATATTTTAATAATTAAGTCACAGGAATAGAAAATTAACATTGATATTTTATTAATTAAATAATAATATTTTTTTGAGACTTTTTTACAAATTTATGTATATTTTTTAAATATATTTGAAAAAGGGAAGAAAATGAAAACTTTTTTTAACATGTACATGTAATGTGAATGATGTGCAAGAAGAAGACTAATGCAAGAATTTTGAATGCAAGTGATAGGTGCAAAGAAGGTGAGTTACAACTTGAGGACCCCACTCAGTCTATGACAATCCTAGTGGAGGCTCCCATTTCAATAGCTATCACAAAATATCCTTTGTTACACACACTAGAAATGAGTTAGAGTCCACCAATAATTGAGCTTGAATCTACCAAAGGAAAAAGATCTACGTCATGGGCTGATTTGGTTATCGGTGAGCATCCTCATTTTAAACCCTAAGAAGATTATTTTCTAGTTCCTTCAAGTTATAGGAATGAGGTATGTCTCGAGATCCCAAATACTATCATAGATAATAGTAACTTGTCCTTATCAAACTCTATTATGGCTAAATCCAACAACTTTAGGCCAAAAATAGACTCTTTCCACAAGTGGGTGAATCTTAAGTGGTGACCCAAGTGTTAAATCAACATTTTTACTATGCCCATCAATTTATTTCTACTTAAATTCTTCCATTTCAAAGACTATATAAGGATATTCACTAGAGGACCTTGGTTTATGGTAAAATCCATAGTCAGACTCCAAAAGTGGAAGGCATATCGTAATCTCAGTAATGCCATCATAGAAGACATTCCTATCTAGGTTAGCTTGCTAGAGTTACCTTTGGAATTTTGGGAACTAGAATTTAATTTGTGAATTACAAGTGCCCTTGGCCAACCAATTTCTATTGACCCTATGATTAGATCTAGATATAGACTCCTCGCTACTCAATTTTGTGTTTTCATTCCAGCTGATAAACCTCTTATTCATTCCATCAAGATTAAGTCTAAATATGGGGTCTAGAATCTAAGAATTGAATTTGAAATGGAATCAAAATTATACAAAACCTATGATGTCCTAAATCACTCATCTAAAAATTGTCCTCTAAGAAAGAAGCCTTCATTTCCTCTGTTTCCCTCCTAGGTTAAGAAAACCTCCACCCAAAATCCTCCTGCCTACCCCTCTCTATCTATAACCCCTCTACCCATCTCAAATCCCCCTCATTTCCACATCCTAAACCAGCCTTGGCTCCTCTCAACTTGTCTAAAAATTTCTTAGATGATGATCCTCCTATACCCTTATCAGTTATGAATATCCTTAGCCCCCTAGGTCATTTTCACTTTGGAATCCCTTGCCGTTCCTTTGAAGACACCCAATATTATTGAAACTACTTGCCTCTTGGGGGATATATTAGCTAAAGTAGCATTTGTGTCTCCTAGTGCTCCTTCCTCATCACTCAAGGACCCATAAAGAGACACATCTTCAAATTCACCATGCACCATTGCTTGTGAATATTTATTTCTAGACAAGGATTCAGTCCTACAAGAAATTTAATATCTTTAGATCCTTTTAACTCAAATCAAATGCCTAGGAGGCCTAAGCCATTCTCCCCTACTAAAGTCCAATGTTATTTCACAAATAAAGGAGAAATTTATGAGATTTCTAAGGATTTTCCTGAGGAACGGTGGAGGTTCATCCAACAGAAAAGAGGTCAAAAAAAATGGATGTCAAAGAAGAATAGAAAAGGTAGACTGTTGGAACACAACTATCTACTGGGAGGGGAGGTGAATTAGTACATCAACTAAAACTATTTATTTAAATAATTTTAATATAGATTAAAAGATATACGTAGATTAAATCAAATATGTAGAGATCAGACACACACAAATACACATGACACTAGATGTATATGTGGAAAACCCATTGGGAAAAATCATAGTAATAATAATTACTAGAATCTACTGTTATAATCCAGTCTCATAGTCAATACCTCACTGGTTACATATTTAAGGGTATCAACCCTAAGAAGACACCGATCCCTTAGTTTAATATCACCAACTCTAAGGAAGCACTAACTACCTAACTAAGCACCAACTAAACTTAACCTCATTGGTTACAATCTTTAAGGGCACCAAACCTAAGGAGACATCAATCTCCTAACTGAGCAATAACTTAGCTTATCTGATGAAACCACCTAATTAGATCTATAGAGCTACAACTCTAGTTTACAAAATAAATTCATAAATGAATCCATCTCTAACTCTTTGTTACAAATCTAATATGTAACTTCTCACTCTCTACACACTATCTCTATGTGCCTTTCTTCCTCTCTACCCATCTATATTTATGTCTAGATATATCTCAATTGACTCACTTCATATTTCTCTCTATAGGCTCTTCTTTTCTTCTTTTCCTCTCTATTTATGTGTCTCTATTTTTTTTTTACATAATCAGCATCTTTAGCTTTGCCAACAACCTCTAATAGTATCCTAGATGTCGTATATATAAGTATCTGATCTAGGTTTTTCCTTTTTTTTGTGTTCACACTTAGACTGTAACACATCACACCAACTATACACTCAAAAAAAATTCCACATCTTGAACTCATGCTCTAACACCATGATTCTTGGTCTCATTACTATATTTAGAAAAAAATAGGATCGATTTTTAATGTACATGCTTCGTTACACAATTTTGATCGATCATAGTGATCTAACTCATTGTTTATGCCATTATTTATGGCTTAACTACAAGTTCCTACATGTTTCATCACTTAATATTTCAGATGAATAGACCTTTAAATATTTACCATTGATCTTACTTTCACACCATGATCCAATAACCCTTATTCAGTCTACTTAACTTTAAAAAGTGATCATTCAATCAATTTATGATAGGCTCATGCACTCTATTAGATCCTTGTACACTTACAGACTTTAACTGTTCAAGTTTAAAATGAATCCATTATAAAATTTGATCCAATCACCTATATATCATTAGATCTTCAAACTATCATGATCTTTACTTCTATCTTAACATCAAACATTAATCTCTTTATCCCATCTTACTAATTTTTGAGTCTTTGGAATGCTTATACTATGTTGATCTTCTCAAACTTTCTCAGTCTTTAAATTGCCACAGTGTTGATAAACCTTGATCACTTTATCCCACTAAGTCCACTCACTCCATTGGATCTCCTTTACACAATCATCCGCTCACCGTCAAATCTTCTAACAAGCTCAATTTTTTTCTTTGCTTAGCTCTTGTGAATGTGACACTTGGAATTAATGTGCACCATCTGTATAATGTTTTAATTTCCTACTATTGAGACACTTGGTATCCTTTCATTGATTAGTGACCTATTGACTTTCAAATGCATCATATATTTACTACTCAAGCTCCATGATTGTGACCGTTATCACTATTGCATTTCCTTAGAGGTGCCTTTGGAAACTTAACTTCGCTTTGCTTCATTAAATCTTAAACATGAGATTAAACTTTATTTGTTGATCAATATAGGACAAATATTAAGTCTAATACATAGGAAATATATATTATTGATCAATGCTTCGAGCTGGTAACTATTAGGTCAAAGGGGCGAGTTTTATAATGATGATAAGGGATTAAGATATAACTTAAGTTGAAGGGTCCCAGCTATATCTAGTCAACATAAAAATATAAAATCCTATGAATGCCATAACTTAAACCCTTAGGGTTTAATTGAGAAACCCTATAATGTCCAAGAGCAAAGATAATTCAATTCTAAGCTCATCACTCTTCATCTGAACTTGTGGACCACATATCTAAGATACTCATGAGAATCCCATAACATATATTCTATTTATTTCCTTTATAAATGTCCATAGATGGTATTTTTAAAATCATGATAGATTTTAGGACTATGTGCAAATTTGACTAAGTATGGGGACCATTTTACTATGCCTAGAAGGCTAATTTTTCACCTGCATAACTCTTATTGCACTTAGTTGCATGACTTGTAATTTAACACATAAGATCCTATTACATAGGTTATTATATCCATATATCCAATTGATCTTGAATCCTTCATACATGCAATATATGACATCCTAAAAATTCCTTATGTGCTTTTTCTTGGAACCTATAAATTTGACTATGGGAAAAAACTATCAAAATGCCTGAGATCCCAAATTTGCTCATGCATATCTTTTTCCAAGCTACATTACATGATTTGAGATTCAATGCATAGAAACTAGGCACAAAAATGAACAAACCCATATGATCATTTTATCCCAACATCTCCATGTCTACAAATGTTGACCTCATCAATATTATTACTTGGCTATGTTTAGCTCTTCTTAAAATTTGGCTAAGTGTTATAATTTAGTGAATTTTGTCCAAGTATCCAACTTTGCATCTGAATATATTCTATTGCACTTCTCTCATGGATTCAAATATGGTGCATAAAAACTAGGTACTAATTTGATCACAACCATATGAACAACTCCCCCAAACTCATCCACACATGGCAATGGTAACATAAACAAACTACCTACTCAAATTTTCTTTTATAAACCCAAATTTCAAAATGAATAATATGAAGAACTGGATGAATTCCACTCATGCACATAAGCACTCCAATCATCTTTGATCTCTGATAGTATGCCTTTCACATCCTCAAATCACCATAATCATCCCTGAGAATCAATGACATCCATAATATCCCTTTTGACATTATTGACATGGTCATAATGTCCCTTTTGACATCAATGACAATCAAATTACCAACAATCTCCCCCTTTATCATTGATAGCAAACTAAATGCTTTGATATTTTAATATTCTACTCCTCTATAATTAATTGCATTTGCTTCTGATGAGTATGAATTGATGTTATTCATACCAAACTTGTTCTCCCTTAGGTAATGGTACATTTTCCTAATACTCAACTTGGAAATTTACTTTGCTTCTTCATTGACATTTGCACTTTTTCTCCAAACTTTTATAGACAACATTTGCTCTTTTTCTCCCCCTTTGACATCAATGGCAAAGAGACTCTTTATGACTATTTGTCCAAATGTTTCTCCCTATTTATAAGATAAAGGAGTTTATCCAAGACTCTAAAACCATCAACTCATTAGAAATTTTAAAAATTATCCATACCTGATTTGTCTTTCTCTTCTTATTCCAAGGATTAATAAAGCCTTTATGATCCTCCCCCTAGACTTATGCTCTATCACTAATATCTAGTCTTATGATAAAGGAGCTACCATATAAGCTTACTACCCTTTTCTCTTTGTCTCAACTATATAGTATTTTGATCTTAGGACCTGACCAATTACAAAGTTCCTCTACTCTGAGCCTTCTTGATTGTAATAGACTAAACAATCTAGCTCCCCCTTATAGTATGCAGAGCTTCTCAAGCCATTCATGTTATCTGAGTTAGCTCCCCCTAACTCCATGCTTCATCTTTGCACCAAGAAACTGCTTATATCACACCATAACTTCATTTGTCACATGTATATCATCATTTTACACAAGTTCTCCAATTTTCATGACACAACTCATTGCACAACCTAAAATACACAATATCAAGGGTTTCTTGCATTAGAACCTTATGCCAAATGAATTTGTAAACCATATATATATATATATATATATATATATATATATATATATATATATATATGAGATGTACTCCAAATATTTCACTATTTCATATTTAAATACTCATTATGTCACTCTATACATTGCATACACAACACTTGACCTGGTTTGATCAAGTCATCATCACAACCTACTTGAGTTCTTATTTTTAGCAGACATCACTTGCTTCTCCATGGAAATGGGTCTCTTAAGAAGCATATATAGAGAAACCTTACTTCATAATTTCTTAGAATAATGTTAAATGAGGATTTTTCCATAACTCATATTCTTTCTCCTCCTTGGCCATATTGTGCTTTTGATTCTTCTTATTTTTTTAGGCTTAAGAGAAGTAACATGCTCATCCAATATGATCTTCTCCTTTTGATTAACAATACATGTAGAAAATAGGGATTAATGACATACCTTTTCATCTAATGAATCTTCCTTATAGCTTATAATCTCATCACTAGGCATAGAAAATTTATGTTTTATGCATGAAAGTTAATCAACAATAGTAGGATGTTAACTTTAATCTATACTCACTGTGGAGCTAGCCTCAACTATCACCTTAGTCTTCTCCTTGAGCTTGGTCTTTTCATCTTCAACATGAGCAGACATTGAGATATCTTCACATTCTCCAACCTCTGTAGCATTCTCCATCATGGCTTGATCTTTCACTTTCCATACATGCTTGACTTTCTTAAATGACCTATTTCTCTCCCTTTTAGAGACTTGTGAACCTTTGTTCACAATAAAAGGCATGAATTTTTTCATATTTTTCACTTTTGATCTAACAAAGCTTGCTCTATAATGTGTAGCTATGTGACCAAAATTATTATAGTTATAGCACATTACATTTATATCTAACAAGGGTGCAAATGAATGTTTGCTTACAAAATTGGTTCCCCTTGTAGGTACAACTCTATAATTACTAACCTTATGACTAAAATGATTATAGCTATAATAATAACCATAGAAAGATGAGGAATACCTAGTCATAGCTTTTTTTGTGTAGTATGTGGAATTATTCTTAAATTTAGCTTCAAGTATTTCACTCTTGTGTAACCATCTACATAAGCGACCTTTATCTTTTACATTTTCTTTGAGTTTGCACAGATGGACTCATTATTCTTCTTCCTTTCCTCAAGATTATTTTCTCCTTTAGCCTTCTTCACATTATCAGTTCTTGTATATGTCTCTATTTCCTTGCAAACTTTCTCCTTCTTTTCTCTTAATGCTCCTTCTACTTTGAGGTTGTCATATAAGTTAGCAAATGTACTGGTCATGGGAATTTTCCCTTTTTCATAACCAAGACTAGATATCCCTTTTGATGGATTTTGAGAGCTGATCAATTCATCAAGAATGTATGATCCTCCTTTCATCTTTAGACCTTTGTCTACTTGTTCTTTATCCTTTTTAATTTCTTTTATCAAAACCAGTATCTTTGCTTCTAACTTCATGCATTCATAAGATTTAAATTGTAGTTCAATTTTGACTAAATATTATATTCTTTTAGCCTCTTCAAATTGTGTTTTAAGTCTTACAACCATCTAATTAGATTTTTTAGGACCTTTGGATAGTTTTTCGATTTCCTTTTATATCAACTTATTCTACCTTGAGTTGAATTTTCTTAGCATGTCAATCTCATCTAGATCATAGATGATTTTACACTCTAAATCCACTTCTCCTTCCTCTTTTTCATCAGATTCTTCAACCTATTCTTGATTTATATCTATAGAAGTTGATCCTAATGCCATAAATAGGGATTCATTTCCTTCAACCACAAAAGCACAGTCATGGTCATCATCTGAGCTATCACTATCATCTAATGAGTCATTATCTTCTCTTATATACAAGCTTTTCCTATTTTTAAATAAGTTCCTCTTTTTGGAATAGTGGGGTTTCATCCTTTTACCATCCTCTTCTTGCTTAGAGTTATCTGTTTTCCTCATAAGGGTATTTAGTATCAAAATGTCTTAATTTACCATAGTTAAAGCATTTAAAGGGTAACTTACCTTTGTAATTTAAAGATCCTCTTTTCAATATTCTGACAAAGTTAGCTTCTTCTTTATCAATGCCCTCAAATCTAGATGTAGATGCTTCTGCTCTTACTTGCTTGGATGCTTTGAATGCAAGTTCTCTCTTGGAATTATCTTCTTCTCCCATTCTCATCTCATAGGAAGTGAAGGTTCCATGAAACTCATCAATAGTGAATTTGTCTATATATCTTGCTTCCTCTATTGTAGATATTTTAGAATCATATCTTGATGGAAAATATCTTAGGACATTTTTGACAATGATTGATTCTTTCACTTCTTCTCCAAGGCCTCTAATTTCATTGATTATTTCATATACTCTAAGAAGATAGTCTATAATTTTATCTTATTCATTCATTTGGTGAATTTTAAACCTACCTCTATATGTTTGTAGCTTGGCCTGATTTACTTTGTCATCACCTTCATAGATGATCTCCAATATGTTCTATATGTCTTGTGTATTTTGACAATGTATCACTTTAACAAACTTTGATTTTTAAAATCCATAGAGAATAGAATTCTTTTCCTTAGCATCTATCTCATATGCCTTCTTTGAAGCCTAATCATTGGGAGTTATATCAATAATTGTATATCCATTTACAACAAACAACTATACATCAAACCCTAATGAAGATAAATGTGCTTCCATTCTTATGCTCCAAAATGCATAGTTTGATCCATCAAAGAGAGGTGCTTTGTTTGATGAAGATCCTTCTTGACTAGCCATTTGTGTTCACCATTCTAAGATCTACATGGACTGATTAATCTTCTTCTAATAAACCAATGCTTTGATACCAATTATTGGAACACAACTATCTACTGAGAGGGAACTGAATCAATAGATCAACTAAAAGTAGTTCTTTAAATAATTTTAATACAAATTAAAAATATATATGTAGAATAAATCAAATATGCAGAGATCACACACGCATAAATACACATAACACTAATGCATACATGGAAAACCCATTGGGAAAAACCACAATGAGAATAGCTTCTAGAATCTACTATTATAATCTAGCCTCATAGTCAAAACCTCAATGGTTAAAAATTTAATGGCATTGACCCTAAGGAGACACCAATCCCCTATTTTAAGAACACCAACTCTAAGGAAGCACTAACTCCCTAATTGGGCACCAACTCAGCTTAACCTCATACATTATAATGTTTAAGGGTGCCAACCCTAAGGAAAGACCAATCTCCTAACTAAGTACCAATTCAACTTCTTTTATGACACCAACAAATCATATCTATGGATCTACAACTCCAATTTACAAAATAAATTCATAAATTAATCTAGCTCTAATTTTTTGTTACAAGTCTAATCTATAACTACTCATTCTCTACACATTATCTCTATGTTCCTTTCTTCCTCTCTACCCCTTGTCTATGTGGCTAGATATATCTCAATTAACACACTTCATCTCTCTCTCTACAACATCTTATTTTCTTCTCTACCTCTCTAGTTTTGTGTCTCTATATTTTCTATTCGACACAATCATTAGCTTTAGCTTTGGCAACAACAACCTGTGATAGTATCTTTGATGTCATATATATAAGTTTTTGATCTAAGTTTTTCCTCTTTTATGTTCTCACACTTAGACTATAACACATCATGTCAGTTCTATACTCATAAAAAAATTTGTGTCTTGAACTCATGCTCCACCATCATGGTTGTTGGTCTCATTACTATCTTTAGAAAAAAATAGGCTCTAGTTTTAATGCACATGCCTTGTTACATAATTTTGATCGATCACACCAATCTAACTTATTGTCTATGTCATTATTTATGGCTTGAATATAAATTATTACAAGTTTTATTACTTAACCATTGGGATGAATAGACCTTTAAATATCTATCGTTAATCTTATCTTTCACACCATGACCCAATAATCCTCATTCAATCTACTTAACTTTAAAATGTGTTCATTCGATCAATTTTGGATAGTCTCATGTGCTCTATTAGATCCCTATAAACTTCTAGACATTAACTCTTTATGTTTAAAATGTGTCAGTTAGATAATTTGATTTGAGCTCCCATGTGATATTAGATCTTAAAACTAACATGATCTTTACTTCTTTTTTGACATTAAATGTCGAGCTCTTTATCCCATCTCATTGCTTCTTAAGTCTTTGGAATGCTTATGCTCTGTCAATCTTATCAAAATTACTCAATATTTATCTCACTAATGTGTCTATAAACCATCGTGCATATTTGACTAAGTATGTGGACCATTTCAATATGCTTGTAAGGCTAACTTTTCACCTACATAACTCTTGTTTCACTTAGTCAGATGAGTTACACTTTAGTGCATAAGATCCTCTTACATAGGGGAATCAATCCATATATCCAATTGATCTTGAACCCTTCTTACACGAAAGATATGAAATCATAAAAATTCATTCTCATATTTTTATTTTAACCTAAAAATTTAGTTATGGGAAAACATTGTTAAAATGACTGGGAGCCAAACTTTGCTCACGCATATCTTTTGTCATGCTGCATCACGTGACCTGTAATTTAGTACAGAGAAACTAGGCATAAAAATGAAAAAATTGCATATGATAATTTTATCTTGAAAACCTCATGTGTTTGAATTCTAACCTAATCAACATTCTTACTTGGTTCTAATTATCCCTTTTTCAAATTTTGCTAAGTGTTGGAACATAGTGAATTTTGTCCAAGTGGCCAACTTTGAATCCCCATATCTTAAACTATGTTTCATATCATGGATTTAAATTTGTATCATAATAACTAGGTAATAATTTTATCACAACCATATGATCAACTCACCTATACTCATCCACACATGGTAATGGTGATGTAAGCAAACTGTCTACTCATGTTTTCCTCTATAGACCCAAAATGTCTAGATGAACAATATGAAGAATCAGATGAATTACACTCATGTGCATAAGCACTCAAATCATCATTGACCTCTAATAGGATGCCCTGTACATCTTCAAATCACCATACTCATCCCTTATCATCAATGACATTAATATTCTCCCTTTTGACATGAATGACATGCTCATAGTGTCCCTATTGACATCAATGACAATCAAATTACCAACATAGACCAACGAATAAAATCTCTAAGAAAATAGAAATAGATAGGTAGGTATAAAATGGTACATAAATAACCCTTATACATTTCCAAAATAATAATAAATGAAGATATTATCTTGGAACATAAGGGGATTGAATAACCTAGAGAAATAGAGACTGGCAAGAAATTTAGTCATCAATCACAACCCTGATATTTTGCTTATTAAAAAAACTAAAATGTCTATGGATAAATTTTTGAAGAATAAATCTAATATTTGGGTTAAATATTTGTACATTTATATCAGCTCTATAGGTGCTTCTAGAGGTTTAGTGGTGTTTTGGGACCCCTCAGTTTTGGATGCCAATCCCCTCTTAGAAACTAATTCACACATCACTAATTTTTTCCAAAAAACTCACACCAAAATAAACTAGGTCCTTACTAATATGTATGATCCAAACTCTAGGATTGATAGGATAAAATTATGGAAGGACTTCATAGACATTAGAAATTATTTTAATGACCAAAATTTGATTGTGGCAGGATATTTCAATTCTCCATTAATTCTAGGGGAAAATAAAGGGGGAATCTATTCACTTAAGGATAACATGTTAGAGTTAATTGAGTTTATTATTGATAAAGGATTAATTGATGTTGAATTAAAGGGTAACCCTTTCATGTGGTCTAACAATATATTAGGTTATAATATAATTCAAGTCAGACTCGATAGGATTTTGTTATATTTGCATTGGAGCTTACACTTTACTACTTCACTTTCTTCTCTTCCTAGGATTGGTTCCAACCACAATCCACTGGGTTTTTTAAGTGAAAAGATGTCTAAAGAAAAAAATATCCCTTTCAAATTTGAAAAAATGTGGCTTTTGAATCAGACCCTCTAAGTCTCTCTTAATGAATGGTGGAAATTCTTGATCTAAGGATCTACTATGTATATCATGGCCACGAAGCTTAGACATATCAAGAATAAACTTAAGGGAATTTATTTGGAATGTCTTCCTTCATAAAAACTTCATTGAGGAGTAACTTCGAATAATTGAGATTGAAATAAACACCTTTGGGCTTTCCCCCTCCCTACATTCTAAAGAAAAATAACTCCTAAGTCTTTACCATAATAGAGAAGCTAAGGAACAAATTTACTAGTGGCAAAAATCAAGAAAGACTTGGCTCAAGGAGGGAGACAAAAATACTAAGTAATTTTATATCTCCACATCTAGGAACCATCATCATATGTCCATCATGAAAATAAAAGGAGAGGATGGAAACTAGGATAAGGAGGAAAAATACATAGAGATTCAAATAGTCAATTTCAATAAAAACTGTGAGCTTTTGGCCCTTCTTAGGATGCTCAATCATACAAGGAGTCATCTCCCAAGAATAAAATTAAACCATCCTCTTTCCCCCCTTATATGATGAAATAAGATCCAATATTTTTTCATTAAAAGGGGATAAGGCTCTAGGCCCTGATAGTTTTCCACCATTTTTACATGTTTTTTGGGGCATCATTCAAAATGAAGTTTGTCTGGTAGTTTATGAATTGTTTAAAGTTGGAACTATGTTACAAGACTTAAATAATACTTTCCTTATACTCATCCCTAAAAATAAAAATTTAATTAATTGACAAACTTTAGACCCATCAGCATGTGTTCTACTTTCTACAAAATCTACACAAAATGACTATCTTTAAGAATCCAAATGGTGCTTGACAAATTGATTATGGAAAAATAAAGATCCTTAATTTTTAGCATAAAAATCTTAGATGGAATTAATATTTCCCATAAAACCATTCACTCTATGGCAAATTCTTCTTTGCAAGGAATATTCCTCAAGCTGGAAATTAATAAGGCTTATGATCGAGTCTCTTGGAAGTTTCTCAACAAAAATCCAATTGCTAAAAACCTAATTTCCTCTTTTATATTAGATCCCATGTTCTCCATGACCATAAATGGAGTTCATAGGGGTTTTTATTGATATTTATAGGTTTTAGACAAAGATATCCCCTTTCTCTATACTTATTCTTCATAATGGTTAAAACCCTCAGTACGAATATCGATAAGGCCAAATCATCTAGAATCATGAAATGAATCATATCAAATTCAAACACCAGACCCATCACCCACCAATGATTCTCAAATGATACTCTAATGCTGGGTGAATCATTGATTTCTAAAGCCAAGTGTTTCAAAAAAAATTGAAATCTATGAGATCATTTTGAGTCAAAGTGTTAACTTCCTCAAAATCTTTATGTTTTTCATCAATACCCTGATTGTCTTTGATGATAAGATATCTAATATTATTGGCTATTTTATTAATAATATCCTTTTATCATACCTTTGTATTCCCTTTTTTTATGGCCCTATGAAGATAGATTTCTAGAATGCCCTCCTACATATGATTTAGAGGAAATTTTCTAGGTGGAAAGGGAATTTATTGTCTCATGTTGAAAAATTATAACTTCTTAAGAGCTCACTGAAGATTATTTTGGTTTATCACATGTCTTAATTTTTCATTCTTGAAAAAGTGGCTAATCATATCAAATAAATATAAAAGAATCTTCTTTGAAGAGGAATAGAGGATAGATTCAAATTACTACTTATCTCTTGGAACAAATCTTGTATTCATATCTTTTAATGAGGATTGGGATTATAAAGGTGAGATTCATGAACCAATCTCTCCTATCAAATCAAGGTTGGAGGGTGATAAAGGAAGACACCTAGTTTACTAGGATCATCAAGGATAAATATCTAAATTCTAGGGAAGGATCCTACTTCTTGGTAGAAGATGGCCCTGGTAATGGTTTAGCATTTTGGAAAGCACCTAGAATTGGAAAGAAAATCCTTAGAAAAGTCATTTAATGGAATATAAGTAAAGGTGTGAAAATTGATTTTTGGTAGGACCCCTAGATCCAAACCCCTCTGGTCTCTATAATTCATGTTGTGGAGTTGTAAATTCACTTCAAAGATACCATTGATCATAAATTATGAAATACTTGGAGGACATTGAAGGTAGGAAAAGATGGAAATCTCTCCACAAAGAAGATATGAATCAACACCAATCTCTTTTTATACAAAATATAAATTTGACACTTCAAAATATTCACATTAGTATATTTTAAAAAGAAGATGCTCTCTTTTGGAAAGAGGATCTTAGTAGGTTGTATTCAGTTAAATCTAGTTATCTTTCCCTATGGGACTAGGAAAAATTTGAAGAAAACTAGAATGATCTCTGGATGAAAAATTTCATTCCAAAGATATTTTTTTTATTTCTAGTTAGTTACTTATAACAAGATTATTATGGTGGATAACCTTTTAAGAAGGGGAATGCCTATCCCCAATAAATGTGTGCTTTATAAACATGAGGTTGAATCCATAGAGCACATTCTCATCTCATGTTATTTTACCTCCTCCATATTTCAATCTTTATTTGTCCTCTCTAACTACTCTTGGATAACTCCTGGTACTATCAAAGATCTTATCACCCAATGAAAGCCACCTTAGGATTACCCATCATTGAAATTTTGATGGAACTTGGTTTTGCCTCACATTTTTTGGGGCATATGAATCTCAATAAATTTTATTATATTTTATAATTTCAAGACTAATCATTTTTATACCTTTAAGATAATAATGGATTTTTAAAAAAAATAGTTATCCTTTGCTTCTTCCTTTGATAAGTCTTATTCACCATATTTCTCCTAGATTCTTAATCAACTTAACCTTAACATTCTTGGTAAATACCAAAAGTATTTTTTTGACAGATCTAAGGTTAAGTGGACTCATCCTCCTCCTAACTAGTTCAAATTAAATTTTGATAGGGATGTTAAAGGAAATCTAGGTCAAATGGGAGTGAGAGGAGTCATAAATAATTTCCATGGGTACCTCTAGGTAGACTATGTGGGACCTCTTGGGATCAAAATGAGTCACATTTTATAATCTAAAGCTACTTTATGGGGCATTGATCTTGTATTGAAACTTGGCATTGAGTATCTCCATATTAAAGGAGATTCCATGAATATCATACACTACTTAAAAGGCTTGACTCAATCTTCCTAGAACCTTTATGGAATTATCAATGATGCAAAAAAATTATTATCCTAACTCAAAATGGTGTCAATCGATCATGTGTATAGAGAGGGAAATATAAGTGTTGATAAAATGGCTAATATTAGGGTTCAAATTAGCTATTTTACAAGATGTCAAGGTGATGTGTTCTGATAGGACCGAAACTCCCCAAAGCTCTGACACAACTTGTCAGATTTAAGAGCACACATGATTACCATTGTATAAGCAATTAAACATGCAGAATAACCAGAAGAACAAATAACTATCAATGAGAAAACACATAGAATATGAGAGGCAACACACAATTGTATTCAACTCATTACAAAGGAAATTACAATAAAGAGATCACACTCTTCTTCCACCTCTGTGAGGCTTCCTCCTCAAGGGCTCCAAGTAATCTTCCCACCTGAGTAATCTTCTCTCATAGGTCACAACACACAGCTAACACAAGCTGTTGTTCACCTCATTGTACATCTATACAATCGAGTACACAACCGTACTCCAAGTAGATCTCTTCATGATCCTACTGATGTATTGTTGTCACCTTAGATCTAGCTCCCCCACCGATCTCCTTTCTGACCCTCGCATACACACATTCCTACATATCAAACCTGATCTTACTTATACATACATGGGGAATCCTACCTGATTCCACCATGGGAAGAACTCTCCAAGCTTCACATAGATCATCTCCAAATTCTCCACTTAACAATACAGCCCATGAGTCTATTATATAGATCTCATGCATACACTGATTAGGCTTGCAGCTCAAGACTTCGAACAAGTCTTTAACATGCAAACTCTGCGTTCACTTAACTGACTATTCATCAACAGCAGTTTGGACTGCCACAGGCGACCGACGTCAGTCCCTGCCCTCCTGGAGGTGACCGACGGGGGCCGATCTTCTACCGATGCCGATTTCCCTTCTGCGTCCCCTGACCGACGTCGGTGTAGCCTGCCGACGCCGGCGATTGCATATGCTAGAAACCCTCCTGTTTGCCTTAAGGTGTAGCTTTTAGCTCCACACCCTACTTGTCAGGATACGAAACACTGAAAGCACACAATTGATTACTAAACCAAGCAACTTAATATGAGGAAATAACCAGAATACACAAGTAACTAGAATTCAGAATAACACATGATATGAGAGACAATACACAACTTGTATTAAAACTCTTGAAGAAAAGAATACAATAAAGAAGATGCCACTTCTTCTCCACCACCTCTTCAGAGGCTTCCCACACCTCAAGTGAATATTACTTCTCTCCTCAAAGCTCTCTCTTAGGTCCCAACACCCAACTCAAACTCTGAGTTGGTGTTCACCTCCCATGCTCCACGCACACCACAAGTGCTCCACGCACTCCACAAGTACTCAAGGTTCTTCAAGTAGATCTCCCATGAACCTGAAATAACCTGCACCTCAACAGACCATACTTATGGAAGGAACTCCCTTGCCTTCCTCTTTGCTCTATCTGAGTACACACCTGTACTCCAAGTAGATCATGCCTGATTCTACTCCCTATTGTGTTGCTATCCTATCTGATCTTGCACACCTGCAAATCAACCTGGTTCTGCACACCTGTGAACCTTGACCTTGCACACACATATACCTGCAGATCAATGATCTTACTTACCATGTAGATCTCCTATATAGGCCATGCACACCTGCTGACCAAGATCCTACACCCCTAAAGAATCTTGCTGACTCTCCAAAACTAGCACCCACCTTGGTACTGCTATGGAACTAGGAGGAACACCCTTGCTCACCTCACACACAGAAGGAGCTAACTTTGCTCAACTCAAACTAGAACAAGTTTCCAATACAACCATGAGTCTATTATATAGATCTCATCCAAACAATAATTAGATCCGCAGCTCTCAGTCTATAATTGGCTCTCATCATGCAAACACTTGGTTCGTTAGCTAACTGCCCGTAATAAACTCATAGTCGAACCACACAGGCGACCGATGTCGGTCCCTGTCCGCTTGGGGGTCGTCGACGCCGGCCGATATTTGACTGACGTCGGTTGCCTTCTTGTCTAATCCTGTCGACGTCAGTTGGCCAGACCAACGCCAGTATCTGTGACACTCTACAACTCATTTGCAACCTCCTCCATGTCTGCATCAGTGAAGCTTTTAGCTCCACAACCTAACATGTTCCATAATGACATCACTCCTTTTATCAAACTCAATAAAGGACATCCCATATAATGAAATGATGTGTTTATTCATTAAAATTCATACCCAACCTAAGATAAAATATGTTAATAGGTGCAAGGGCATTATAATCTAGTCACTTATAAAGGTTTTGCATGTTCAGATTAATTTGGCACTTCACAATAATAGTTTATTAGGATCTGATTTCAATACTCCCTCCATTCTCATTTCTAAGGGCTCAATCTATTCATCTAGTAGAAGAATCTTGAATAAAATTAAAATGGGAGGCAACCATAACCATTTCAAACCTATATCTTATGTAGATTTTAAGGAAGATGAGTATTTTTAGCATACTATGGTAAAAGGGGGTTTGGATACATACATGGAGTGGTTGGTCGAGAATGACACCATATTTTCTAAGGATTTCTCCCACGGATGGAAGGATAGATAGGTTTGCATGCATAATTTAAGGATTTTGATTACCAAAGATTTTATAGGGGAGATCATAGGGATGGGTTTCTCAAGGGTTAAATCCTTCAAAGATAAAAAAAGGAAAGAGGAACTTATCAATACTTTCTATAACAAAGAGAATAAAAATATGAAGGTGGCATCTCAAAAAGGGTTCATGAGGGTAGACCTATCAAGGAATTGGCCAGATGTATGCTAGGATATCATGTGATATATCACACTAGAATGAAAACATATGGTAGTATTTTTACATAATTTTCTTTTTATCAATCACTTTAAGGGTCACATTATCAATCTCCCTTGTTTTCTTTTAAAATCATTACAAGCCATGATTTTGAATTACAAGAACAATCTCCTGGTATATATTATTCACAAAAGGTTGATTATATTTTTGGTTAATAAGGGTGAACCCCTATGGTCAAAAATTATGTTAGAAGTGATTAATTTCACTAGTTAACAAGAAGGCTAAGCTAGGAAAGAGGATTTTTTTATGAATTTTGAGTCTGACAAAATTGGGAACAAGTAGAATATTAGTGCTAGAGAAGAGGTTAAGTAGGAGGATCCAAAACTAAGAAGAAAGGACTGGGTTTTCTTAAATTTTTGACACCAATTTCTAGTAGGGATCATGTTTTAATAAATCATAAGATCAAGGATTCTTTGATTATCCCCTTGATAAGTTACATAACAAGGTGTCTATTCATAAAAAATTATGCAATGAGATTATGGATCAACTTAAAAATCTTAAAGGGTTCTTGGTTTAAGAAACTTCTGATATGAGTTTTGATAAGGAACATATAGGCATAGACAAGCTCACTCCCCAAGTAAATAAAATGACTCATAGAGATGGAGCAAAGGAAAATAGGAAGGAGTTAGATTAGGGGAGGGAGGGATCCAAGATCATGACTTCCAATCACAAGAGGCAGATCAATGAGAAATAATAGGTAGTTGGGTACAAGATTAGAGTAAAAATAAACAAAGTGGATAGGAATGAGACCTAAATATTGGTCTATTGTTCAAAGTATAACTAGTTGGAATCATTTATTTCTCTTTTGGTTAGCATGGGCTTTTGGCTAAAACTTAGTATTTTTTAGGCTGAAGGTGGTCCATCATATTATTTTTTAGGCTTTATCTCTTTTTATTTTGTTTTTGTATCGTGCTTATCTTCCACTTTCTTTGTTAAGTGTATGGGACCCATTCATCCCATTTATTAACCTATCTAATTATTTAAAAAAAATTAACATCTAATTTAAGCATTAAATACAAATCACACATGCCACTAGCCAATAGACACAAAAAACTAGCTAAAATAAATACACCACTCCTTATAAATAAGCCTATCATATTGAAAACCGAATAATAAATTTAAGTGGTCTATGAATATTGTGGCCTCCAAATACTCTGATGAAGACATTTAATTCTAAATTAAATACCTTAGACATGTACTTAATACTATAAATTTTATTGTTTTCACTTGGATTTTCACCCTTTGAGGAGATGTCTCCACTCTCCTCATCCAACTAGCATAAGTGAAACATCTCTAGGCTTATGGGTAGAATAAGCATGAGGTGAATCTCTAGGTAGGGCTATCTCCCTTGATGTACCACTTTGGATCACTACTACACTTAAATTTTGGGTAGGAAAGGGAGAGATAAAAATAAAATCAAACTATCCTAAGGGAGGTGATACACCAAATAAGTTTATGAATTCCAACCAACTGCATTTTACACATGAGAACAAAGGACAAATTGAACATACACTTCTCCAATCTACATCTTCTCACATGAATGTTACATTATGAGGTTATGGATGAATGTTTAGGCTAGGAGGAATAGGTAAGACTAGCCATTTGGCCATTATAACTTATACTCCACTTGAGTATGGTGAATCCCTATTCATTTACATACCATTTCATCAATAATACTACTAGTTTTTACCTCTTTGTGAATTTTAATATTGTGTTTTACTTAGATGATTAATTTTAATTAAGTGATAAATCATTTTTCCTTAGCATGTTGTCTCATTATTTCACCCTATTCAATGTTGTAAAGCTTCTTCTTATAGGGCATGTGAAGTGTTCTAGGAAGTGTCAAGGTTTAGTGAGTTAGTCTATTAAATAGGTAAGAGTATTTTAAAAAAAACTATTTTATAGACTAACTCACTAAACCTTGACACTTCCTAGAACACTTGACATGCCCTATAAGAAGAAGCTTTACAACTTTGAATAGGGTGAAATAATGAAACAACATTCTAAGGAAAAATGATTTATCACTTAAGTAAAATTAATCATCTAAGTAAAATACAATATTAAAATTCACAAAGAGGTAAAATCTAGTAGTATTATTGATGAAATGGTATGTAAATTAATAGGGATTCACCATACTCAAGTGGAGTATAATTTATAATGGCCAAATGGCTAGTTCTTATAGAACTTGAGAGAGAGAGAGAGAGAGAGAGAGAGAGAGAGAGAGAGAGAGAGAGAGAGAGAGAGAGAGAGAGAGAGAGAGAGAGAGAGAGAGAGAGAGAGAGAGAGAGAGAGAGAGAGAGAGGAGAAGAAATAAGTCTAAGGGTCACAAGAATAATTTTAAAGCTGATAAAAGGATTTAATTTTTAATTATAAGATGATGTGGTATGAACCATGAAAGTTCATAAGGAACAAGTGGATCTCCAAGTCATGGAACTCTTGCAATGTGGCATGAAAATTCTCATTCTAGCTCAGAAAATTGCCTTCATGATTTAGACCTATTTGAACAACCAAAAACTTATTAGGTATAGGTATGATGATTATAATTAAGCTAAATAATTTTATACATGCCTCTCCATGCATTGATTACAATCCTGGTCATCTAGAATCATTTAGGAATGAGCCATCATCATCTATTGTCCAAAAAACTCTTCCTTCATGTACCCTCCATAGTTAGCCTCCAAAAAATCATAAATTTTATTATAAAATACATGTTATGGAGTTTATGACACCTATTAATACCCTCCATGTCCTTAGTGTCATCAAGCACACCTTAAAATTAGCTCACTTGAAGTTTTCCACCCTTCTCACTATCTTGGTCACTGTGCTAGTTCTAACTGGCTGAGATGAAGCAACTAGTTGAGGAACTTAAGATTTATTACAAGGAATTAAATTAAAATGGGTAGTTATATTCAGTCCTAATATTCCCCTCCCATGTGATTTTTATATCTTTAAACCTCCTAAAACCTTCACAATGCATAAAACTATCAATGAAAATCCTATTTTACGCTCCATCCATACAGTTATGTACAACTAATCCTAATAGGGAGTATCCTGATAGAGTATTCTATATCCTCAAATAATTATTATTAGAAAAAATTTCCAATATAGTATCTTACCATCCTCATCTTTCCAATTAGGTCCTTATAAAGGTTTAGCAAGGCTTTTAGATAGTTTTGACCTCTTAAGTACTGTTCATAAAAACTTGGCATTCAAACTACAAAAAAAATCACAATAATGATATTTTTGACCCCTAATAACACCTATAAACTAATTTTTCATCCATGCATAGTCTCATGAGAGATGTGAGTATTCTAAACTAGCCTATTGAGGTCTTCCTTCCATTTCCTATAGGTATGAGTTAGTTTTGAGCTCAAAAATGGATTATTTGAAACCTATCTACCCTAAAAAATATTTATCACATCTATTATGACCTCATAGACATGTCTCAATCCATGGTAATTCTCATCTCATGTCATAATTAAAATTGCCCCTCCATTTGGCCTTTAGGCTTAAATATGCCTAGTAGGCTTAACTACAAATCTAAGGGTTTAGACCTCCCTATTTGGATTCCATAATTTGTGCTTGGTTTCCATGATTTTTATAGGTTTCATATATTTTTCCAAATTTCATTTTAATTTTTCCCTAGATCTTAGATCATCCCTTTATCTCTATTCCTCAAGACTGCAAGCTTATACACCTAGGGAAGTGCCCTTTATCTGAGATAAAATAGATGACACTTCCCATATTTTTATATATAAACTAATTATATTAGGAGCTTCCACCATTTATGGGTACGTTATACACCAAGAATCATATTTTTATTGTATCTATAGGCCCATCAAATGCACAAAACCAAGGTAGAATAAAAAGGAGATAAATTATGCAAGTTTTTTAGCATGTGGGCTATGCGCTTGTATGTTTAGGATCATATTTACTATTTTTTTCCATTATTAGGGTATAATAATATTATTAAAACCATCATAAGTTCATTAACAATTATATCAAACCCTTATAATCTATTCGTACACCTTGAAACCTTTCTTTACACATTCAAGCCTGACTAGTAAGCTAACCCTACTTGTAGGTGTTTATGTTTTTCTTATAGAAACTTACATTGGTATTATTGCCTATTGAAACCTTAAAATATCTTTTATCAATGAATTGGAATTTTTTTTCATGTTTGAGAATATACTAATCACTTATAAATATCACCCTTTGTTCACTGCCTAAGACAGTAATCTATAGTTAGAGGTAGGTGCATATGTTTGAGTTAGGCCTCAAAAGAATATTTAGAGTACTTATTGAAGTTTCCATGGTAGTTTATATTTTTTTATATCTATATCACCTTTTACAAGCCTAAAATATCCATTAAACACATTATCTCTATTAATTGCTTACCTATAGTCACCTATAGGTGACTGTAAGGGAGCCTATAAGTGGTTTTTACCTCCAAAACATGTGCTAAATATTCTTTAGAAACCCTTGAGATTTTTTAAAATAATAGATTCCTCTCTCAAAAACCAATATTTATATCCATTCTTAAAACTCACTTCATGACTAGTTAAAAGCTAAAATCTGTTGTAAGTGGGTGTTTAGGCTATTTATAAACACTGTAGGTGTATATAGGTGTAGTCATATAAAATGCAAAAAATGATAAATTGAGAATGGTTAATGACACACAACCCTTGTTCCCTCTTAATTACTCTCCAAACCCTTTTTATCTTATTTTCACTGATTCCCAGTCATCTATAGCCTTCAAGATTTGGTCCCAACTCACCCAAACTACTCTTTCTAAGACAAATCAGTCCCCCCAAGTCTCTTTTGCTCAGGGTAATAGCACCACACTTGGACTATAGCACTAGTACAATGTTTTTCTACTTTCATCACTCCTGTCCAACTATAATTTTGGCCCCAATGGTCAATTCCTTCTAGTTCCCCATCTTTACCTTTTTGGCTTAATGTGAGCACATTTAACCCATGACGAATAGATCCTTATAAAATACCATTCAAAGATCATTTTGAAAGTGTTGGCAATTATCACTAAGCAGGAAAGAATACAAGTAAGACTACTCAAGCAATCTTCCCTATTCTTTAGATACAACTAGCCAATACAATTACAAGCTTATCCAAATCCTTACACCAGTCCCTAACCACCTCAAGCACATCTAGTTTAGTTTTTTGCATATTCATACACACTATTGCATAAAGCACATCAAGTGGAAGAACTACATATGTCTTGATCCTTCTTCAAAGTATTGGTATGTAGGCAACATGCCCACACAAGGGGTGTGGATCCATGTCCAATGAATCTTACACAAACTAACCCCCCCTCTTTTTAAAAATTAGTCAAATCACAATGGAGTATAGGGTTTGAAGAGAAAATATACTCTACAAGGAGTTATAAATACTTTTGTCTACCAAAACTTTATTAATAGTGTCACATAGATAGTGAACAAAACCCAAAAAGCTTAGATCCTTATAACAACAATGGCATAGGTGGACTATAGTGTTGCTAACACTCCTGTCTAGTTTTAATGCTTCTATCTAATCATAAAATGAAGGTCGAATCCTAGTTTGAAATAGTGTCCCAATCCTACATAGTAAATTCTAGCCTCTGTCTGGATCAGATCAGTTAGTTTCCAACTAAGTCTCTGTTTCCATCTCTTACTACTATTTTTAGAAAGGAAAAAATTGTAATCTAATTTACAAAAATCATTAGCCAGATTATTACATATTTATTTAATAATTTTAATACTCTAACCCTTTAACTAAATTTGGAATAACACACCAATATTCCAAAAATTATTAAATCATTTAGTGAACCTGACTTCATTTAGGTATAAAAATCATAGGGTAAAATTCCTACTTATTTTTCCTATATTTTTATGATTTTTTACTTGCATAATAAAATCATAAACTAGCATTAAATTTTAAAATTTTGTAATAATTTTATTTCAAACCTTAGTTGTCCATACTAGGTCCTGGTATTTTCCTAGTAATTTTCCAATATTTTCTTGAGTTTTTACTAGCATAGTAAAATCAGAAATTCACTTCAAAATTCAAAATTCAATAGTAATTTTCAAAAAACATTTATTTTTTAAAACCTTGGTTGCATCTTCTAGGTATTTTTAAATCACAAATTTTCTAATAAATTTATATATTTTTTTTACTTGCATATCTAACTTGAAAATTCACTTTAAATTTTAAAATTTCATAGTAATTTTCAAAATAATCATCTTTCAAACCCTAGATGCATACAATAGGTCTTATTGATTTTAAGATATCACCTTACATTCTAAAATCAAATTTCAAAAATGGATCTCACTTATTTAAAAAAAAATATAACATTTCTTGAAAAAAATAAGGAGACCATCATTGTTCTTATCATTTACATGAATGATGAAGTTTACCATATGTCAATGCAAAGCTTTATTCTTTGAATTTCATACTTATTTTTCATAATATGTAATGATGTTAAGAAATTTATTATTAAAAAGCATGCTAAGATATATTTTACATCACCTCCATTATATCCTCTATCCCATGGCAAGTCACGTTACATGGTCTAGTTTGTTCTTCCCCAGGTCACCACCCATCATCAGAGAACCTAGTTGATACCCTTTCTCCCTCTACCACCTTGACCTATTTATTATCTCTACTCTCCTCCCATAGCTACTACTAGTCATATATGGATACTATATAATATGGTTAGAGTTGTTACTTGACTTGCCACCATGCCTCCTTCACCTAATCAAGATCCTCACCACCTTCCCATTCCTTCTCATCCCAGGACGAATGCACCAACACAAGTAGATATACACAAGGCATATGATATTATTGATCAATTGAGACACATACCAGCTAAGATTTCCATGATAAAACTACTTTACAAATCCAATATATTCAAGGATATTCTTTATCAAGCACTCACTCAAAATTTTATGCCCATTGTTTCAAATCCTTCTTATTTTGCATTAGTAGTCAACACTTTAAAAACTATAGAAGATGAAATTTCTTTTGATCATGAGGACATGCCATCACAGATAGTTATTGATCAAAATTTACCATTATTTATATAAGCACAAGTCAAAACTAGTGTAGTTAAAAGAGTCTTAATTGATAGAGGTTCTAGACTTAGCATATGCAATATTACATTCTTACAGATTATGGTTGTAGATATGGCATCCATGCAAAACTCATATAATAAAATTATAGGTTTTGATGATATACCATGACAAATAGTGGGCACCATTATTTTGGATATCATGGTAGGATCCAAAACCCTCTGTACACATTTCTAGGTCATGTTAGGTCCTCTCCATTATAATATTTTATTTGAATGACCCTACATACATGTTATGGGGGAAGTTCCTTTTAATCTTCATCAATGTGTTAAATTTCTCCATGAAGGATACCTATACACATGTACAGTAGATAACCATCCATTCAAATATTTTTCTAGATGAGACACCTCATATCATAGTTCAACCCATCACCGCATTGCATTTATCTTGATCAAATACATACATATGAGGTAGGAGAGACGAGAACATCTTTCACTCCACTTATATTTATGTCTTCAACTCCAAATATTCAGCCAGTAACAATAACTTTAGCCATTTCAACTACTCCATTACTCCACAATTCCTACACCTATTACAATTATACTTTCACCAATAATAGTTCTAATAATACTAGTTGATTCTATAGATATATTTACTCAATCAATTATAGACACTCTCAAAACACCATGTCTTCTACTACTATAGCTAATGAGACTCCCATATCACAATCACCCCTTATGGTAAATTCTGAATTAACATATGTACATGATGTTGATATAGATTCTTAGGCTTCTTTAGACGATGATATAACACCCACACTCACAGATGACTATTTATGTGGGTTGAGATTTACACCAGTTGCCCCAAGAGAGTAATGAGATGAATCTATAGATCTCATAACACATCCTGCATCACTCTTTGCATCTCACACTACACTCTCAAGACATACTCCACATTTGTGGCCACGGATAGATCACTAGGCACATACATTTCACATGGTTACCTTGATGGATATAGATCTAGTTATTGAAATTTAGGTAGGCAGCATACAACATTAGCCATAGATTATGTTATAGATGTTACTTGATCTTGGACTAATCGCACTACCTATAGTTTGACATATATCTATTAGTAGATTATCATAGTAGGATGGTCACCCATTTTGTCTCTTTCATAGGATCATAGGCCATGATATAAATCCATGTATAGATTTACACCAAAAATTAGATAAGCTAATAGGTTTAAGGGTATTATTTAGATTACAACACCACCAACACTAATTTCACCACTTCCACTGCAACAATTTACTACCAAATCTAAACATCCTAGAGAAGAATCAAAATCTCCACCACTATAGCAGCCTATATTTCATCATCGGTAGGATGACACTATGTACACAACATCTACACAATATGATGATACAAATGATGATGATATTGAGGCATTTGATGATGGTCATGATCCTTTCCTCCATCTCCCCTCTTTAGTGAGCTCATCTCCTTTGACCCTTTACTCCCTCTAGCCTAGTCTTTGATGTCATTGTGTACATATCACTTTATTCATACAATTATATATATCTTCATGTAAATTACTTGTACATAATTTATTAGTGTTTATTGTATATAGTCTCCTTATGATTGATTGTACATAGCTTATATAAAAAATACCAAAAATAATAGAAAATTTCAAAATATACAAAAACATTCAAATATTTCAAAATTCCAAAAATGATATAATTTTTCAAAATACACAAAAACATTCAAATATTTCAAAATACAAAAACATGAAAATAATCTAAAAACAACTAAAATATTTTGATTGTATAAATCATATATGATTTATATTTACACTACAATGCTAGAATTACATTTGATGTTTAATGTTATTGTTTGTTGATTTATCTACATTACCATGTTTCACTTGATCTTTTTTAAGTGTGTGTAGTGACATATAGATCCTTGATTGCTTCACTTTACCCATTGAGGGGGAATCCTACTTCTATGTTTAGAATATACATCAATATACATACTCATTGGGGGTATCTTCTACATGACTACACCAACTAGGTTATGTCATTCCTACACCACAAAATCTAGTTATCATGTTCATGTACATTATTTACTAGCTTAAATAGATTACTCTATTGACACTCACTAGTATATAACACTTATGTATTTCCTAGCACATACCTAGTCCTGTAATAACATTTTTTACATATAGTCACATTCTTTCTTTGACTAGTTAGGTATTATTGTACTTCTAGTTATCAAATGCTTTCTTTTCTTTCTTGGAATAGATTGATTTGATTGCATTTGCTCAGTTCTTATTTGTCTCTTGTGTGTGACTTAGGACATTTTTCCGTTATCCTTTGATTCTATTCTTGTGTGTGCCTTAGGAAATTTACCAATGTCCTTTACTTGTACTCTTCTATATGATTATGGCTTTCATGCCATCATTGTTTATTTCAATTGTATGTGTATATGGCATTTTGAACATGCCTTGTATGCTTACTTTCTAGTTTGAGTGACATGTGCCCATGTCCCTTATTTGCATGACACCTTGTCCACTCTTGTATTCTTCTTGCCTTGTGTTCTTGTTTCTTATTTTCTTCTCATTATTTATAATTACATTATCCACATCATGTATTTTTTTACTTTCTTAGATACCATGATGGTCATCATGTTCCATCCCTCCTTACCAACTAACAAATAACACCTAACTAGACATTCATTTCCAATTTAGTACATTGCACATGTTACTACATTGTTGTATCTTCTATGCGTACCCCTATTGATCTAAAAATCTCTCTTTACAAACCATGTTATATATTGAGATATCTTGTTGATTATCATTGCTATATCAAGTATCTTCACAACATAACACACTTGCATGGTTTTTTATTATGAGGGTAGACATTGCAGGGTATCCATTCCTATAGAGATGCCAATAAACAAGGATTTTTTCATAGATATCAAATCTCCTAACAGTCAAAAAATTATTTTTTAGAACACCCAAAAGAACAACCAGATATCAAACTAGTCAGAATAGACTAGGTAGATAGTGAAAATGCTACAATAGTTACCAAATTTGGCCTAAGACATTAACACCCAACTAGGAGTATAGTGTCAATGTCATTAGTGTCCACTTTTGGAATTCTTATCCAAAGATTTAAAAAACTAGACTTTATATACGTAGGTATAAAAGTAGTTCATCTATAGTTTTACACAACCAGACCAGCTCAAAATCATCAATTTTAAATACACTTTTGCTAAGACAATCTAGATATAGGGGGAATTATGTGTGGCAATGATGGCTCTCACTTCCAGTTTTTAAAATGGTATTATCTCTAGATTATATATTAGAATCCATGTTCCAAACACCAGTGATTAGGGTTAATGTGCATGACACATTTGTTTTCTTTTCTTTCTAAGTTTAGTATTACCTAGGCATTCTCAATAGTTGTATGCCTTATTCCATTTGTAAGTGGTTGGAATCATTTTAGATTTGGATTGCATACAAGCTCAACTTCCCCATTTTGGAGTGGCTTTCATATAAGCGTAGTGCACCAGTTTCAGAGTACCTTTCATACAAGCTTAATCTCAATATTTTAGAGTGGCAAAGAGTGGCCTAGTTTCTATCATAAATTCAGCTATCGACACCAATATTACAAGATCATATTACATTCATGGGATTCAGAATCCATCCCATATGACACACATCCATATTGGTATTAGCTCATAGATTCACTTCATGGGGCAATGATGGAGCCAAAGGACTAGTTAGCCTTTGTATTCTTTAGCCACCTATTCATAGGGATTGAACACATACTCTAAACATCAATCAACACATAAAAGATCACATAGCTTCACTTAGTGGGAAATGATTGATCTAAACGTCCAACCTTTGCATTATTGAGCCACTTTTGAGGAATTGAGCACTCATCTTTGTTTATGATATTACTCTTGGTTCAACACACATCCAACATCACCCAACATCACAATAGCTTCATGAACTTCACCCCTATAGGTTTTTTTAGGTATGCTTTCTCTATGCACACCAAACATCATAACAGCTTCATTAACTTCACCCTTGTAGGTAAGTTTAGGTATGCTTTCTATT
>JARHVA010007087.1:0-22500 GCA_037957365.1 Torreya grandis
TTTACAAAATGTGAAAATGACCCTTAAAATAAATAGGGTAAAAATATATGGACTAGTAATTATGACATTCATGGAAAAAATTGATCAAGAAATAGGTCAATCTAAACAAAATAAGATGAAATGGGATACTCATGCTAAGACGTGAGGTAATTGAGGTGTTTAAGAGGAAATTTAGATTAAATGAATTTTTTCATAGCCCAATGAAGGTGAAACACAACCAAAAAGAGAAATATATACACCAACATTATAAATGTGGTTAGACGTGGAAAATAAATAGTGGAAACAAGTATTTTTCAAAAAATTTATGCCTACACATATAGGAGATGCATGAATACTCATATGTTTATATCGACTACACCATAGTATTGTGTCAAAATATTAATTTATAAAATAGATATTTATAATATAACATATTTATATGTTATCCAATAATTATTTTTCTAATATACTATAAATGATACACATAATCCATTTATTTTGAGATATGTGATACACATATTCATCTCACATCTAAAAATGAGGCATTTATTCTTAATATCTATTCCAAATTCTAGTCTTTAAAGTTATATAATTTAAATATTTATTATATCTCTTGTTCCTATAGATGGGGGGAATATAAATATTATTACTATTTTGACATCTTTATCATGCATAAAATTTTCCCACCAAAGGATATAGTATTATATTGTTAGACCTTATTATTTTTATCACACATAGATTATTTCCCTGGCCTTTATTTTTGGTCAATAAAAGTTTGTAATAAATATTTCTTTTATAACATTAATAATATACATAGAGACATTAATATTTTTGTTGGAATCCACATATTACTAACAAAAAAACATGAATCATTGCATATTTAGATGTGTGTGAAACCCATACATGTGTGTTACTGCATCCCGAACAAAACCAAATGCATCATTTTCATATTTCTTTTATATTTATATATTAGTAAAATTATTTTTATTGGGAATTATCCATCTATAACCACCCTTTAAATTTTAAAAGGTGTCCTATATATCCAATTATAACTTTAGTAATGTTGAATTTATTATGCACCCTTTGATTTTTTGTACTTTGATATGTATTCAAAGATGCATTCATGTGTACAAACATACACATAAAAATAAAATTATTTCAATATATAAAAACTAAACCAATCTCCCTGGTAATTTATTAGTTGTAAAATCACTTTTATATGGAAATTATACGCTTATTTATTATTGCTCCACATTAGGATTTATTAGAATTTTTTTCATGGATCTAGTTGTTTCCCCAACATGTCCCTACACTTTTTATTTTTGTTTCCTCCCTATTTATTTTTATTTATCATGCTTTATCTTGAAATATTTTGTAGATGTTTTTGGGTGTTTGATATTTTAACCATGTTATGACATATATTTTCATCAATAAACTAGTGGATATTCTACATAGAGATTAACCTACATGGATCTTATTGACCTTATAGATCATCATGATATAAACATTATTGTTTTAAGTTGTTTTCCTTCCTAATGTAGAAGTATAAAATACAAGAATTGAGTGTAAAGACTATTATCATGAATTGAGGGAAACACAAGATAACCCAAATCACATATAACACAAAACATGACTTGGAAAAATTACGTGGTATAAAAAATACATTGGTTGAGTTAATTGTAATCCTCTTTATTGTATGTAATTTTCAATGTGTACAAGTTTTTACTCGCTTCTTGGTGTTTCATAAAAAGATTTACATTAATATATTATCCAAAAATTGAACTCTTAAATCACCTCAAGAGCAATTCCAACATATGAATAACCAGCCAAAATTAGGATAGTAATGAGATACATGAAAATATACCCAAATTTTCAAATGTTAAAAATTTCATCAAATTCAATGACCTCTCATTACATAGATTTTTCTTTAAAATATGTTTTTAAATATATATTACTTTGGATTATGAAAAAACATCAATCAATAGACAGTGTTTTAAACCACTAAATTTTTATTATTTTGTATGATGGAAAAAACTACTCATTTATGTATATTAGCACTAAAAAAATGTTAGGTTGGTTTTAAAATCACTGAGGTGGTTTCTAAACCCCTATATGAAATCAATTTTTGTTAAAAAACTATGGGGTGCATAATAAACTACCACATAAATAAATTATAGGTCAACTATATGTGATAAACACCTTGAATTCAAGAGCTTAAAATTACTGAATTTGTCAGTTTAAAGGATTTTACATCATCCACAAATTAATTCTACCATTTCAATTTATATGAACTAGTTTTTTAACATGAAGTGTTATACATTATTGTGTTACAAGATTTAATTTCATGAACTAGGAAGAGTGGAAACATTATGTACACAAAGATAGGACAATGGGATTCAAACATGGATCATGCCTCCCAAATTTAAATGTTATGTTACCAAAAGGCTTCAGTTACACTTAGAGTGATGATTTTTTTTTTGTCATTTTATTGGCTTATCCTTGAGGTTATTTTTTTGATGTATTCCTTGTCATATTCAAAATTTACCTCATCATTCCACTTGTGTGGATCAGTTCCTTCCATTAGACAATGTTTAAGATTAAAAAAAATATAGAAAAACACTTTAGTAACATATTTTATTAGTTAATAAATATTCCTTATAATAGATTGAACCTATCTATTTCCTTGTCACTCAAAATTATAAAAGACATCTCACCAATATTTTATTTTTGTTACCTTTAGGTATACTTATCAAGGAGATATAATATTTCCATTCAAAGGAATGGATAATGTTGTCCTTGTGATATTTGTGTAACTGATATATATTCTACCTTGTCATGAATATTACAACATGAAAATACATGTAGGGATGCCAAAGGCTAGGATACAAACATCAATTGGTACTACATCCAAAATAACATTATCAATGAAATAGTTAATTATTGGAAAACTACTATAAAATTATTTGGAAACCTTTATATATGTTCCTCATTTAACCATCCTAGTACAAAAGGGTTTGGATGATTATACACTTCCAAGTTAAGTAAATCTACTAGCTATTTACTAATTAATTTTTATTTAGATTATAAATGAAAAATAACATCAGTGAAGGCTCCCATTCTTAAGAGGAATGTAAATAACTAATTATAAAAACTTGACCCATTGAAAATTTCGATTTTGTCCAAGTTTTCATCAATAGATGTAATAGTCTGCCTTCTAGAATGTGTGTTGTAGTCTCAGTGTTTGTATTGAAATTTATTTATTACTAGAAAAGGATTTTGGAGTTGTCATATTTAAGGTTCCTGAGTGTAATTCAATGTTGGTGCTTCCTTTTAGAACTACTCAAGTGATATAAGTTGTGTAGTTTTTAGAATTTAATTTTTTTATATTCTCTATTTTTTCCAGCGTATTGGATTGATGGCTATTTAGATCTATAGATTTATGTATATCTCTTTTTTGTTCTCCTAGAGAGTTATTTTTTTCCTTCTGGATCTAATCTACTAGCTGTATCTTTTTATATCATGGGGTAAGGGTCCCTTTTCTATTATTATTATTATTATTATTATTATTATTATTATTATTATTATTATTATTATTATTATTATTATTATTATTATTATTATTATTATTATTATTATTATTATATGAAAATAATCAATGAGAAAAAAACATCTACCTTTTTATTCTTATTCTGAATACTGATATGGAAAAGTATTTAAGGTTCACACATTTTTTAGTGTCATTAAAAAAATGTAACTTCCATTTAAGGTAGGTAAAGCACATCATCTCTCCCCATCTTGGTTACATCCATACTCCTTTTACAAAACTAATGTCATGAATTTAATCTTCCACTTGTTCCTAAAGGGATGAAATTAAGGATGGAAATTGTAGAACTATCTTTTAACATCAGAATTATCACAATGCTTCACACATTTGACTTTAGTAGTTTAAAATTACCAAATTCATGACTCTAGAGGCTTCTACATTATCCCCAAATCAATTCTACCATTGCAACATATCTGAACTATTTTTTTAACATGAAGTGTCATACATTACTATCTTACAAGATTTAATATCATAAAATGGGAAGAGTGGAAACATATACCATACATAGATAGTACATTGGGATACAAACATGGATCATGCTTCACAAATTTCAGGATGATGTTCCCAAAAATATTCAATTACTCATAAAGTGAGGAAAAAAATTATTGATTTTTTTGGCTTATCCTTAAGGTGATGTTTTTTAATGTATTCCTTGTTAAACTCAAAATTCACCTCTTCACTCCCCTTGTGCGGATCATTACCTTATATCAAATAAGTTTTAAGATTACAAAAAATAGAGAAAAACCTTATAGTAACTTATTTTATTGGTTAATATATATGCCTTACAATAGATTGAACCTATCTGTTCCCTTATCATTCAAAATAGAAAAAAGACTTCTCAAAAATATTTTATTTTTCATACCTTTAGCTATACTTGTCAATGAAATATAATTTTTCCCTTCAAAGGAATGGATAATGCATTCTTTATGACCATTGAATAACTAATATATATTCAACCTTGTCATGAAGATTGAATCATGAAAATACATGTATGGGATTCCAAAGGGCTATGATATAAACATATATTGTTACTATATCCACACAAAAATGTCAATGAAATATTTAATTATTACAAATATGACATTACGTTTTTTGGAAACCTTTATCTCTACTTCATGTTTAACCATCATAATACAAAAGGATTTGGATGATTATACACTTCCAACTCAAGTATATAAACTAGATATTTACTAATTACATTTTATTTAAAGCATAAATGAAAAATAACATTATTTAAGGATCACATATAAATGAGGAATATAAATAACTAATTATAAATGGGTCAACTCATTGAAAACTTCCATTTTATTCAAGTTTTAGTTAATGGATTCAATTCTCTACCTTTTGGATTAAATATTGGTTATCAAAGGCTAAGGATTTTGGATTTGGCATATTCAAGGTTCCCAAGAGTGGTTCCATGTTGGTGTTTCCCTATAGAAAAACTCAAATGATATAGGCTATGTAGTTTTTGAAATTAAATTTTTTTATATCCTTTCTTTTTCTAGCTTGTTGGATTTATGGCTATTTGGCTCTCTAGATTTATGTATATCTCTTTTCATTCTCATAAAGGATTATTTTTTATCTCTTGATATGATATAATAGATATATCCTTTTATATAATGGGGTAAGCACCCCTTTTCCATTATTATTATCTATCAAAGAAATCAATGAGAAAAAACACCTACCTTTGTCTTCTTATTTTGAATATTGATATGAATTTCTTTTTAAGGTTCACCCCTTTTTAGTTTCATCGCAAAAACATATCTTACATTTAAGAAAGGTAAATTACATGATCTCTCCCCATATTGGTTACAACCCTACTAATTTTTATAAACCAATGTCATGACTTTAATCTTCCACTTGTTCACAAAGGGATGAAATTAAGGATGTAAATTGCAGAACTATCCTTCAGTATGACCAATAACATCAAAATTCTCATAACACTTCACACATTTGATTTTATTATAAAATTATCACTAAACACACATTCCTTACCATTTTAATAAGGATCAAAACTTTCATCTTCATCCATCTCAAAAAAATGATGTTTATAACAATCCTCATCAAGATCCTTGGGATTGGAAAGAATAACCTCCTCAAGTGACATTGTAATCCCCTAACTTATTTCACCTTGATGTCATGATAAAATATTTCTTCACCCATTTGAACTACCATATGTAAAAATATTATAATTTAATCCCACACACTTTGTATGCATTATTAATTGAGATATTGAAAAATAAGATATCTTTCCTCTTCGTAGAAATTATGCATTAATAATTGATTAATTATAAATTTATGCTCATCCCACTTAATAATATGTGGTGACTTCATCATAACTAATGAATTAACATAAATATTAAACCATGTTAATTCATTATTAGATAATTTAACGTTACAAATGATTTTATTTTACACTTATTACTATGATGTAAACTAAAATATTTGTCAAGCTAAGATAGCCACTCATATATTTTCTCCACATTCACTTTCCATTCATACAAGTGAATTTAAATATTTTATTCAACTTTAAATGGAGGTGGATCCTTGTTAGTATGGATTTTATTATCCTAAATTGGAGATTCTAACTCCTCAAGTGCTTGCATGATATTTGTAAAAGGCACCTACATTTTCCATAAGTGCACCCATAATGGAATCTAGCTTATCAAGCTTTTGGATGAAAGAGAAATACTAAAAACATCTTCTTCCAACTTGTATAATAATTTTTTAACTGCTTGGGTTTCTTCATCATCATAACTTTTCACGTTTCTTACTTTTTTCTTGCACTTCTTTGTGGTGATGTATTTTTTCAAGGGAACTAAGTCACCTTCCTCAATATAACTTGTTACTCAAGTAATGGTCATAAAAATTCATATAGGTCATATAAAATCACACATTTCAATATAATACAAATTAATATAACTTACAAAAGTTGTAAGAAATAATTTACATCAACAATTGAAAGTGTGATAGTATACCAATATAATCTATAAAATAGGAGGATGTTCCATATGAAGATTCACCAACATGGATCCTATTGATCTCTTAATTCACCAAGAATGATAAATGAATGATCTAAGGTATTTTTATTATTGAAATATATGTATGAAGTGATTGAATTGAAAATTTATCCTACTAGAATGAAAAGAGATAAGCATATATAAAGAAAAGGACATAGAACAGAAGATATGTTTTGTAGAAATGTGATGTGTTAAAATCTCTAATGGGTGGCTCAATTATACTCCTCTTTTCATTGTCTAATTCTTAACATGTACAAGTTACTAGAACTTCTTATAATTTCATGATTTTTTTTTAATTAATACTTTATCCAAAGTTTTCACAAAAATCCTTTTCAGTCTTAGAACACCTTAAGAATAAAATTGATACAATAAAAATAACTTACAACTAGGAGAATAGTGAGAAACATGAATAAAGATCAATATTTGTAAATTGTAAAATGTGGATTCAAATCTCATATATCTCACTATGTGCCTCTGGCTTCCATAAAGGTTGTATTTAGTTCCTCTTTCTCTAGAATAAACAAAAAAATACTAACTAAACATTCGATGAGTATAGGAAACATTTGCTATCATTCCCTTGTTGTGTTTTATAATTTGGAGAAACCATTGGTCTAACCAAATTGGCAATTATGTAAAATTTCAGGTATTTGTTTCATTGCCACTATGGCTTCACAATTTTGATCTTGAAACACTAGTAGTTGCACATCCACCAAGGTGGTTTCGCAACTGTGCCCTACACATAATGGTTATTCCACTATCTATGAAAAATTACTAGATAATAAAGAGCTTAAAATTAATGACTTTGTCATCGTAAAAGATAACCTACTTACTCTACAATTTAAAATTATCTAAAACGATGTTTTAACAAAAAGTACTTGATAGTAAATTCTTTAAACCATGACTTACATAAATTAGTAAAAACATAAACTTAGAGGAAACATAAATAGTACATAAAATTAAAATTTGGACCCATGAGGCTTATATGTTCTTTCTTATTAATTTCTGCACGGATTTATTATTATCTTATGTATTAATATAACTATAATTTAAATTCAATAAATTAAAAAATACAAATTTACCATAGCACATTCGAATTATCAATCAATGAAGCATTTGCATCTCCACTAATTCATTATCATCTTATCTACCAATATAACTATAATTTAGATTCAATAAATTAAAAAATACATATTTACCATATAACACATTCGAGTTATCAATGAATGAGGCACTTACATACCTAATTCTATGTTTCAGCCTCATCTCATGTTCTGTTTACTTGTTGAATGGTTTTCCTCTTTTATTATGACCAATTATGTGTTTATTATAGTTTTTTTTTAAATTTGCCTTTCAAATTTTGTATTTACCATTGTTACTTTTTGATTCTTTATTTTTTCACTTGTTTTTTATTTATCATTGTTCTTTTGAATTTATTATTTATTTATTTTGTTTTTTTCCCTCATTGATTTCCATTTTTCCTATTCGTGCTTTATGTTTCTACTTATTTTAACTTTTGATGGCATTTTCTTGCACGTCTCGGATTCTTTTTATCTTTTCCAATGTATATGGTCTAAAAAATAATAATTTCCTTATCTATGTTTCCACTAATCATGGATTTATCAAGGCATGAACCCATAATTATTATTGAAATTGATAAATATTATTTTGTAGGTATACATTGCTTTTAAATTATTTTTATATAGGGCATATTTCATTGATTTTATATTGTTTTATATTATGTTCTTGATGGGTATGTTATTTAGTTATGAGTATATTGTTTACCTTTTTTTCAACTGGAATATAATTATACATGAATTATTTTGTTGATAAGTTTTATATAATAATATTAATTGAGCAAAGTGGTGTTAAAATAGCAGGTAGGCAGTTAGAATTATTACATTATTTTTAGTTGTTATTTTATAACTCCCTAGATTCTATGGAGTTTTCACCTATTTTTCACATATTTTATGGAACTCTCATTTTTTTTAGTTGCATCTTTGATATATTTATTCAAATATATGTTTGTGAATAAATCAATGAAGTTTATATGTGTGCAATTTATATTTGGTTCTCTCGAAACTGCCAACAATCTAGTATCAAAACACCATTTGTTTCTGAGAATAAAGGTAGACTAAATCATTTATAGGGGAAACTCATGTATTTTTTATTGTCGCATTAATGAAGTATTTCTCTTTCACTTTTTTAGTTGTTGTTATTCAAGTTTATTGTTTTTGGTTTTAAAAATAAGAAGATCCCCACTGTATGGGTGATGGTGTAGGAGGAATAAAATCTAATATAAAACCATACCTATCCCCAATAGGAGGGATCATTCTCAAGATCATGGAAGTGGTAGCAGATTTACCTGTTGGAAGAATCATTCATAAGGTGGTGGTGGTGATGGCATATTTTCTAGACTTGCCTTTAAGCTCTTTTAGATCAATAACTTTACATTCTATATGAACACAAAATCCTCCACAACAACTCACCTCAACCTCCAACTCTACTAGATTAGTCAAAACAAATCAAAAAATTGGCATTATATCTCATATTTGTTCAACTTAGTGGATTGTGGATATCTCTATGCATTTGCTTTATTATGCAGTTAAAACATTATAATTCCATGTGGATCTGCTAGCTTGGGTTCTCAGCTTTTGCATTTGGTTTCAAGGATTTAATCTATGGCTTCATAAGAAAATCAATGCAGATCCTCTACAACAAATATTCATGTTATTTTTACCATTTCTCACATTTTAGAACCCACTTTTTGCTCATTCCTATACAACATTTGGTTATCAGATAGTTTACATAGAGCAAGTTCACTTTCTTATGCCATCTCCAACACTAAAGCTTGGAGGATACATGGAGGTTGGAGGACAATTGGCTTACTCTTGCGAGTCACCTATAATGGGGTCACATCACTGTTATGGTGACATTTTTTAGTGTGTTTGTTTTATGTTGTACGTTGTGTGGTTTTTATTTTGAAGTATGATTTTTAATATAAAATATTGAGCATTATTTTTCATTTTGCTACCCCCTAATGAAGAACATTGTGGGGAGTTAAAGCACTAAAGTAGTGTTTGGCTCTTGGAAAAGGGTTTGTGGAAATATGAGAAACCGTCGAACTTTATAAAATAGAGAGATGTACTTCTATCACTTCTAGGTTTGTGGTAGTCCTGTAAGGAAAAACCAAGGTGCCATAAAGATCATGAAGCCACCAAGATGGCATGCCACTGCAGAAAGTGAGCAAGCTATATGGAGAACACTATTTTTAGCTATTTTATATCTCCCCAAATTCTACGGATTTCTCACCTATTTTTCCCAGATTTTATGAACCTCGGACCTATTTTTAGTTGCATCTTTGATGTATTTATTCTGCTTCTTGTTTATGAATAAACCAATGAAGTTTCTATGTGTGTAATTTATATTCAGCGGTCTCAAATCTGCCAACAAGTGGAATCAAAGAATTGTTCATTTTTATGTTTATTCTTATAATTAATTAATATTTGATAATCATAAATAAATTTCAACTTTAACTTTCATATTCATTTAATCATTACTTAAAATTTTCTTCTTTTTTTTGAATAAAAATTAAATAAATTATAATATATTGACCATATGTTAAAGTTTGAAATCTATTTTTTATTTTTTTTTAAACTAATTTTTTAAGTACAAAAATAAATGTAATTAAATAGATATCATTTATCACTAGTAAATAGGGAAGTAGAGAAAACTATTATATATATATATATATAAAGACATATCAAAATGAATTATTATATAAAAACATAAAAATGATCCTGGATATTTATTAATCATAAATTATATTATTATAAAAGTCGGATGTATTTATTGGTTATTATAAACTAATGAAAACATGCTACATGTACAAGTGCATGACGCTATTCTTTTCATACTTTCTATGACTGTTTCGATGGGATCTATGCATAATTTTGATATGGACTTATTTCCTATACCCTTTGTATTCATCTTCAGAATACTACGTATTTCGTTTATATAATAAGGGTTTTGTTCAAATGGATTGTGTGATATTTTTGTTACAGTCAAGATCTAATTATGTCGACCAGAATTCTTCTGTTACAGTCTTTGGGAAATAAATGGCTGATGAGGATGACAGGGACTTATTGCACGCTCTCTGACTAGATGAAATTGAATCCCAAGAAAATTAATACATTTGAATGTTTTTAACTGCGGTCTGAATTTAAAGACAAGTGTATGGAATTAGATTATTCGACATATGATATTTGGTCTGGTAGCCTATGATTCAAATAAAAGCGTGCGGAATTCGAGATCATAGGCGTTACACAGCAGCCTATGATTCACCATGCGTAATCGTTAGGTTTAAGTTGACGTGAAAATGGCAAAACTTAGTTCGTTGAAAAATGACGATGTAATTGGACGGTTGTGATTCACAACGCTGTTACGTGTTACGTGTTTCAGAGTGTCACTTTAACTCCTCGTTGGCATCAACATTCAACGGAATATTTATCTCACAAGAGGGATAATCATGCGGTCTTTGCTTTTAAGGCTTAGAATTTGATTGTGTAGAATGAATTTATGCTTTAATATCTAAAATAAATATTATAATTGTTTTCGAAGAATGTTATAAATATAATAGCTACTCTTCTTCTTTAATCCGAACTTTTGTTTGCATCTCTATTATGCTGTACAAAGTCTTTTCTTTCCCTTTCCCTCTTTTTTTTTTTTTCAAATTTTTTTTTTTTTGCGAAGGGGAGGTGGTACGGTGGTCGGGAGTTTCGTGAAATTTTAATAGTGCTTCATATTTATATTTTTCTATTTTTAAGAACGATTAAATTCTTTTAATATCATGTATAGAAGAGTTAAGGAAAATATTATGACAGTCTCTTACAAGATTAATTATTCTCAAAACCAAAAATACGTAGTAATCTTAATCAATATTTCAAACTTCAATTATATGTTTAAAAAATATTATAAATTTATAAATCAATTATAAATTATAATATTAAAAAATATTTTTCTAGTTAATTACCAGATACAATCTTTATAAAGATATCTTTGACAAGGTATTAAAGGAAATAATATTATCAAATTATACTTCAAATTTTCACATTACTTTTATTTTTAAATCTTTAAAAGATAATAAAAATGTTATTTCATATGACAATAATGAAATGTCTCCAAAATATATTATTAAAAAATATATACTATTACATATTTAAACTATTATAATCATGAATTAATAAATTACTTATTAATAATAGTTCATATTTAAATATTATTATTGAAACATTTATTTGATGATTAAATATTGGAATAAAATCCATCCCCAATTCAAATATAATCATTAATACTTTTTATAATTATAAAAGATAAGATGTTACAATGATTATATATTACTTAGACCAAAACATGTAACTGTAAAATGTCAATTAATACATGATGATTTAAGTTATAATTATTAGGGCCATGTCATGGGAGGTATCTTATGCAATCAACATTGACATTTAAAATAAATACATAAAGAAATTAGTTATACTTGTCTTATAGATGATTAGTCATATAGATTTTGAAAGATCATTGAACGTTGGGATATTGTTTTTCATACATTGAATATGATATACTGCACCTCAACAACTTATTAGAATGGACCAAAACGTATTGTTTAAGTGTTTTAAACATATTAACGCCGAAGCAGATGGTGAAGAGAATGATTGACACATCATTGATATAATCGACGATTTTTTTTTCCTAAAAGCTAAGTATTACACCAATATGACTTCAATAATGTAGAGATGATATGATCTTCCTTAATATTGAATATCTTAATATAACCTCGTAATATTATGGAATAATGTTTTTAACATCATCAATTATTGATTTATAGAGGTATTGATGTGTTAGGAGTGAAGAGCATGTGGTATACTATTGTTGTTCAAAAATATGAAAATAAAACCACATTGCCTTTTTCAAACTATTTTGATGAATTGGATTTGGATTTAAGTGTGTGGAACAAATGGCATATATTAATGAAGGTTTATAGAAAATTAAAAAAATAATATAAAATGTATTTTTTTAAATAAATATAAATGTAAATAAAGGAAATCGATACAACAATGATAATTGAAAACATTAAAAAGAAAATGTTATTAAAGATATAATGTTTTATATGGATGATGAATAATTATAGCTATGCAATTATGAACATTTATTGAAGAGTCATCAAATCCTTTTCATTCATATATATATATATATATATATATATATATATATATATATATATATATATATATATATATATATCTTTTATTAATTATTATATTCAATTATTTAATTCATATCTCATGTGAGCAATAAATAAATGGAATTGAAAGTTATAGATATTCTAAATTAGTTAATCATATAACATTACATGAGATATAATTATTTGATACTATCTTTAATGATAAAAATATAATATAATATTTTTTAAAATAATGTAAATTTACATATAATTATAAAAATAGATTTATTTTTACGTTGAGAGAGCATATTTACATTTACAAAATATAACCCTCATATAGTGATGAAGAGGTTACCTTAAATGGTTATGTAAAATTTCCTACCACACCCTCTTTGAAGGATTTATAAACCTTATTGAATGAAGACAAAATCAATATTAATATTGGCACTAGTAGTAGACATAATATTTTAAACTTGAGAACCTCCTTGATGTAAGAAGTGACAATGGACTCACATTGACGGATACCATTCCCAACATATTATTAGTAACACCATTAAAAGGAAACATATTTAACCATAATACACTCAAAACATACACCAAACTATTACTATCTTGAATTTATAAGTCAAAGTTACAAAAGATAATAGTTGTATCAAACAAATGTGACATTTTTTTACTATAAACATGAAAATGAATACATTATAAATTGATAGTATCATAATGGAATTGAAAAAACTATATTACTACTCTCCTTTATATTATAGCCACATTCATAGTCCCACAACTGAGGCTAGTTTGACAATCCTCATGATAGTAACTCTTTTGAATGTTTAATCTACCTTCTCAAAATATTATAATCTTTGTTTGAGATACCATGTTATTGAAAAACACTAAATAAAAACACATCATTGTAGGTGATTGCTTTACTTTTATTCCAACTATCATGGGTGAAACCATCACTTAACTTAGAGTGAAAATTTGAAATCAATTATGTGATTTCTAAACAATTGCAATATTTTCATAACTTTTGATAAACAAAGGGTTTATAAAATTAATATTATAGGAAGTATCAGTTTAATTATGATTTGTGGAAACCTGCCATTAATCAATCAAACTTATGCTTCTTTATTCATTATTCTTTCTAGATTTTATTATTCTTCAAGGTAAACTAAAATGAATCTTTCATGACACAAAACATGCTAAAATAAAAAATACACACCTTTTTTTATTAATACTATAAACCATATAAACCACATCACACTCAAATGTTTTCGTAATATACACCTTGACTGAGTGAAAATGAGCATCAACTTAAAGTGAGCTCTTCCAATGAATTGTTTTACTTTCCAATGTTAAACTCATTCAACTATGTTTATTCTTCCAAAATACATCATTCTAATTGACAAAATACTATATATACTGTTAGTACTAATTTTAATGACAACTTTAAATTCAATAATGACCTATTTCTCCATATTTTCCTTATTAGGAAATCATATTTAAAATTAAAAATTAAATAACTTTAACCAACATTTTATTTATTTCATTTTACTTTAAGGAAATAAAAGAATTTACATATTTAATATGATTATATATAAATCTAATTTCCAAACTCTGTCTCATTATATATAGGCACGCACACGCGCGTGCGCACGCATGCACACACACGCACACACGCACGCGCGCACGCGCACACACACACACACACACGCACACACACACATGCACACACATGCACACACACGCACACACACACACACACACGCACACACATGCACATGCATGCATGCACGTGTGCGCACTCACACACACACACACACACCACTCCCTTAAAAAAACATATTTTAAAATATCACTTCATTTGAATTTATTTTATGTATCATTTGAAACCCTCTATTTTATCAAATTCATTAACAATATCTTGCCATCTGTGTGTGTGTGTGTGTGTGTGCGCGCGCGTGCGCGCGAGTGTGTGTGTGCATGTGCTTATGCGCATGCATGCATGTGCATGTGTGTGCATGCACATGTGCACGTGTGTGCGTGTCTGTGTGCATGTCTGTGTGTGTGTGCGTGTGCATGTCCGAGCGCGAGCGCGTTTGTGTGTGTGTGTGTGTGTAAATTTTGTATTTTCAAATATGACTCTACTTGAGCTTGTTATACGTATCATTTTATAACTTTTATCCTTTACTATACATTAACAATATCTTTCACAACATAGTAATATATTGTTTTCTATTTTATATCAACATGTTTGTTGTATCTCATGGTGTATTGTTCGAACTCTCTCACTTCTATACACTTATTATGCATAACCATGCATTTCAATAATCTTTCCCCTCAAATCTCTATTTTTTTAAACCCCAAATAAACTATTTGGATATAAGCATATGCTTTTTAAAATGGACTATCTTTTTTATTTTAATTTATTAAATTTTCATACATAAATTAATCTTGTGTAAATATCAAATCCCACCATTAATGATTATCTATCACTAAGTATCTCAATAAATTATCAATACTTAAATATTTAGTACTATTGTTTTATCATTTATTTTGGGATAGTATGTGAAATCAAAATCAACTTAGCACTTAAATTACTCCATAATGTCTACCCAAAAAATACAGTAAAACTTGTTTTCCATATCTAACTCCCTCAACTTGGCCAAACCATTTTATATCCCTTCTTATATGCAAACATACATTTTCATGTTCATGGTATCATAAATATTCTTACATGCAACTAAATTTTCCAATCTAAAATATCTATGAGAAAGAAAAAGGATATAATCTTTACCATTTTGTTTCCCTAGAAACCTAAGCACATATTTAAATATTGTAGCCTCCAACTATATGTATGGTATGGGAGATTGTTTATAAAAATGTAAATTTTAACATTTACCCTTAGAATATTGGAAAAAGCTACAAACTTGTAAAAATAATTTCATATATACACTCATAGTTAGTAGATATAATTTCTCAGTCAATTGTGCCAACATTTCATAAAAGCCAAATTGACCAACTAATGTTATATTATATTTTTTCCATTAATTAAGTTATCCCTCATTGATCCTCAAGCTATGCACAACTATTGTCTTATAAGAATAATTTGTTCCAAAAAATAATAACAACCGTGGAGTTCTATCCATGTAAGTTGGGTTATATCATACTACCCATGCATATCTAAAATATAAATCATCTTATAAAAAATCTTAGAATTAAACACAAATATCCATAATTTTATCTCATTAAAAAATATATAGATTATATTAAATACATTTAAATTTATATCTAATATTCTAATTCTATGCTTAAAAAATGATTTAATTTGAATTAATTCAACCATATTCATGTTGTATTGGTTTAAATTATCTTTGTTTATTTTGAGACCAACATACCTCCATTTTTTTTCTTTTGTTTTAAGGGGACCCTTGTGAATGTTTCAAAATATTTATGTTCTAGATTGAATGTGAAAGGGCTATTCTCTCTTAAAATTTAAAGGTAATTCAACTAAAAAACTTGAGCCTGGACGTTTTTAGTTATGATTATGTTTTATGGACTAATGTTGCTAATGATTGTCTTTAAGGTGATTAGTTGTAGGTTATATGGAGAAAGCTAGGGTTCCTAACTAGTAAACCTTCAGGGTTTGAATTCAAACATCTATGAGAAAAGTTTGGAAATATATTATGTTTCTTTTTAGTTATTTAAACTCTATGTCTAACTTTCTATTAATATTTGATAATGTTTTTTAACATGTCCAAAAATTAATATAAAATCAAGACTTGGACCTCTTATTTTCCCCTTTAAAACCTAAGATCCTATTTGGATTAACTAAGTTTTTATTAAGGTTTACATATCTTGGTGTTTGCAAGCACTAAAAAACATTTAAAGGTCAAATCCTAGTCTAAAACTTTATATATATTGGGCCTTAACATAAAGCTCGTGCAAATTTATAGATCTGATTCTTCATGTTCAATCAGATATTTGATCCAATAGTGTGAATCAAAGTCTACACTGAAAAGGAGACCAATCGCTATCAAACACTCAGATTTTGATCAGATGGTCCTCACTACCTCAAAGAATTTGATTTGATGGCACACATTGACCCCAAAGCCATAGGAATTCTTGAGAGCCTAATGCATGACAATCATTAATTAGATCAAATAAATTCCATTGTCTTAAATTTTACAATATCTCTCCCATCATTTGACATCCACAAGGATGTAGTTGACATTATCAATCCTACCAAATTTAACCCAGATAAATTTTTAAAGCCTAAGGAATTGCTAAAGACCCTTTCAAAGGAATTCCTAGAATTCTTACGTAGAAAGGCTTAGCATAGAAGACCTTAACCTAAGTTAATTTGTGTTTCTTAACATAAAAGGACTTTAGGAACATCATTTTAAGTCTAAGTTTATATAGTCATGGAGCTAATTAAAAGGTGTGCATCTTGTAAGATCTAATGGTGATCGTTTACCCACTAGATTTGATCCAATGGTGCATCGAACTTGAATAATTTGTAAAGGCTTTGTCATTTCAACACATGGCCTACCCACGGCCAAGGTAAATGATAAAGGAACATAGAGCCCTGGGAGGAGGATGTGTGGTAGCTTGTCATTCAAAGGACAAAAAATGTGATGGGACCCATTTATTAAAGATACTCAATTAAATAACTTGGACCTTATAAAAATTAATGGTGATCACTCACTCACTTGATTTGATCCAATGATGTGATAAGTCTAAAGGCTTTTCAAAGGCCCTATAAACATGACACATGGCTAACGCATTATTAGGATAGCAACTGGTAAGAGTAAATATCATGGGAAATACTTATCGAGGTGTGAAGTGGCATAGCCATGAACTTAAAGATCAAGGGACTAATAAGAAAATAATAACTTGGATTTAGATTATCAGAGCAAAATAGAGAAAGATTTTGAAATCCATAGCTAGTCTCCAACTACAGTTTATGAAAATTGCCACAAAAGGCATAAAGCCATGCCACATAGGCTCCACGTAAGCTTCGAGAATCAAAATCAAAGATATCCTAAGATTTAAAGCATAAAAGGAAAGAGGATAAGGTCCCATCAAATCTAAGGCATGTATAATATTAAGAAACTAAATATTTACACCATTAAAGCTTAAAATGCCTAAGCCCTCTATAAATAAGACATGACTTGGCTCAATTAATCATAAAGAAATTAGAATAACACAACTAAAACTTAAAGCAAGTGCCTTATCAAACCTTTGGTGACCTTGAAAATATAATTTAGTGTCATCAATGGTAGTGGGAAGGTAATAGATGAAGATGGAAGTAGAACTTTATTTAACTTCATACAGTGAGGGAAGGATCTTCAAAGGCACAAAGCTAGACTTGATAGCCCTAAACGTTTATGGAATCAGGAACTAGTCTGAGTTATTTTCCTTTTGGAATAATTGTAAATAATTTCATAGGAGGAAAAGAGGAATGCCACTGTGTACCAGAGATATAATGACCTAGTCATAATTTAGTTGGTATACCTCCACCATGCTATAGCCAAACTACAACAAATTTATTATATCGACCTCCTTGCTCCTATTTTCATTTATTGCAGAATATATGGGTAATGGATCATTCAAAAGGGAATCACTAAGGAGGTTGTTTGAATCACCCCTATGGCCTTTGAAACTTATTACAAGCTCATTCTGCCTCATATTGATCTCCCATCCCTGAGAAAGTTGTCAAACACCCAAAACTTGGATAGAGTCCTCACACCTTGGTTAATCCAAGGCTCCTATGTTTTTAAGTCCCCTGATGCTAGGATTTCTATTTATAATTCAAGGAGGGTCTTAGGGTAGTTATCAACTTATTGAACAGAGCTGTTGGTGCCCCTTCCACTACTTATGTGAGTAAGGTCTAGGTATCTTATGTTCATTGCATGCTGAAATGGAATTTAACCCTTCCCATTGGAGAACTATCAAGGTTTTTCTTGGCCAAAAATTTCATAGCCATCAATAAAAGGACCTCCAAGTAATTATTTTTGATATCTTACCTTCTAGATTCACTTTTGGCCTTTGTAGATTTCCTTGGCATCTGAAATTGGTCCCTTGATGGTAGGACCACATCTCTCACCACTACTCTAAATTGCATATATTCAAATATAGGAACCACATGAAATTTATCTATGATGGTGTTTTCCTATATATCTTTGAGGTAATCACTGGTGTCGCTATGCCAAAATTCCACCCTCAAATCAAAAATCAAGTAGAAGTCGTGAGGGATGTTTGGTTCTATTCATATTGCACTATAATAAGAATAAAAGGAATCATGATTCAACCCTAGCAATTGCCCATTCATGTCCCTAGTAAGATTTCAAAGAAAGATATTGCCTATCAATCATCTAAGGTATCAATGGGATATGCAAGAAAAATAATAAGGCTTAGCTCCACCCCTTTCCACTAGACATTGGCAGGATTATGATCAAGGATTGGAAGCAACTAGAAATTATGGTGATCTACATAAATCATTTTGATTTCTAGCTAGATGACCTTAAGATATGGGACCTTAATAATAAAGTGACCAACCACATATAGGATAAAAATGTCCCAAATATTGAATACAAACATCAACCAAGCATGGGAGATGGTATCTATACAAAGGCAAAGAACTTTGAAGAGGTCCTATCTAAGATCAAACGGTATAATATCTAGTTGAAGCATAGGCTAGTCAGAGATAATAAACCCTTAGGAGAGAGATGTCAATTGCATCACTTGCATTATCACTTATTACTAGGACCATCTAGGACTGCTCGTCAAGATCCACCTATTGGAGGAGAATCTTCTAAGCCTCAACGAGTATAATTGACAAAGCCAGCCCTAGTTGGGAAACTTGAGGATATAAAAGGAAAGGGTAAAGTTATAGTTGAGAAGATAAAGATAGAGCATAGACCTAGAAAAGGCCTTGAACCCCACACATCCCCATATAGGCCTCCTTTCTTAATGGAGATCATTAGCAATGATTTCCCTGGAGGCAAGAGAAATAATGTAGAGAGCCCTTCTTGACATTATAACTACCTATGGTTATAATATGGAGGAGGATCCCTATGATATAACAAGAAAATTTTAAAACCCACTGGATAGTGGAAAGAGACAAGTGAAACTAGTTTTGGTTCCCCTGGTACCTAAAAAGAAGCCTAGGTTAACCTTCATTTTGCCTACTAGTGAAGTTAACCTCTTCAATGATGAGAACCATATTTATGGACCATCCATTCTTGACTAATTTGTTTATGGGAAATTATAAAAAATACCATCTCTCTCTCCATCATTGGCCTCAACCTAAGTTGGCATAGATGTGTAGGATAATGTCAAGTCGTAGATCCAGGATATTATAAATAAATAAGTAGAGAGAAGGATACAAATCCTTCATGATAAATAAATACATAGAATTGACACCCAAAGGCCTCTAGGATTTCAAATGTAGAAGTTCATGGGTAACCAAAATTCAAGGAGTCTAACACAATAGTGCATTTCAATCTAGATACATCTGGTTTGGAGAGAATAATGATAAAGAAGGCCACCATTTGCACTAAGGAGTTTAGCTTTCAGAAGGTGGAACATTTTATTGGACTAACTCCTATCCAAGGATAGGAAATAGGGGATCATCCCATCCATTAGGAGGATGTATCTAGTTTCGTGCTAGCACAATCGATAATGACTTTGGTAAGAATCTAAGGAATGAAGCAAAGGATCCTCAACTTGGAGAAAGAGAAGTAGGATTTAAAGGCTCAGGTTCTCCTCTTATTTCCTAAGGACATATTACAAGTGCAAAATAATTCTTTGTTGAATACATTTTAGAATTTAAAGAACATTAATCTTAGATTAAGTGCTCTAAACCATCTAGTTGAGACGGCACAAGCCTTAATTACCCAATGGGAGGATTCTTAAGATTAGATGATAGAAATCATTAAGGTGCATAAGACAAAGTAGGTCCTCAACTTCAAGATCATCAAGATTAGACATTTAGATATCCTCATTGTAGTTTTTATGGATAGGTAAGAAGATTTGATCACCTAGTGTTGCAATGTTGAAAACTTCACCAAGGAAGACAAGGACCTGGTAATTAGAATGGTGAAAATTTTGGGGATCCTGTTGGACAACCCTTCTCAAACCACTGTTATAGACCTAATCAATGAGGGAAAATTCAAGTCTAGGTTTGGTACCCACATCCAAGGAATTATGTTTTATCAAGGCCTTTATGCCAAGGATAATTAGAAGATCTTTGACACCATCCTTACTTCCAGGAAGCAAATCATGAAAGCACAATGTATCAAGGAACACATAGCTAAGCTTGACAAGGAATTTAACACATTGGCAAATCAAGAGGAGGATTTTATAATGAACTTATAGTGGATTTTGAGTTAATCAAAGAGAAATACACCAAGGTAAAAGACTTCTTCAGATAGGTAAAATTGAGGAGCCAACTACCAATGTAATTAGTAAAAGAATATCCATGTTTAACAAATATATGCTATCCTATTAGCATATATGTTTTTCTATTACCAATTTTGACTTAGTAGGTCATATACATTGCAATATTTGTATTAAGGACAACTTTCCTTATCTTGCATATGGATGCTTTTAGAAGTTAACTAGTGAACTACATATGTTTCCTATAATTAGGTAGGGGATTACCATTTTGTATAGGGAGAGATTTTGAGCAATTTATAGAAAGAAAATTTAAGATAACTAAATACTTCTAAAGAAAATGTATGTATAGTTTGTTAAATGTCAATGTTGTTTCTCAATTACATGTTGTCATCTTAAGATTGAAGGACTATTCATACTTTGAGTCACATTATCTCTCATAGGGATGTTGATTTATGCTAATGCTAAATTAATTGTAAATATATCAAGTACACTAGGTTTTATTTTGCTCTATATTTGGATGTGCTTAGGCTATTCAGACCATACTAGAAAACATTTAAAGTAATCTTGGTTCTTATGATTTTTATATTTCTTTTGAATTTAACCTCATTTGTGATGTAATATATTTTCAAGCTATTTTGTAGCATAAATTGGTTTATCTGTGCTCAAAGCAATTAGAATTTTGTTATAATATTTGAGATGAGAATTTGTAATCACGTTTCCTTTCTACCTTACCTTTTTCCTTCTTTATTTATTTTTTATCAAGAATCACTTTAGTTTAAAGATCATTGTTAACATTCATTTAGATTAGTCTACAAATCATCAAATTCCAAAATATCCAAAGATTAATACCTTGGCGACTCCCAACCACTAAACTAAACAAATATTGTGGATAGTTCCCATAATTTGCTTCTATTCCACCATAAACATCACCGAATTATCATAAACTACAACTAATGCCTTGGATTTTTGAATCATAAAATGAGATGTGTTCATCAACATTGAAGAGCACATAAGGTACATTTATAGGCATCAAAAATTGTGTTAAAACTATAGATCATTGTGAGCTTTGTAAAAAAATATCTCATTCAAAACAAAGTCAATTTTTAATGTAATTAGCCTTATATCTAGGTATACTATTGAATTATTTAGAATATTTTTAATAAATTCTATGGTTTGATCTCTATTAATCAATTGCATGATAACAACTTGAAACCATGCTTAATTGATACCTAATGTGGCAATTAGCCATAATAATTTGAACGACCCTATAACTAGTC
>JARHVA010007087.1:25000-27500 GCA_037957365.1 Torreya grandis
AATCCTGATGACTCTCTAAAACCGACACCCACCTTGGTACTGTTGTGGAACTAGGAGGAACACCCTTGCTCACCTCACACATAGAAGGAGCTAACTTTTCTCAACTCAAACTAAGACACTTTACAATACAACCAATGAGTCTCTTAAATAGATCTCATGCAAACAATAATTAGATCCACAACTTCTAGTCTAAATTTGGCTCTTGACATGCAAACACTTGGTTCGTTAACTAACTACCCGTAACACTCACAGTTTGAACCACACAGGCGACCGACGTTGGTCCCTATCTACCTAGAGGTGACCGACGCTAGCCGATCCCTGACTGACGTTGGTTAGCCTGACCGACGACGGTGACTGTGACAACAGAAAACTCTCTGCAACCTCCTCACCTATTTGCATCAGTGAATCTTTTATCACCACAACCTAACAATCTCCCACTTGGAGATAAATAGATGCACTGTACCTATACATGTACCCCATCTAATCTATTTCCTAGCTTGTATCCCTCTTCAAGCTCAACCCTGAAGACCACCTACCACACAACCTACTGTGCACCTCCTATCATCCGAGTACCCTGCCACATCCAAACCTACAAACCCATGTAGTGAAGTTCTGACCCTACATAGCATAAATCCCTGTTGCTAGACCCTCTCAAATACCTAAGAACCCACTTCCCCGAATTGGCTCCTAACTCTCTGACAACACCCACTGCTTGGGCAAACTCAGGTCTATACCAAACCTCATGTGATTTCAGACACTGAACTGTCCAGCCCTTAGTGTGCTCTGGCTCTACATCTTGAACCTCGCCAAGACCTGATTCACATCAGCTCCCACTGGAGACAAAATCAACCTATGATCTCCATATCTATCATGCCAAAGAATTTCACAGCTCCAAATTCCTTATGACATGCCACTAAACTAACCTTACCCTTAGCTTAGGAAAACCCTATATGTCTGATCCTGCACCAAGCTCATCCTCCACATACAATAATAGGATAATGTTGTGACCATCATCCACCTGGTAAGACAAACACAATGGTTCTACTAACACTAACTAAAGCCCTACTTTGTCATCCACTTGGTACCACCTGTCAGTCCTGTCCCACTGTCTTGCAACTTCTTTAAGACCATATTACCTGGTCTTCCATCTCACATGTCTGTTCTCTCTATTCTTGAACTAAGGAATCCATTCGTCTCTATGCTTTCATCTGGCTGGCAACCCTACCAAATCTCTTGCTTGGTTTTGCATCATATTCCTACCACGCTCCCACTATTTCATGGATCCTTCCTGCTCTGCAGTCAACAACTAGTATAAAGAAGAGGAAAAATGAATTTGAGGCTTACCTACCACCTTTAGTCCTCCATATGGGTGTTTGAGACTCCTTGACAGCTTGCTATCCACCCAAAATCTGGTACAGTGACCGACCTCAGTCACCACACAGTCTGCATCCAACTGACATCAATTCCATGCACCTATCCTAACTACCAACCATGCCAATGTCAGTGTCTCCTATTGCTAACGTCAGTCCTTCTGATCGACGTCAGTCTTACCTATTGCCAACGTCGGTCCTCTTGACTAACATCAGTCTTACCCTTCCCAACATCACCAGCTTCGATCTGCATATGACTGACATCGGCACCTATCTGTTCAACATCAGTTCTCCCTGACCGACGTTGCTACCTGTGTTTGCCTATGAATGATGACTTTTTACCTATGAGTTCCTTGAATCAATCCCATATCCAAACTACCCTGCTAAGAAGTATCCAGCCCCATCCACTGGTCTCTATCTGCCATCTCCTCCATAAACACTAAGGCTTTCCAGTTTTTAAGCCTATCAAACACATCTGACTTCCCCTTAAGAACATGCATCTCCTTCCTACTCATGTGACCAAGCCTACAAAGCCACATCTCTGTAACAGAAGAAGAATCAGTAATATAAACAAGTAGATAAAGAGTACCTATTTTCTTACCACCAGCTAATTCAAGTGCATCCACTATGAGAGTTCTTGTGCATCTCTCATCACCCAAATTTCTTGAAGAAATTAGCCACATCTCCAAGCCTGGGACCTGCATGACCTCCTTCAACACCCATGTGTTGGCCACCTGCAGTTTTAGCTTCACTTCCTCTTTGCCAATACTATGACAAGGTTCACCAGCTCCTCTTCTTGGGGCTGCATGGAAAGAGACAATAGAATCTATAAAACAAGATTCTACTTTATCCAAGAAATATACCAAAGCATCCTCTGCAACAACCCCTGCAATATCTGCTTCTTCAGTTCCTTCATGCTGATCTGTTACCAACCAACAATCTTCTTTTCCCTGCTCTTTCTTTTCATAGGACCATAAGTGACCATTCGTGCTTTTCAACTCCTCTATTCCTAGCTTACTTTCTTCTACCATTGCTCTACTCCTACTCAATCAAAAACCCCTGAGAGTGATCTGTAATCAAACATGAAACCTGCTCCCTGCAACCTTAGCTTTGATACCACTTGTTGGGAA
>JARHVA010007087.1:35000-40000 GCA_037957365.1 Torreya grandis
TTTGGTTTCCAAGGATATTGATCTCTTGGAATTGAACATTTACAAGAAGACTGTTTCTTCCTAGATCTACATTTTCTATACTGATTAATATCAGTGCAACCAAAATAATCACCGAGAGAGTTACAAAAGTCGATTCCTAGTTGCTTGTGAAATTTCATTGTTTCTTTATGTGCCTTCTTTTCTAAGCACAACTTTTCATTCATAGCTTTAATATTTTGGTTTATCCTTCCAAAGGACAATGTTGATAATTCTTCACCCATTTCTTCTTTATATTTAGCAAAAAAATATTCTAGAAAAGACTCTACATTTCTTATCTTATAAGTAGGGTTGAAGATTTCACCAGAGCTATAGAATAGATTCTCCATATAGCACATATACTCATCAAGATGAGTCATATCATAGAATTGTGCTTTTAAGAATTTAGATTTATTTGCATTTCTTTCATTGTCTATAATTCCAACAAATTCTAAATATAGGGCATTACATAAAGTAACCACTGGTTCAGCATCCCTAGTATATTATCTTGAAATGCTTGACCACAAGCATCCCACCTGTCTTTAGTATTACCAATAAATCCATTGGCAATTTGTTGGGTAACATTACAAGGATCTTTTTTAAGACCAAAAATCTAAACATTAGCCCATGAAAGCATAGCATGTATCATTTCTTTTCTTCTGGCTGGAGATTCAATGTTCTGATCTGGGAGTCTAAAGGAGGCCTAGACTTAAAAGATTCTCCTATATCAAAAATTCCTTCTTTTTAAGACTCTTCTATCTTTGCCATACCAACTTGAAATACTTTATCAGCTATACTATCACTTTTTGATTTTCATTTTTCTTTGGTCTTTTTAATTTCTTCTTTCTGATGCTTTACCACATTCTGCTAGTTTTGTCTATCATAAGTGAGATCAGATGTAGAAAAGATATCAATTGAAGAAGAATATTTCTATGAGACCTTATGATGAATTTTAGAAATAAGGGAAACATGTTGATTTTGATTAATGATTTCTCTAGAAAGACTATCAATATTCAACACAATTTCTCTAGATTTTTCTTCTAATTTCTGTTCCACAGAAGGAAAATGAGAAACAATCTCAGACTATTCTTGTACTGTATCCTGATTTTGATTTTTTATTTCATTGAGCTTGTTGATAGCTTCAGACTGTTGTTGCTTAAGTTTTGCAGATTCAGTAACAATCTTTCGTATAATTTGATTTTGTCTAGACACCTCATTATTATCTAAAGATTTAAGGGCTTTGGAGAGATATCCATTTTGATAAAGCTCTATGCTCTTCATCATATTAGATATCTGATCTAGACTGGACTAAATGCTAGAAATATTTATATTCAAGCACTTTACAGCAGCATTATTCTAGTTGAGAAGCTTGACTTCACTAGACTGATCAAGGCTTTTGTCAGAAGTTCTCAGATAATACATCTGAGATCTTGTCTTTCCATCAGAAGAATATTGATTAAAGTCAGCAAACTTTGGGAATCCTTTCTCAGTATAAAATTCATCTCCTAAAGGATTTTTCCAAGTATGGCCTTCATCTTGAGTAGAAGATCCTTCCATGCAGACCTTTTTAGCTTGAGATATAAGTTGTTGGTTTCTGTCAAACAACTTTTGAAGTTCAAGGTCTCTCTTATCTCTTTGGATGATATGAATCATGGATTGACTCAAAAGACTCAAAATATTTTCACAATCAAGACAATAGTAAGATTCAATCTAGGGATCATGGACCTTCTGGGAATGCAGACATGGAGGACTAGATATCAAGGATGTGGATGTTGAGTCATTAAATCCAATTACAAATTTATCTAGTAAATCTTTTACTGAAGTAGCCATAAACAAAGATCTCCTAGGTTGTTGAATGAAATTAGTGTTAACAATCCATTTTTGAGGAAACTTTAATTCATACAAAGAAATAGCTTCTACATGAAGAATTTGACTATTTGGTGTGGTGTGACTCACCATGCTTTGGCCTTGCACAGGGCTATGCTTAATAGTAGGATAAAGCGTATTGGTTAAGTGATGCATAAATTTATATTGAAGAGCCAGAGGAAAAGAACTAGTAACAATATGTAGACCATGAAGTTTAAAGGAATAGCTTAAAGATTTTGTTAAAATTAGCTTCTTGGTGGATAGCTATAGGATAATTAGGATATACATTAGTATAGACAAGACCATCATGCAAACCAGTTTGGATAGTAGACTGTAAACAAGTACAGAAGGACATATGTCAATTATCAAGAAGACAGGCAAGTAGGCTAACATTAATACCATGGCAGAAAAGAGGATGAACACCAATAGATATAGCTCTTATGTGAAGAAACTTATATTTTTGCTGAGCACAAAGCTGAGAAATAGTTTTATCACCAAACAACTATAAATAATGTTTATTCTAATCAGTTGTTTTTACTTGTAAAACAATCTTAGAAATATTGATATTGGTTTTAGCAATCAAATGGAAAGAAAAAAACCTTATCATATACATCAGTAGGTTTAAGACTAGGCAAAGTCCAACCTAGACTGGGATTAGATTCTTCTATTTTAACAGTAGCATCATTCATAGAACATTGAGAAAGTTTAGATAAGGTACAAACTTTAGATGTACCTAAATGATCACCTAATAATTGATCTAGAGCTTTCATTAGTCTTCTTATCTTCGATACTTAATCAGATCCACACAATGCCTGTCCATAGCTTCAAAGGACCTCGTCACTTCCCTATTGTCAGAAGACAAATTGAATGCCATACCAAATCAAGTGATCAAACAATATTCAGATAGCAAAGGGTTTGTACTCTAGATAACAGGGAATATAAGTTCAACAGAATGGTGCCAACAGAATTGAACATGGCTCTTATAGCATTTTAGATGTCAGAAGTACTACATAACAAAAGTAATACACAAATTGCACTTTCTTATTAATAATATCACAACTTACAAGCTTAGATACTCTTAAGCTTCAATAGAAAATTGGACTTAAAAAAAAGACTTTTAAGACTCTATCAGGACTTGTTTCTTTCTAGACTCGCTTGCTTGAAATGTGAAGGATCTCTCATATTTATAATATGGAAATGAGGAGATCTACGATTGTCAACAAGCGGTGAGATCAACGAACAAAATAGAAGATGCCAACAAAAGTGGGTTATGGGCCCACAATGCTTCGGCAACAAGAAAAGTGTACTTTGAAACTGGAAACTTCTATTGACATAACTGACATAATACTACCTTTAATAAGTGGTGTGGTCCATAGAATAATTAAAGAGGGATATCGTAACTAAATTCATGATTATGGATAGACCCCATATTTAGTCATCAATCATCATCACAAAATTTGTAATCACCTTGGGGTGAATATAGAGAATTATTACCAAAATTATCATTACTACTGTCTATATCAGTGTGATCCATATACAATGCAGATAGAGTCCTTAGGATATGTCCTGGAGGAGTCAGTGGAAAGACAGCTTGATGTGAAATAGTAAGTCTTCACCATAATGCTGCTAATGGAACATCAACTCTATGTGATGCATGATCATTCCTTTGCTGATTACAAATTGAATGAATTTCAAACATAACTTGAAATGGAATTCTGAGTGCAATGAAGATATTCCTCACCTGCTTAGGAGGTATCCTGACCAGAGGATTATAAGAGGCTTTTAAAGGCAAAATATAATCCAAAAATTCAAATAGATAGTCTGGAATTTCTCTAGATTCCCAAAAATTCTCACTACCTGGGTTATAACTTGGCCAAAAGGTAGACCAATGAAATAGAAATTATGTTCCTTGCCTTCGAACTAGCTGCATAAAAGTATTATTTGTCCCTGAATAATCATCATTATTGCCTTGTCAATAGAGAATGATTGTAGAACAGGTACTTGATCCATCTGGTTCTTTGAAATAGGAAGTCCATGCCAGATTTCTATCATTCAAAAGATTGGCTACTTCATAGGATTTTGATTTAAGCAGAGCAAATTCATTTCTTAGTTGATTTAAAACTAAAGGAATACTTCTCCACAAATGTTCATGAAATTCATCATGAACTTCAACTGTAACTATCATAATCTTTACTCAAGATCTCACCACACAAGAACATGATATGAATAATAGTATTCATTAGGTTTCTATACACACTACTAATAATCCTGTCTATGAGTTAACTATTGAATGGAATGGTTTTGAACCATAAAACCTAGATGTCTTGGCAGACACTAGTGCAGAGATATCCCTTTCTTGTTATCATTCTATCCCTACTGATATATGGACGAGTGATTTCCATAGATTGACATTCAATACCAAGACAATAGTCTCTAAATTTTCTGCTCATGTGGCTATCGCCTTAGGAGATGATATGTATAGTTTCAAAGTTGTTCAGCATGAGATTCCAATGTTTGATATGATGATTGGTTCAGATAACTTGACTAGTTTTTATCTTATCATCATTCAGCCTCATGAAATTATACTAGCACAAAAATATTCTCTCTATAAGAAAGGCAGATATGAATGGAGAATTCCTCTTAGAGAAAAGGCCAGAATGGTTATACAACATGGTATTATTGTTATTTTATAAATTTAATAGTACTTCTGACATTTTTCTTTGATCATTTGCACTACTTGGGTCATTGCTGGAGACCAATCTAGAGCATTTTTAGACAATCTTCTATTTAGAAACATTTTGTTTTGAGCAAGCTGATAGTAATAACCAGCAACATACTTTATGCATCCAAAGAATCTCTGTAACATCTTTTTGTCAATTAGAATATGAGGGAAACTACTAATAGCATTAAGCACATGATCTTGAACTATAACCTCTCTTGATCTGATTGTGATACCAATAAAATCTATCTCATCTTTAAATGTGACCATTTTCTTGGCAAAAAGAACTAAAACATTATCAAACAACACTTTATAAAATTATTCTAGATGTTCAAGATGTTCCTTAGGTGACTTACTAAAGACCAAAATATAATCTATGTAAACAATGATGAAGTTAGAA
>JARHVA010007087.1:42500-50000 GCA_037957365.1 Torreya grandis
ATTAATCCCTAACCAAATCATATTTTAATTTATAATTCAACATACCCTCATATTTGACAATGCTGGAATTTTAAATATATAAAATTACACAAATTTAATACTTTTTATCAACAACATTTTAATGGTCAAGTTGAAGCAACCAAAAAACCCCTTAACAAGATATTATAGAATATTATAATGTATTCCCACACCAACTAAATTATCAATCTCTATCCTTTGCTTTGAGCTTATTGCACTTGTATTTGCATTATCACTAAGGTAACCCCATTATCTCTAGTATACATCCCTAAAGGATTAATTTACACTATAAGTGGAGTTGTTATAATTGTATATTTATATTCAAGAATTATACTTGATGAATAGGTCCAATAAACCCAAATTCATTATTTATATTTCCTTGAAAAGATATGCATGATTTATCTCTAGACCAATTAAAAAACATAAAATTTGCATTGTTAAGCAACACAATTTTAAAAAATCAAATGTGTAGTCATATGACTATATAAGCTTCTTAATTTATACGTTCCCTTATTTATCAATTAGGTGTATATTCTCTTGTAATAATTATATTAAACAATAATTACTTATGTATAAGATCTTAATGATTTAGTAAAACAAAAAAATATGAAAATTTAAAAGCCGAGATATTAAAGAAAAAATAAAAATAGAAAGGTAAATTTAATAGGCAACATATCTTTTAAAATTCAAACCACACAAGAATATGTGATCATATCATTAACATGCCCTTATCCTATTTGAGTATCAACTCTATATTTGGTCTCATGATAAGACTAAGGTCCATTGGTGCATATTAGGCCAATACATTAGAATAAGAGACTTTATATCTATATTATTAACACCACCTTATTTTTCATGGGTTCATTATTCAATATGAAGATTATGTAATTCCAATGCATTATTAACACCACTTTATTTATAATCCTTTTAATTTTAATGCATATATAAATCATGGGTTCATATTTATACCTAACTAATTGGATAGAAACACATATTTTTTAGGGTTGAGTTGTTTACAATCATTGATGTTTAACTCTTAATATTTCAAAACTTTTTTTGAGTGTCTAATTTATGTTAATGAATGTATTTTTCTTTTGGTGGCACCATTTCTTCCATCCATTAATTATTTACCCTAAAAATAAATATTTTCTTACAAATCTCTCCCTTTTTTGTGTTTATTAATTTCCATTTATTTTAGACATGTTAGCATTATGATATTTGCTAATGTTCATAGGTTTCCATTTAAAATTGTCAAGTTTGATTACAATTTATATATTTGAGTTAAATTTTTCAGATGCTTATTTTTTCATTACATTTTTTTCTATGATTTCCATTAATTAGTTAAGGGACATGAGGTTTTTATCTCCATTTTTGTGGTTAATCTAAACCTAGTTCATCCCTATTTATATAATTATCCATTATGGTTTCTATCTCTATAATTTACCTTTATTTATTACCATCATTTCTCCTTAGGGCATCCAAACCTATTTTATCTATTTATTTAGGGATATTCATCCATTTTATCTCCGTTATTAGGTCTTTTAGACCTAATTTAGCCTTTCCCTTATGATTTTTAGATTTCATTTATTTACACCATATTTCTCTAATAGTTTTGAATACTTACATTTTAAAACTCCCTTAAGTATGCCCAAATTAATTTATATTTATATCCTTGTACCTTTAGAGTTTCAAAATTTAGTTTTTGTGCTTACCAAAATAAATATTGACATATTTGGATGCAATATTGTTAATTACAATTTAAATCAAATTATATATGTGTTAATTTTAGTTTAATTTTTTCACTTATCAGCATTTATTTATAGACTTAGTTTTATATTTTTTGTTTTTTCCCAAGGCACCATCCCATAATTTTTATTTTATTTTTGTAATGATGAGCTTAGGACAATAGGGACCAAAGATTCTTCTTTCACTATTTCAATTTTTATTTGGATTTTAAATTTAGAGTATGGAGTTCACTTTGTGGATTAAGAATTTAGTTTTGATTATTTACCTCAAATATGGTTTGAAGCTTATCCTAAACATCATTAACTATAATATCATTACATATATGAATTTTTACCTCATTTAAGATGTTGAACATGATTATGAGCTTAGCTTTTTGATTGGCTTTATCATATTTACATTGTTGATCAACGTTAGTAGAAATGTGTGTTCCATGCACCATAAAAAACTATCCATATGTCCTAAAATTGTAAGTGTGTTTGAACCTTAGTCTCTATGCTACATAGTTATCACTTTGAAGAATCTGAGCATTTGGCAGAATAAATGTATTCCATTTCCAGCCATATGTGAACATTTGATCAAATTACAGAAAGGAGATGGATCGGTGCCTTATAAATCTAAAAGGTTACCCTTTATATATATTATCTGATCAATAAAATAGACCTCTCTATATGTATAACTTCCTATATAGCCATAAGTACTAGAAGAACACATCTTTTTCATATATCCATTAATACATAAAAGAGACTTTAATGCACGTGAGAGTATAATGGTATTGGTACATAGATATTACATGAAATATATTTGTTATATCATTAACACCTTCTTAAAAGGAATTATGCATATAAGGGTGTAACTTTCCTATAAACTTGGAGATTCCAATTGTCAAGATTTACATCTATCGATAATTGCAAATGGATAATGAAGGGATGGTTTATGACAATATCTAGAACTTATTACTCCATGATGATTTAAAGGGTCAATTCCTAGACATCATTATAGTAGTTAATTTAAGTTATAAACATGGTATCTCAAAGCATTATAGCATTACTGATAAATGTGAACCAAATTTGTTGTTGATACCGAACACTATGAATGAGATTTTTACAATATCATTATTTTTACACTAATTCAATTTGGCAGAAATAATTTTTTTAACCAATCTTTACAAATTACATTTTACAATTACAAAAATCAAAAACATAAATTTTGTGAGCAGAGTAAAAAGTAAATACTTGCACCCAATTTTTTTCCTATGCATATTTTATCTTTTTTTAAAATTAAAATTTGACTAAAAAAGAAATTTTGGTGATTTGAACTCTAGACCTCCCACTTGTCTGGGTTTGAGAAAAAAATCAACTTACCAATTCCTATATGCATCATTTCATGTTTATAAATGACAAAACTAATATTTAAATGGTTAAAAAACACACCTATAAGATTTGTATCAGTTTAAATTTCTTAGGTTAAATGAAAATTTCATGTGAAGCTCATCTTTGTGCTCCACATAGAAATATTGGAGAGAACACAAAATTTTAAGCATTGAAATAGATATATGGTATATCTTATAATCAATCAGTAAGAGGCATAAAACACTCTCTAGTAATTAGATCTAGAATTTCAAGTCTGTATGGCTCACAATAAAGAAAAATTAATCTATATGTCAAAATGTTAATGCAATAAACTCTTGTGCCTTTGACTATCTCAGATAGATGTATATAATAATAAATATCTATATGGAAAAAAATTTAATGGTGCAACACTGAGTAGATAACACCATCCAAAAGACACAATTCAAAAATTTGTTTCATATGATTCAAAATTACAAAAAATGTACATCTAGTATAAATGCATAACAAGCAATTTTATGGTTTCAAAAAAATGATACAAATAGTTACAAGTGAATATGACCTAAATGCATAATATGAACAACAAAATGATATAATTCTACAAAAATAATTAATACCATAAAAATGTGCATGACCAAATATAGATAGAAACCATACTATTGTAGGTTATAGGAAAGCCAATAAACAAAAAAGTAATCTAAAGGTCTAAAGATATGTAAAATCTCATTCAAAATGTTACAAATGAATTCTATATTGTGTAATTTGAATCTAAAAGTTAACTTCAATAATAATCACCCTCTAGTAATTAGTGTATGGCCTATAGTGGAAGAAAACTATACAGAGTGCTTAGGAAAAATTGGCTCCTTGGCCACCAATAAGTCTACAAGCTCTGCATGTGCAATCTAACATGCAAAAAATAAAACTTAATGGAGTGTGGCTCTATGAATTCCTCACTATAATAACAATTCTGAGCATAAATATGATAATATTTATTGAAATTATAGAACAACAATTATAGAGCTGTATATAAATCCCTACATATGCTCGTAATAATCCTACAAAATAGGATGAGCATACAATTCAATAATAATGCATAATATTTTAAATTATGAAATAATACCATAATATATTTATTCTACTAACTTAGTTTAACAACTAACAAGCTAACTAAAAACTAAGTGACTTATTTTATAAATTAACAACCTCAGTTTTACATAAAATACTTACTATGGTAAATTTATTCTAAAAATATGATGACGCCATGCTACTCCATGTTATCATAACTACTCAACATAAAAATGTTTTTAGATAGTCTCAAAAAATATATATTTTGAGTTAAATTATTTTACAGACTTAAAAAATCATGTCAAAAGAGAGGCATACATAATATACTTTCATAGAGACTAGGCTCATTTAATGTAGTAAACATACAAAACATTTTAGGTCTTATAGAGTTTGGTCATGTGTCATACCTAGAAAACACTCAAAAATATATTATAGACATGATTACTCCATTCAGACAAAGGTTTAGAATGGCCTTACATTAAATAATGTATTTTTGTCTTAATAACTAGACAATAATTATTTTTATAAATTCTCAGAACCATAGGTAGTATAGAACAATTAAAATATTGCATACATTTTTAGTTTCCATAAAAATAATCATGATTATATGAAATCTTAATAGTTTATGGTAACAATGTGTGGCATGTATTCCAAGCTATCAAATAGTGTTTTAGTCATAATTTCAATTTTTATTACTCTGTCTTAGAATCAATATACATCCATATATTAGATCGAGAGCATGTGTGTGGCATATGACTTCCTCACATGTATTTTCACTAGTTTCATAGGTGTAATGGAAATGATTATCATAATCTATGATGTATACACCACATATAGATAATACTCTCTTTTTTCACCAATTTTATATGATGTTTATGTTAGGTTTGCACAATAAATGAGCCTTATTCCATCTACAGTGGTCAGTTCATATTTTTCACCATTTTTTTACGAGAACAATCTATCATAATTCATGTAGGTATTCCAAACAAAGTCATTACTTTGGTTATGAAATTACATATTAAATCACACCTTGAGATATTATGCACATTCTTCTTATCAATGAAGAATGGGGCATGCAAAATATAAACTAAAATTTTCAATAAAAATGAAATCTCCAAAGGTCATACCATGTACAATCACCAAGTTTTCACCAGAAAACACTATGGTTCACATAACTAGTCCACTAAATCTATTCCTTATCATTATGTAGATAATTTATTATCTTTAATTATTGATATTAATCTTAATTAATGACTTATTTTATACATGTTTCATTTTAGGTTCACGTGAAATAGCATACAATGTTGAACCCTACATTTAAGATTGCACTTCATAGGTAATTTTAGGTACGCATTTTTAGTTTTACTTTAGTAATTTCACTTAGAAACATTACTAGAATAAAAGAGGGAAATATAGATACACAAATTAACAATTAAGCTAAAACAGTGCACTTGTAACCACCCTTTTTACACACTTAGCTCATGCCTTATTCTACAAAATTTTGACCAGTTTCCTTCATTTTCCATGTGGAAAACCTATTCTTGCATGTCCCCATTCCTATTTAAAAATAATTTAATCTTATCCACATAATATTTCATCTCCTAGATCAACTATTTTCTATCCTCAGACAATAATGAACCATTTCTATAATAGCAATCTCTGTGATAACATTCAGTTATGCCAGTCCCATTCTCCTACCAAATAAATTCCAATTTATCAATTTAAAATTAATATAATGGTTCTTCCCACAATTTAAACAATCCCATACAATTTAATTCCAAAAATACCACTATAAAGTCACATGTTAAACCATTTTCATGAAAGAGTCTTCTATATAGAAAATACTTGAATTGTAATTACACACTAAGATAAAAATCCCTATTTATCCCAATTCTATATGCATACATCCATAGTAACCTCAAGGTAAATTTTGAATTCATGTTTAAGGTCACAAATCACTCTTGAATCACTTAATCACATAATAATTTCACCAAAATTTAGTATTTATTTCAAGTATTTCACACATACCACGTTAGCATGGGAGAACTCCATGAATTTTTATCTCTCTTCTTAGTATTGGTATGTATGAAATGATCAACACAATGGGTTTTGAGTTCAATCAAAAAATAAACCACTAATCCCTTTCTATTCTATGATTTAATTTATGTTCTCATTTTATTGATATCTAGTTACAAGGGAAGGAGAAGACACACAATGGTTTTTGTGATGGATCAAAGGCTCCTACACAATCAAATAAACACAAAATTAAATGTGAATCTAGTACCAAAATATAATATATCCATCATATACAATAAAATAGTACTCCATAAGCACAAAAACATCCTTCACCCCATTCCATATCCATTGCTATTTTCTAGAGATATTCTAAAACCTTGCTCTGGATATGCCTATAGTGTACATAGTTCTACAACTAGTCTTAGTTGTAGACACAGTCTTGCATTCCATTTTTTTAGATAAGTTGTATTTCCTTAGTAATTTCTGATTTAAATATATTTATAAATTAATTAATCTAAAAATATATTTGTCATTTATTTCATATTAGTAGAATTCTAATTTTAGATAGTAGTTTATCACATTTATGTAATGAGCTTATATTTTTTCAAATTTTGATAATAATTTTTTTTTTTTAATTCTCCTTCCCAAAAATCTCATTGGAAGATCTTTGAATCTAGTTTTTATCCATTATTTAAAATTTATAAATTATCACATAATTGAAAGGAATACAATCTTAACTGTATACAAATGATACAATCATAGTGAGAAGTATCAATTATGATATGCTTTAGACAAAATAACCTTCAAATTTACATAGAATAACACACAAATACAATCCAAATTAAATAATTATTAATATATTTATTTTAATTAAGAAAAGAGGAAAACACCATGAAAACACATATAAATATCAAATAAAATTCATTAAAATATCATATCCTCAAATATATTCTTATTAACTCACTATATTCATAATTTCAGCTATATATCAGAATAGTCAATATAGATTATGATAGCATATACTCTCTTTATAGCATACCAAACATGAGTGTATGGGAATGATTATAAATTTAGAATAACCATGTACTTAAATCACGTTATTTAAAACCTACTAACATAATTAAGTTTCTAACATGGTCCCAATGGCAATACATAATAAAAGTGTATATTACATAGAAGAAAAACTCGATGCACTATAACACAACATGGTAATTTATGTTATAACATTTTTATATTTTAATACATTGTACAAAATAATAAGTTATTATTTAAATGATAATCTGACCCTTTTTAAATTCGTTCGATCAAC
>JARHVA010007087.1:55000-65000 GCA_037957365.1 Torreya grandis
AGCTGCATTCAAATCAATCAAAAAATTGAAGGTAAAAACACCTACATTTAGATCTAAGGAGACTGATGAATAATAATCCAACTTTATTAGAATATTAGAGAGATTATATGGAAAGTATAGAGGTAAGTTACCATTTAAATTCTTTAACTATTGTAAATTAGGAAATTTTGATGCTAAATCCACTCACAATAAAAAGGATATCTTTGAGTAAGTAAATATTAATATAAATGTGAAAACTTACTATCCCAAAAATAAAAACTTCTTCAAAAGCAAGAAACATCTATACACCAAAGAAGATAGTGATTCAATGGATGATAACATTAGTTATGATTATGATCATGACTGTGCTTTTGTGGTTGAGGAAAACGAATTCCTAATCATGAAAATATAATTGGCTTCTATGGATTAAGAATAAGTTGAAGACATAGATGAAGAATAAGGAGAAGTGGATATTGAATGTGAGATCATTTGTACTTTAGGGGAAATTGATAAGATAATAAAAGAGAGATTAAAATTAGGAGAAGCTTGGACAAAAGGAAATTGAGAAAATTCCCAAAATACTTGAGAAATATGATCAAATGATAGTGATTCTAAAGACACAAGTTGAAGAGGCTAGCATAATAAAAGATATAGTCAAACTTGAACTAAAATCTAAATTTGATGAGTGCATGAATTTAGAATCAAAGATAGTGTCCTTGAGAAAAGATATTGATAAAGCTAAAGGACAACTAGATAAAAGTCTAAAATATATAGGAAGATCAAACATTCTTGATGAATTGATTAACTCTAAAAACACTTCAAAATAAAGATCAAGTCTTTGTTATGAAATGGGAAAAATTTCCACAACTAGTATGTCTAAAGCTAAAAAGAATATTGATAAGAAGAAGATAAATGTAGATGATGCAGATGGATACATAAAAGTGAGAGACTTGAAGAAGCCAGAGTTTAGAAGAGCTCCTCATAATGCAACAACAATTCTTATGACTAGGTGCTCCTCATCTTTATATGGTTATTTTTTATTACTATAATTAGTTTTTGTATAGGGATATTGATTTTAGAGTTTTACCTAAAAGGAGAATAAATTGTGTAAGTAGAAATACATTTGCTCCTTTGTTAGATAAAAATGTAGTCTACTATAAGTGCAATAACTTTGGTCACATAGCTAAATAATGTAGAATTAGCTTTGTAAAATCAGAAGTAGATAGTATAAATAAATTCGTGCCTTCCAAAGTGATTAAAGGTTCACAATTTTATAAAACTAAGCCAAATAAGAAACTTAAGGATGTGTGGAGAGTGAAAAATCAATACATGATTTCCCAAACTACACTCCATGCCAAGGAGTAGATTTTTTTGGAAATAGATAGTGGATTATTAAATCATATGACTGGTGATAAGATAAATTTCACCAAATTGAACAAATTTAAGGAAGTATTGTTCAGATTGAGAGATAACATAGTAGTAAAAATCAAAGGTAAAAGAACTTTGAACACAGATGTAAAGCTACCTAGACATGGCGTCCTTTATGTTGAATGATTGGAGCATAATTTGATAAGTTTTATGAAAATGTGTGAAAATGGCTATAAGGTCAAATTTAATGCAAAATATTGCAAGTTGAAAAGATCTAGAAGACTAGTTGCACAAGGGAAAGGAATTGAAATCAATATCTATAATCTTGTTGAAGTGAATGCTAATAGTTGCTTGATAATAGATACTGATGAGAGTTGGTTATGGCTTAAAATAATGGGTCATGTTAGCTTTTATAACCTAGTTAAATTAAGATCAAACATGTTTGTAAGACACATGCTCAAGATAACCAAACATATAATGAATGTGAACTAGGCAAGTAGATAAGGGTCAAATTTTATATAAAGGAGTATGCAACTATCAAGCCTCTATAACTAGTCCATAGTCATATTTGTGGTTCTAATAAGATTAAAGGATAAAGATAACTCATGTAATTTGTAGATTATTACTCAATAATTACATGGGTAACCTTTTTGAAGGACAAGTCTCTATTATTTGAAATATTCAAAATATTTAGAGCCATGGTGGAAAATGAGATTAGACAAAAAATCAAATACTTAAAATCTGATAAAGGTGGAGAGTTCACCTCGAATGTGTTCATAGAGTATTGTTAGAAGCATGGGATCAAAAGGCATTACTCTATAGCAAGGAATCCATAATAGAATGGAGTTGTAGAGAGAACTAACAAGATGATCAAGGAGATGGCCATAACAATGCTAAATGAGGCCAAGTTACCAGATGGATAGTGGAGAGAAGCAGTCCAAATAGAAGTATACATATTGGATAGAGTTCAACTGATGGTAAATAGTAACAAAACTCCCTATGAATTATGGTATGGTAAGCCTACCTCTGTTAAGTAATTCAAAGTGTTTGGAAGTAAATGTTACATCAATATAAAAGAGGAAAAATTGGAAAGGTTTTAACTAAGATGTCATTAAGGAATATTTCTTGGTTATTCCACTTAGATCAATGACTATGTATGCTATAATAAAAGGCTACACAAGATTATAGAAAACATCAATATCAAGGTTGAGTAAGGATCGAAACAGGTTAAACATGACAAGGAAATCAGTATTGAAGAATCAAATGTTGAAAAAGAAACAAATAATAAAGAGGTTGAGGAAATGAATGAAGATGTACCTCCAAGAATTATTTAAAAGTATCATTCTATAGAGAAGATCATTATAAATGTGAATGAAGGAGTTCATATAAGCGAAAAATATGCATAAAATAAGGAGAAAGTAAGTTTTTCTTTAATGTTTGAAAATAAGCCTAAGAACTATGTTGAAGCCAACAAGGATGATAATTAGCTAAAAATACATGGATAAAGAACTGAGATAGATATAAAAGAATAAAACTTGGAAATTAGTTTCAAGATATTCTAACAAGAATGTAATAGGTACAAAGTGGGTCTTTCGAAACAAGCTCAATGAGAATGGAGTTGTTATAAGGAATAAATATAGATTGGTGTGTTAATGATATGCACTGGATGTATGTAGATTAAAGAAAGCATTGTATCATCTCAAAAAATCACCTAGGCCATGGTATTCAAGATTGGACTAGTACATGCAACAACAATGTTTCAATAAGGGATGTATGGAAAATAATTTGTAGTTCAAATCAAAAGGTGACAATATGTTGATTATTATTATTTATATATATGACATCATATTTAGCTGTATAAATAACATAATGTGCAAAAAAAATTCTACATAAATGAAAAGTGAGTTTGAGATGTCTATGTTAGGAGAAATTTATTTTTTTCTTGGTCTACAAATAAAACAAACTGATGAAGGGATATTCATATACCAAATGAAGTATGATAAGGAAATTCTCAATAAGTTTAGAATATAAGAGATAAAGCCAATTGGTATTCCCATGATAACTGGATATAAGTTGAGCAAAGAGGATGAGTCCCTTGATGCAAATAAGACTTTGTATAGATCAATGATAGGTAGATTATTATACCTAACTACATTAAGACCTGATATCATGCAATCAATATTCATGGTTGAAATGTTTTAGGATATTCCTAAAGAATCACATGTCAATTTAGTGAAAGGATCTTTATATACATCAAAACCACAATTGACTATGGCTTATAGTATCTTAAAAGTGAAGATTTCACTTTTATATCATATACAAATGCTGATTTAGGGAGGAAGTGTTCATGATAAAAGAAGCACTAATGGTGGTGTACTTTTTGTTGGAAACAAACTTGTTTCATGGCATAGAAAAAAGCAAGAGTCAACTACTCTTTCTACAATAGAAGTAGAGTATGTATCAGTAGTGGCATGTTGCATTCAATTATTGTGGATGAATAAAACTCTAAAAGACATCAAAGTAGAGTACAAGTAACCTATGTCTATTCTTTTTGATAATTTATGTCCTATCAATATATCAAATAATCCAGTGATGCATTCTACAACCAGACACATATCAATCATCACTTCTTAAGAGAGAGGATTTAAAATCAAGAGGTCATAATGGAATTTGTGTGAACTCAGGATCAAATTATAGAGATATTCACCAAACCTCTTCCCAAGGAATAATTTGAGTATCTGAGATAGAAGTGGGAAGTGGTGGCTAATACATCACATTACTAGATCCTAATAATGGAGCATGAGTCTAGGGGGTCTCAAAAAAGCTTTGTTAATCAATAGAAGAAAATAAAAAGGCAACTCAGGTATGCATAATTTTGCTAAGTTCTAATGAGTTGATGGTTGTAGATTCTTGGAGCAACTCCTCTATCTGATAAAGGGGGGAAAAATTGGACAAATAGTTAGAAAGAGTCCCTTTGCCATTGGATGACAAAGGGGGAGAAAAAAAGAAAATTTTCTCTACAATGTGAAAATGTCAAAAAATAAATAGAACAAATGTCCAAGCTGAGTATTAGGAAAGTGTGACATTTCCTAAGGGGGAACAAGTATGGTATGAAAAAAAATTAGTTCATACCCATCAGAACCCAATGCAAGCAATTCTAGAGAAAGAGAAAACTATTAGAAGATTAGAACATTTATTTTTCCATCAATAACAAAAGGGGAGATTATTGGAAATATGATTTTCATTGATGTCAAAAGGGACATTATGACCATGTCATTGATGTTCAAAACTGAGTGTGGTTATTAGAGGATATGTAAAGGATCCTATCAAGAGGTTTGAGGACAAAATGATCATATGGGTTTGTTCACTTGTGTTCCTAGTTTATACATGGTCAATATCAAGTCACATGATGTAGCATGACAAAAGATATGCTTGATCAAAGTATGTATCTAAGACATTTTTGTAGTGTTTTCCAACACTTTGTCAAATTTTATAGTTGCAAGATAAATATAAGTAGGCACTTTGATGATGCCATATCTTACACATATGAAATATTCAGGATCAAATGGATATATAGGTATAATCCCTTATCTAAGAGGATCTTATACACTAATTTGTATGTCATGTGATGAAGCACAAAAATAGTTATGAAGGTGCAAATTTAGCCTTTTAGGCATACTGAAATGGTCCCCATACATAGATAAAATATGCATAAGGTCTTGTAAAGTTTTCATTATTTTACAAAGATCATTTATGGACATTTTCAAAGGAAATAAATAGAAGATATGTTATGGGTTTTTTATGAGAATTATAGACATATGGTCTGCAAGTTCAAATGATAAACAATGAACTTAGAATTGAATTATCTTTTCTCTCAGACATGCTAGGTTTCTCATATAAACCCTAAGGGTTTAAGTCATGGTGTCAATAGGCATTTTTTATTTTGAGATTGATTGGATATAGCTAGGACCTAGTAAATTAATTTATAATGTAAATTCTTGTTGTCATTGTGAAACTAGACCATTCATCCTTGTAATTACTAGCTCAGGGAGTGATCAATGGACTTAATATCTCCTAAGTCTTAGAATTTATATTTATCTTGGATTGATCAATGGATATCTTGGATATCTCTTAATCATAAAATTAATATCAGACAAAGCAAAACAAAGTCAAATTTTCAAAAGGACCTTTGAGTAGATGCATAAATGATAAGTGTCATAATCACAAAGCTTGCACAGTAAATATATAGTGCGGTTTAAAGTCAAATTTTCAAAGTGTAATACAAGGATGCCAAGTGTCTCAATAGCAAGACCTGATAAAAATGATCAAAAGGCATTCACTTATGCCAAATGTCACATTCTTAATATCTAAGAATAAATATTGATCTTATCAAAATCTCTGACAGTGAGTGGATGATCATGTAAAGGAGATCCAATAGAGTGAGTGAAACCAAATGGAATAAAGTGCTTAAGGTTTATAAACATAGTGGTGAGTTAAGTACTAAGTAAGTCTAATAATATTGATGGAGTGTAAACATTTTAATGGCTTAGGATATAATGAGATGAAGATAAGTCATCATGTTTAACCATAGATAGAGATAATGTTTGTGCACCTATGAAGATCTAATGGCACATGGGAGATCAGATCAGTAAGATAAATAGATGCATTTTAAAGTTGAAAATTTAAAGTTTAGAAGTATACATAGATCTAATATAGAGTGTGATCCTGTCATAGATCAATCAAATGGATGCATTTTAAATATGATTAATTTAAATATATACCATAACATCATGGTGTTAAATGCAAGATCAATGATTGATATTTAATGATATGTACAGTCTAATGGTCAGATGCAAGAACATGAAAGAATATATGATTAAGACCTAAATCATGACATAGACAATGAGATCAATTATTTTAAGTAATTATATTTATGTAAATATGCATGTGTATCAAAACTAGGTTCCAAATATTACTATAAATAGGAAAAGAGCAAGAATCATGACAATGGTCCATGAGTTCTAGACAAGGAAAATTTATAGTTCAAGAGATACTGAACTAAGTCCAGAATAGATCATAATGTGTTATAGTTTGAGTGCAAACATAAATAAGATACAAATACATAGATCAAATGAAAATATATGTCATCTAGGACATGAAAAATTAGGCTAGACATATTGATATTTCTATGAAGTGAAGTGAAAAAGAGAGAAAGAGAGTCAAAGAGAAAGAAAGATGAAGTGTGTGGAATATAAACATATCAAGACACTGAGATAGAGGGTTAAAGAGAAAAAAGGCATAAAGAGATTATGTACAGAGCATGATCATTAATAGATCAAATTTATAATAAAGAATAGAATGATTGGATTCATTTATGAATTTATGTTGTAGTCTAGAGTTGTAACTCCATAGATGAATTTGATAGGTTGGTGCCATAAAACAAGCTTATTTGGTGCTTATATTATAAAGTGGGTGCTTCCTTTAATTTTAATCTCTTGAATCATGGGATTGGTGTTTCCTTAGGGTTGGTGCCCTTCAATGTGTAACTAGTGAGGTTTTGATTATGAGGCTGGATAAGAATAGTAGATTTTAGCAGCTATTCTCACCATGGTTTTTCCCAATGGATTTTCCACATATACATCTAATTTCATGTAAATTTTTGTGTGTGATCTCTAAATATTTTATTTGATCTAAATATATCATTTATTTTACTTTAAAATTATTTAAATGACTAGTTTTAGTTGATATACTTATTTCCCCCTCTCAGTATTTAGTTGTGTTCTAACAGTTTGGTGATATTATTGGTATCATGCATACTTATATTGTGTGTGATGACATATTTCCCATCACACACTACGTATAATTACTTTCATTTCATTCTTAATTAATATATATACTAGGCATTAACATTTTTATTTGCACTAAATTTGATAACATATTTCATAATTGAATGAGTTGTAACAAATATTTCTATGATGAGATATATTATTATGTTTTAATGCATATTTTACATGATAATATAATTTTATCATATAATATGTGTAAATATTCATTTATTATGATAGATAATAATTCATAGGGTTAATTCATCATTTAAAAATATAACACATCAGGGTTGTCTCAGATATTGAGGAGATCAAAAATAAATAGTATCCATTATGGGATAAATTATTAGATTTAGATGGGTTAGATCAAGTAGATTTACACACATGTAAGGAAATATATAGAATTGTGAAAAAAAATTAGGAGTTGTATGAAAATATGTTTGATATATGATGGTACTATATATCACTTTGAGGTTCACATAGAAGATATTAGCTGGTGGACATTATTGATGTAAACACATTACTCCTTTATATATTGTGAAGTGTTTGGGAAGGATGGTACTATTTAAACACGTTGGATCTATATTGTTTTGGTAATAATTAATCCTTTACATATGAACTTAGTACTAGGGTTCCATTTTTACATAATTTTTTTTTTTCAAGGTTCTAATTTGACATAAGAACTTTGTTACATGGTTCCAATAAATAATTATTATGATATTCAAAATTGTGGGGTTGTATTTTTAACATTACTCATCTTATACCACTCCTTATCCATTGATGTTTGAGGAATATAAACTCCTTAACTCTCGTTTTTATTGGTTTCATCTCTTTGGGGCATGATCATGTAATGGTATTCTCTAATAAATTTAATAAGTGGTATCATGATTCATATACCCTCATATGTATTCATTCTTTCGATTTTCAATTCTAAGTGATTCAATGATTTAATTTATTTTAGATTGCATATATGGATAATAAATTCATCTTTAAATGTTTTATTATATATATATTTCATAGGACAAAGGGAATATTCAAGGCATACCTGTCACCAAAAAAGTAATTATCATAGGTACCAATTTTTTATTTTATCTTTTTAATTTAGAATTTTCAACATTAGATTAAAAGTGGGGCATATATAGACACCTAAATTTTTATTAGAAACTTTAAAAACATCAAATTTAATACACAGACATTTTTTAACATTTCATACTAATATTTTTTGTTTTCAAAACATATTCTCTAGATGCACATCCTCAAGACCACAATAGTTTATGAGATAACCATATATAATCTAGAAAAACCTTATCTGTGTCTTAGAACACTAATTTACATTCCCAAAGTATTACTGATAATGGTTGTATATTTAGAGTTACCATACATGTTTTTCTTTACAAGAATTATCCACAAATGCTTGATGATTATATTTAAAATTAGAAAGTTTCTATTAGGTTAGACTAGAAAAATTTCATGGGTGAGTCATTATATGAAAAAAAATGAAGAAAAATATATAAATACATATCAATATAAAGGTCATAGTTTTCTTTAAACATCTTAACAAACATGATAAATCCACTAGAGCACTTTCTTAAGACATTAAAGAAAATGCATAGACATCTGAAATCCAATCAAAAGAGAAACCCTAGATCCAATTTTTAATATAAATGAAATTAAAAGGTAATGACTCTAACTGTTGAAACCTAAAAATTACATTGAATTTTATATTTATCACAACTTTGTGCACACACACACATACGCATAGACACACACATACAAATAAGTTGGGGAAGTGCATGTGATTTGAGTTCTCCTTGGAGAATTGTAACGTAAGAAACACTAAGCCATTAAATATGGAATGGTTGGGTATTTTGAATAAAAAATAGTAACCCCTTTTTCAAGGGTCATATTTTTTGTCGAAAGCATTAATAGTGTTTTGGCATAAGGAGAAGGAAAATTAATATAAATAGATAAGACCAAGGTGGTTTCACACACATAAATATTCTATAGGTATATTCATTGGGGTATGAGGACTTATAGATAAGAGAATAAAATATGGATACTTTTTATATAGATAGGATAATAAAAACTACCAAATGGGTCACATTTTTATTGGTAACATCCATGTATGGTTCAATTTACTATTTTATAATCTGAAAAGTAATAGATGATATGAGATAATTTTTTGAATAATTGATTATTTTTATGAGATATAGAATATAAAAAAATTAAGTACATCTCTCCCCTCATAATTTTTCAATTTAAAATTTATTATTTTCAATATCTATCTATTTGATTTCTTAATTTTGATTGATATGTTAATTATATATTTTACACAATATTAATTTATCCCAGTTTTACTTTATTTATATCAAATTTATTATAAATAAATAAATTTTATATTGATAAGAAAAAAATGAACATAATATAATGCATTCAAACTCACAAAAGAATACACATGCATAGTCATTCATATAATAGTACTCAACACTAAGAGCATACAAGAATTTAAATTTTAAAAAAAATCAATTTACAACAAATTTAGAATTTGGAAATTACTTATCATTGGAATTTAAATTATTTCATCTTTCAATTTAATCTAGTAGCTATGTTGTATTCACATATGATACATCATTGACATATTTGTCTAGAAGCTTCTCATCCTCATCCTCATCCTCATCCTCGTCATTCAACACCTAATCATCAAAATTAGCTATTTATTCTTAACTCTATACACCATATTCATGTCTATCAACATATAACAATGGGTCAGGGAACATCTTGTATTATCTCCAAATATCTAGTTATACATGCTAATATTTAATCTATTT
>JARHVA010007087.1:75000-90000 GCA_037957365.1 Torreya grandis
AAATGGATCTGCAAGTAGATGTCATAGAATAAGTATTGAGGGAATGGGAGGAACTATACCTCAAAAATAAGATGCCAAGTTTGATTATTATAAGTTTATATAAGATATAGATATGATCTTAAGGACTAACCATGAATTGGAGATTGACCCAAATGTATAAGAGAAAGGATGAATAAGAGGATCAAAAGGGGACATTGAAGAGCCTTTAAAACTAGTTAACAATATACTAAGTGAGCACGTATAGAGGCAATGAATGTATTTTGATTGTGAAGGATATTACTTTCAAGACTATATAATGAAATATATGTTCATGTCAGGTTCAAGAGTGGTCATTATAGAAAATATAGGGATTATTAATTCACTCTAAGGAGACACATCCTATATCCCTCCTTTAATTATAGGGACAAGTAGACTGATATTATTTTAGGATTCAATAGTAACTTGGAAGTGGTTTATAGATGTTACTTAAATATTTGATATATGTAAGAATAAATTTTAAGGTGAGGCCAACACATTATTTGATTTCAATGAAATTTATATTCGAATCAACTTCACAGCTAATTCATATATACCAATGTAAACATTCCATGAATCAAGTATAAGTAGTTCACTTTTTTTTTCTTAAATGGAACTTCATGTGGGATAATTTTTCATTTTAATACCATATGATGGGTGTACTAGCCTTCAATAATATTTTTCAACCTATGAAACTAAGTGGTAGGTTGAGGGTATTGCTCAAGATGAGGATTATACATGTGACATTATAAGAGCCATGACTAAAATAGCTATTGAGTGCATATTCAATAATAAATATGATAACTTGAAATTAAATGACCTAAAGACTAAATTTATAAAATAATTAAAATAGAAGTGTTCTAGTTAGACTATCCAATATTACAAAACAAATTAGAAACTATCCATGACAATCAATATGGAAATATGTTCACCAATTATTTGATGTTATAAAGAAAGAGAATTTTTAGTATTTAGTATATTAATAAATTTGTGTGTGTTTTTTGAGGTAATTCATAATAATATTCATTTCTTTAAAGGTCAAACTTAGTGTCCATCCAAAGATAACACTATGGAAGCTGCAATAAGGATGAAATAAATAGACTATTGTTAAGGCTATCCTACTGGTAATAATAATACTAACGTAAAATTTGATGTTTTATTATGAATAAGGAAGGAAATTGAAGTAAAAAATACATAGGTTAGTTTTATGGTTCATATAATGTTGAAAATGGAAACATAAAAATGAATACCCAAAAATAATTTTTTTAATGAAATGTGTCACATTGTGGGAAATGCAACCACCAATTTTCAATTACTACAAATTTATAGGCATTAGATACAAAATGTATATATATTTTGTTTAAATCCCATAACCTTGACTAAAAATATTATATAGTTCTTAATAATCTAATGTATGTTATTAATAGAAATGTATTTATGGTCACTAAAAAACAATCCCTTATACCAGCTTAATATGCTACTATCATAACACAAGGTAGATGGGGTCATCATGATATTATCCTCCAATAGGATGGATCTATCTTAAACCTTACTGTCAGAATATATTGATACCTCCTTCACTTCATTACAAATAGGGATGGACTTCAACATCTTTATAATAACAACTTAGTTAGGCACATGTTATAACAAACACTAGGAACCTCCATAATCTCAAAATAAAATGGTATATATTAAAATCAACACTAAGGTTGGGGATAACATAAATTATAGGAAGTTTATTAGGGTGGAAATCAAAATATAAATAAATTGAGTAGATAACATTGACAAAAAATACATATTATTTGCATGGTGAATTGAGCCATATCGCATGAACTTGCCCTGATAAGCATTAATGTGAAAATTACTATGAATAGTTTAGATTTGAAGGAAAAAATAATACTTAAGATTTCATAATTTGAAAAAATAAAATGAAAATTAATATAGTGTGAAATTTGAATATTTTCAGCTCTCATATGAAAGAACAAAGTTTTTTCCTAAGTTGTTAGTAGAAATTAGCATATGGAAGAAGGTCGTCCATGCCTATAAAAAAGATATTATTAAAGGTATATGAAGACATATATCCAAATCTTATGAGAGATAATGTTATGATGAATTAATTGGACTAGTTATCATAATATATTAAAAATAAAGACACTAAGGAATGATATCTTACAATATCATAATCATAAATGTATGAATATATCTTGAAAAAATTATGGTCAAAGGGAGTAGTCATTCTATTGAAAATCTTGTAAAAACTAGTAACTACCCTGAGAATTGAATATATTTCTCAAAATATAACAAATTTGTTAAATTATGAAAAATGAGGATAATCGATAATAAAATGAATGGTTTGGTATGTCAAAAATAAGAAACGTAGGGATGTGAACATAAGAATGGATATTGATCTTATAGGGAATTAATTTCATATTGATGTTTATAACTTTAGAAGAAAGGTAAACATGACTCCCATATATACTTGAGAATCTATTGGAAGGAAAAATATAAGTTATGGTAATGTAACTCTCAATTTTCTAGATTATGGGTGATTTGATCTTATTGGAAGGATAGAGGATGTAGAGATAAAATTAATAGACCAAATTTTGTGTGCATTTTGAAGTGATTGAAACGAACACCAATGCAATTATCTACCCTACCCTAATTAGGAATAAATGGGCCTATAATGGTCTCATGACCTTTAATAATTTAGACAATCAATTAGAAATAAATAAGAATGAGTTTATTATTTAAATAAAATTGAACAAGTATTAGATTAAGTTGTATATAATATAAAAATAACCTTCCTCTCCATATGTGTACTAGGTAGATAATTGGTTACATGTTAATATATATCCTAAGTAAGAAGAATTTAAAATTACTATTGTTCCTAATTTTTCATACTTTGCATAAGAGATACTAGGATTAATAAAGGTATAATATCAAGGTGCTTAAGTAGTTTGGGAACTATAGTCACTTCCATAATTCTAAATAGTAGGTTATAATTCCCATTAAATGTGATTTCCAAAATGATATTTGTAATAATATGATATAAATATCCTTTTGTGTGATTAGTACCATGATTATAAATTCATAATGGCTATAAGTTATCTACTTCCAATAGAGATTATATTGAACTAGATATGAAATGTACTATGCCTTCTAACCCAGTTCATCATGTCTGAAGAAAATATAAATATGCAATGTTAGTTTCCTAGGCACTTTTTTAAATAGATACATGCTAAAAATATCACATGATGATAATAATGTCTTAATATAATTCTAGTTATTTGGATTATTTTGATCCCAAATGAGATAAACCACTTCACATGCTCTCCTTAGACAATCAAATGCTACTATATACTTTGATATGACCTCATATTCATATTTTTTATAATGTAAGACGTGGAATGATGATGATGGCATACATGATTAATATGTATGCTCATTAACATGTATGTGATGGATATATTCATTTTTTAAATCAATAACTCTACATCCAAGAGGATATGAGCAGATGATGAAATATATTAGGATAAATTTGTATATATATCTCACTCCAAGGAAAATGTATGCATAGTTATATCATAGAGTTTAGTGATAAGTGATAATTAAGTAAATAGGAATTTATCAAATGTGAAAATGACCCCTAAAATAAATAGGATAAAAATATATGGACTAGTGATTGTGACCTACATGGAAAATTTACTTTAAAAAAAAGATCAATCTAAACAAAGGATGTTGAAATGGTATATTCACTCTAAAACATGAGGTACTTGATGTGTTTATGAGGAAATGTAGATTATATGAAAATTTTAATGGTCTAGTGAAGGATTAAAGTATATAAAAAGAGTAATATATAGACCAACATTCCAAATGTGGTTAAACAAGATAAATAAATAGTGGAAACAAGTATTTTACAAAAACCATATGCCTATAAATATCAGTAAGTCATAATTAATCATATGTTTGTACCAACTACACCATAGGCTTGTGTCAAATAATTTATTTACAACATACATGATTCTAATATAATGTATTTATATGTTATACATTAATTATTTTTTTAATATAATAAAAATGATGCATATAATCCAATTATTTTGAGATATGTGATACAACACATCAAGAGAAATTCAAACATATGAACAGCCAATAAAAATTAGGATAATAATGAGATACATGAAAATATACCCAAAATTGCAAATTTTAAAATTTTCATCAAATCCAAAGATTTCTCATTACATAAATTTTCCTTCAAAAGATGGTTTTAAATCTATATTACTTTGTATTATAAAAAACCATTAATGAAAGAATCAATTAGTAGGGGAAATGTTTAAAACCATTGATTTTTTATTATTTTGTATGATGGCAAAACTACTCATCTATGTATATTAGCATTTTGAAAATGTCAGGTTGGTTTTAAAATCAATGAGGTGGTCTCTAAACCCTCGTAACCAATCAATTTTTTTACACAATCTCTAGGGTGAATAATAAACAACCACATGAATAAATTATAGGTCAACTATTTATGATAAAATCCTTGAATTCAAGAACTTAAAATTACTGAATTTGTCAGTCTAAAGGATTTTTTGCATCATCCACAAATTAATTATACCATTTCAAACTATATGAAACAATTCGTTAACATGAAGTGTCATACATTATTCTATTACAAGATTTAATTTCATAAACTAGGAAGAGTGGAAACATATAGTAGATAGAGATAGGACATTAAAACTGAAATATGGATCATGCCTCCCAAATTTGAGTATTATGTTCCCAAAAAGCTTCAGTTACTCATAAAGTGAGGGAAAATTTTCCTCATTTTATTGGCTTATCCTTGAGGTGATTTTTTTTGATGTATTCCTTGTCAAATTAAAAAATCACCTCTTCATTCCCCTTATGTGGCCTAGTTCCTTCCATTATACAAGATTTAAGATTACAAAAAATAGAGAAAAACTTTATAGTAACTTATTTTATTGGTTAGTTTATATTCCTTACAATAAATTGAACCTATTTATTCCCTTATCATTCAAAATGATAGTAGACTTCTCACCAATATTTTATTTTTCTTACGTTTAGCAATACTCATCGATGAGATCTAATATTTCCATTTAAAGGATTGGATAATTTAGTATTTGTGACCTTTAAGTAACTAATATATATTCAAATTTTTCATTAATATTACATCATGAAAATACATGTAGGGGATGTCAAGGCTAGGATACGAACATCAATTAGTACTAAATCCAAAACAACATTGTTAATGAAATATTTAATTATTAAAAACCTATCAGTCAATTATTTGGAAAACTCTATCTATGTTCCTCATTCAACCATCCTAGTACAAAAGTATTTGGATGATTATACACTTCCAATTCAAATATATGTACTAGCTAATTATTAATTAAATTTTATTTATAGCATCAATGAAAAATAACACTAGTGAAGGCTCCCCTCCATAGGAGGAATGCAAATAGCTAATTATAAATAACTTGACCCATTGAAATTTTCCATTTATCCAAGTTATCGTTAATAGATTAATATACTACCTTCTAGAATGTGTATTGTAGTCTCAGTGTTTGTATTAAAATTTAGTTAGTGGTGGCCAAGTATTTTGGAGTTATCATATTCAAGGTTTCCAAGAGTAATTCCATATTGGTGCTTCCTTGTAGCACTACTCAAATAATATAGGTTGTGCAGTTTTTGGAATTCAAATTTTTTATATTCTCTATTTTTTCTAGTTTGTTGGATTTATGGCTCTTTGTATCTCTAATTGATTTCTATCCATTTTTATTCTCCTATAGCCTTACATTTTCCCTCTTGGTATGATCCACTAGCTAGATCCTTTTATAACATGGGGTAAGGGCCCCTTTTCCATTTTTATTATCTATGAAAAAAATCAATGAGAAAAAACATCTACCTTTGTCCTCTTATTTTTAATATTGATATGGAAAAGTATTTAAGCTTCACACTTTTTTTAGTGTCATTGTAAAAATGCAAATTCCCTTTAAGGTAGGAAAATCACATCCTCTCTCCCTATCTTGGTTGCAGACATACCCTTCTTAAAAAACTAATGTCATGACTTTAATCTTCCATTTGTTCCTAAAGGGATGAAATTAAGGATAAAAATTGTAGAACTTTCGTTTGACATCACAGTTATCACAATGCTTCAAACATTTTAATTTAATAACTTAAAATTACCAAATTCATCTCTCTAGAGACTTTTGAATTATCCCAAAATTAATTATACCATTTCAACATATCTGAACTAATTTTTTAACATGAAGTGTCATACATTACTATCTTATAAGATTTAATTTCATAAACTGGGGAGAGAGGAAACATATACCTAACATAAATAGTACATTGGGATAGAAACATGGATCATGCCTCACAAATTTTAGGATGATGTTACCAAAAAGATTTAATTACTCATAAAGAGAGAAAAAATATTCCTCATTTTGTTAACCTATACTTGAGGTAATGGGTTTTTATGTATTCCTTATGAAATTCAAAATTCACCTCTTAATTCCCCTTGTATGGATCTTTTACTTCCATCAAACAAGGTTTAAGATTATCAAAAATAGAGAAAACCCTTATAGAAACTTATTTGCTTAGTTAATAGATATTCCTTATAATAGTTTGAACCTATCTATTCCCTTTTCATTCAAAATGGAAAATGACTTCTTGCCAATATTTTATTTTGCTTACCTTTAGCTATAATTATCAAGGAGATATAATATTTCCCTTGAATGGAATGGATAATGCAGTCTTTGTGATCCTTGAATAACTATTACATATTCAACCTTATCATGAATATTACATCATCAAAATACACGTAGGGGATGCCAAAGGATAGCATACAAACATCAAATGGTATTATATCCACAAAAACATTATAAATGAAATATTTAATTATTACAAATATGACTTTAAATTTTTTGGGAACCTTTATCTATTCTCCTTGTTTAGCCATCCTAGTACAAAAGGATTTAGATGATTATACACTTCCAACTCAAGTATATCTACTAGTTATTTACTAATTACTTTTTAATTAGAGCATAAATGAAAAATAATATTAGTGAAGGCTCACATCCATAGGAAGAATGTAAATAAGTAATTATAAATGGGTCAATCCATTGAAAACTTCCATTTTATTAAAAAAATTGTTAATGGATACAATTATCTAGCTTCTAGATTAAATTTAGGTTACTAGTGGCCAAGAATTTTAGAGTTTTCATATTAAAGGATCCTAAGAGTTTTTTCATGTTGGTTCTTACCTATAGCACTACTCGACTGATGGAGGCTGTGTAGTTTTAAAAATTCAATTTTTTTATATTCTCTCTTTTTAGTGTTATTGAAAAAACCTATCTTCCCTTTAAGGTAGGTAAATCACATCTTCTCTCCCCATTTTGGTTGCATCCATACACTTTTTAAAAATACAATGTCATGAATTTAATCTTCCACTTATTCATAAAGGGATGAAATTAACAATGAAACTTGTAGAAATATCCTTTAGTATGACCAATAACATCATAGTTCTCATAATCCTTTCCCAAATTTGATTTTATAAACAAAATAATCATTAAACACACCTTCCTTACCATTTTAATAAGTATTATAACATTCATCTTTGTGCATCTCAATAAAATGGGCTTTAGAAGAAGCCTCATTAAGATCTTTGGGATTGGAAAGAAACACTAACCTCCCCAAGTGACATTATATTCCCCCAACTTATTTCATCAAGATGTCATGATAAAATATGTCTTCGCCCATTTTAATTACCATATATCAAAACATTTTTATATAATCCTACACACTTTGTATTAATTATTAATTGAGACACTAAAAAATAAGAAATCTTTCATCTGAATTAAAAATATGGACTAATAATTGATTAATTATAAATAATTAGTTATCCTGCTTAATAATATGTGATGTCTTCTTCATTACTAATGAATTAACATAACTCTTAAACCATGTTAATGCAATCTTAAATAATTTAGCATTACAAAGTGTTTTATTTTACACTTATTACTATGATTTAAACTAAAATATACCTCAAGTTGAGATAGCCACTCATATATTTTCTCGACATTCACATTTAATTCATATAATTGAATTTAAATTTTTGCTTCAAATTTAAATGGAGGTAGATCCTTGTTAGTATGGATTTTATTATCATAACTTGGAGCTTCTATATCCTCAAGTGCTGTCATGTTATCCATAAAAGGAACCTAGATTTTCCATGAGTGCACCCATAATGGAATCCAGATTATCAAGATTTTAGATGAAAGAGAAATACTAGAAACATCCTCTTCCAACTTGTTAAATAATTCTTCAGCTGATTGGGTCTCTTCATCATCATAACTTTTCATGTTTCTCACTTCTTTCTTCCACATCCTTAAGGTGATGTATTTTTTTAGTGGAATGAAGTCACCTTCCTCACTAGAACTTGTTGCTCAAGTAATTGGCATAAAATTACACATAGGTCATATAAAATTACACACTTCAATGTAACACAAATTAATACAACTTGAAAAAAGTTTGAGAAACAATTGATGTCAATAATGGAATGTGTGATATTACACCAATATAATCTATAAAAAAGGAGGATGTTCCATATTAAGATTCACCAACTTTGATCCTATTGATATCCAAATTCACCTTGAGTGATAAATTAACGATCTAAGGTATTTTTATTGTTAAAACATAAGTACAAAGTGATGGAATAATAAATTTAGCCTACTAGAATGAAAATAGATAAGCATATAGAATAAAAGGACATAGAATAGAAGATATGTTTTGTAGAAATGTGATGTGTTAAAAAAATCAAATGAGTGACTAAATTATACACCTCTATTCATTGTCCAATTCATAACATATACAAGTTACTATAAATCCTTAAAATTTCATGTTTTTTCTAATCAATAATTTATCCAAAGTTTTCACATAAATCCTTTCTAGTCTTAAAACACCTAAAGAATAATATTGATACTATAAAAACCACTCACAAGTAGGATAATAGTGAGAAACATGAATAAACATCAAAATTTGTAAATTATACAATGTGGATTCAAATCTCAAATCTCTCACTATGTGCCTTTGCCTTCCACAAAGGTTGTATTTATTCCAACTTTCTCTAAAATAAACCAAAAAATCCTACCTAAACTTTTGATGAGTAGAATAAACATTTTCTATCATTCCCTCGTAGTGTTCTATACGTTAGAGCAACCATTGGTATATCCAAACTTAGAAATTATACAAATTCTAGGGAATTTGTGTCATTACCACAATGGTTTCACAATTTTGATCTTGAAACACTAGTAATTGCACATCCACCAAGGTGGTTGCACAATTGTGACCTACATATACTGGTTGTTCCACTATCTATGAAAAATTACTAGATAATTAAAGAGCTTAAAATTAATGATTTTGCCACTTTGAAAGATAACCTACTGACTCTACAATTTAGAATTATCTGAAATGATGTTTTAATAGAAAGAACCTTGCAATAAATTATTTAAAACATGATTAAATATATTAAGAATAATATAAACATATAAAAAATAATAATACAATTAAATTAAAATTTGGACTCACGAGGGTTGTATGTTCTTCCTTATTAATTTCTCCACCCATTTATTATCATCTTATATACTATTATAACTATAATTTAAATTCAATAAATTAAAAAATGCAACTTTACCATAACACATTCAAATTATCAATGAATGAGGCACTTGCATCTCCACCCATTTATTATCATCTTATCTACCAATATAACTATAATTTAAATTAAATAAATTAAAAAATACAAATTTACCATAACATATTTGAGTTATGAATGAATGCGGCACTTGCATACATAATTATATGTTTGAGCCTTATCTCATTTTCTATTTACTTGTTGAATGATTTCCCTCTTCTATTATGACTAATTATGTATTTATTATAGTTTTTTCAATTTTCCTTTCAAATTTTCCATTTATCATTGTTGATTTTTTATTCTTTATTTCTTCACTTTAGTTTTATTTATTGTTTCTCATTCAAATTTATTATTTCTTTGTTTTGTTATTTTCTTCCTGATTGATTTCAATTTTTCCTCTTTGTGGTTTATGGTTCTACTTATTTTAAATTTTTATGGAATATATTGACACATTTCTCAGATTATTTTTATCTTTACCATGTATATCATGTTTCTTTGCTTTTAAATCTTAGAATTTGACTATGTAGGATGAATTTATTCTTTAATATCTAAAATAACTATTATAATTGTTTTGGAAGAATGTTATATATATTTAGTAGTGACTCTTTTTCTTTAATTTAAACTTTTGTTTAGATCTCTATTATGTTGCATAATTTCTTCTCCTTCCATTTATTTATTTATTTTATTTTTTGGGGTTTGGCAGGGGGTGGGGGTTTCATGAAATTTTAATAGTGCTTCATGTTTATATTTTTCTATCCTTAACAATGATAGAAAATATTTAATATTTTATATAGATATTTCTTGATCTAATTTTGATGTTTTCTAATGAATGATGAATTATTATGAGGTGAAATATATCATCTAAAGAAGAGTTAGGGAAAATAGTTTAACAATCTCTTACAAGATTACTTAATCCCAAAATCAAAATAACAAAAAATGCCTTATAATCTCACTCAAGATTTAGTACTTCAATTGTATGTTTCAAAAATATGTTAAATTTATAAATCAATTATAAATTATGATATTAAAATATATATTTTAGTTAATTACCAAATACAATATTTATAAGGATATCCTTGATAAGGTATTAAAGGAAACAATATTACCAAATTATACTTCAAAATTTCACATTTCTTCTATTCTTAAATATTTAAAAGATAGTAAAAATGTTACTTCATATGACAATAATGAGATGTCTTCAAAATATATTTTAAAAAATATTTACCATTGCATATATAACCTATAATAACCAATAATCAATAGATTACTCATTAATAATGGTTCAAGTTTAAGTATTATTATTGAAACATTTATTTTAGTATTAAGTATTGAAACCCTCCCTAGTTATAAATATGGTAATTAATACTTTTTATAACTATAAAATAAAAGATGCTACAATGATTATTTATTACTTAAAATAAAATATGTAACTCTAAAATGTCAATTAATACATGATGATTTAAGTTATAATTATTTATTATGTATTTTTCGGGTCCATGTCAGGGGAGGTATCTTATGCAATCAACATTGGCATTCAATATTCATACATGAAGAAATTAGTTATACTTTTCTTATAGATTAGTAGTCATTTAGATTTTGAAAGATGATTGAACATTGGGATATTATTTTTCATACATTGAATAATATTCAATAAAATATACTACACCTCAACAACTTATTAGAATGGTCCAAAAGGTATAGTTTAAATTTTTTAAATATAATAATGCCAAAGCAGATGGTGAAGAAAATAATTTACATATTGATATAATAGACGATTTTTTCTCCAAAAGCTAAGTATTACACTAATAAGACTTGAATAATGTAGAGATGATATGATCTTGCTTAATATTTAACATATTAATATAACCTCATAATATTATGGAATAATTTTTTTAATATCATAAATTATTTATTCAAAAAACTATCGATGTGTTAAGGGTGAAGAGCACGTCATATATTATTCTTGTTAAAAAATATGAATAGAAAACCACATTGTCTTATTCAAACTATTTTCAAGAATTGAATTTGGATTTAATTGTGGAAAAATTAGTATATATTAATCAAGGTTTATGGAAAATTGAAAAGGATAATATAGAACATATTTTTATAAATACATATAAATAAAAATAAAAGAAATGGATACAACAATGATAAATGAAAACTTTAAAAATAAAATGCTATTAGGGATGTAATATTTTATATGGATGATGGATATTTATAGCTATGTAATTATGAAAATTCATTGAAGAGTAACCAAATCCTCTTCATAATTAATTTAAAAATAAAAAGTTAAAATATTTAATTTTCTTATTAATAATTGTATTCAATTATTTAATTCATATCTCATGTAAACAACAAACAAGAGGAATTGAAAGTTTTATATTATAAAGTAACTAATCATATAATATTACATGAGATAACATTTTTTCATTCTATCTCTGATGATGAAAATGTAATATAGTATTTATTTAAATAATGTGAACTTACATATAATTATAAAAATAGATTTATTTTTACATTGAGCATATTTACATTTACAAAAGATAATCCTCATATACTGATGGAGAGGTTACATTAAATGGTTATGTAAAATTTCCTACTACACCATCTTTGAAGGATTTATTTACCTTATTGAATGAAGATAACATCAGTTTTAATATTGGCACTAGTAGTAGACATAATATTTTAAATTTGGGAACCTCCATGACATAGTAAGTGATGATGGAATCATATTGATGGATACAATTCCAAACATCTTATTCTTAACACCATTAAAAGGAAACATGTTTAAACATAATGTACTCAAAATAGACACCAAAATATTACTTTCATGAATTTATAAGTCAATGTTACAAAAGATAATACTTATGTCAAATAAATATGTCCTTTTTTTTTTACTATAAACATGTAAATGAATACATTATAAATTGATAGTATCATAATATAATTGAAAAAAATATATTACTCCTCTCTTTTATATTATAGCCACTTACATATTCCCACAACTGAGGTTACTTTGAAAATCCTCATCACAATAACTGATTTGAGTGTTTTATCTACCTTCTCAAACTACTATAATACCTCTTTGAGATCCCATGTTAGTGAGAAACATTAAGTAAATAAAAACCCATCATTCTAGGTGATTGCTCTACTTTTTCTCAACTATCATGGGTGGAACCATCACTTAAATTAGAGTGGAATTTTGAAATCAATTATGTGATTTGTAAACCATTGTGATGTTTTCATAACCTTTGATTAGTGAAAACAAAGGGCTTATAAAATTAATCTTGTAGGAAGTATCAATTTATTTATGATTTATGGAAAAATATCATTAATCTATCAAACTTATGCTTCTCTATTCCTTTTTATTTATAGATTTTATTATTCTTCAAGGTAAACTAAAATGAGTCTTTCATAACACAAAAAATTATAGAATACAAAATACACACCTTTTTTATTAATACTATAAACCATATAACCCAAAATCATACTCAGATGTTTTTGTAATAGACATTTTGAGTGAGTCAAAAAATCTATCAACATTAAGTGAGTTCTTTCAATGATCTATTTTAATTTTCAATGTCAAATGTTATTGTAGGATACTAATTATTCCATTTAATTATTAAATGGATAAGTCCTACACTTTTATATTTAGCTTACTTAGGTGTGGTAAAAGGTCAAGTGGGTAAGAGGGTGAGTTCCACCTAGAGTTGAACTGAGTTCCCAATTAAGTTACAGTCAATCTAACTATGAGTTTTATAGTGATCTAACTCCCCCTTCTACTTCTTTATATTCCTCTTCACCATGATATTATAACTAAGCAGTACAGAGAAGATAATTGGTAAGAAAGGCATTTAATATAGAAGATAATTATTTAGCATCTTCTTGTATGTTTATTAATATAGACAATGTCATCATTATTTTAGAATACTTGTGTGGTCACTCTACTGGAAGATCACCTATTAGCTTATTCTAACATGGTTTAGACTTCAGGGTCTAGTGATGAGTATCAATTTAATTCTTTGATTTGAATTCTATATTATTTAAATTATTAAAGAAGAATTTCCATATTGAAATATATTTCATGCTTGTTTATTCGCATATAAGTCAAGATTATATACTTTGGTTACATACGGCGTACTACCACCTACTTCTCTTCTCAAAATGTATTATTAGTTATTTCAACCATGTTCTATATTGGTTCAAACTGAATATACATCCCACTACCAAATGAGTTCTTAGTTTTCACAGATTTCATTTTGGTTCTTTCTACATGGGAACCTATGGAGATTTTGTAGCATTTGAATCCTCTTTATCATAGATTTGACTCTTTAAGGGATTGGACTCCAACACCAGCATAAGCAATGGATAGAGATGGAAAGATATTAGCCTCCACTTCTATGTAGACTCTGGTACATATATTATGGTGTATTTTGATACATATATTTTCTTGTATGGATGAGAATGGATTGACCGTGGATTTGGAAAATGGAATATCTCATGCCCAAAAAATTTTCTTCATGTATACGATGAGGGAGAAGCATGCATCTAAGATAATCATAGAAAGCAACAAAAAAAGGCCTATCAATTATATATATATATTATTCTAAAAAAAATGTCTATAAATGATCTAATTTTCGTTATCCTTTTGAGATCTCTTTTTGATACTTGCATGCCACACAATCCTATCCCGTGCCACCCTTTCCCATCAACATAAAAATTTCTTCCTACTTTTACAAACAAACCCAAACTTTTTCTCCATTGAGGATGATGCATAGGAGTAGCTATATCCTTAGATACTATTTTGTGGATTAATATTTAATAGAAAGTTGAGCTAGTAGTGATGACTCTTTATTTATAGATTTGTATACTATAAAATACACATAACTTTGTACTATTGACACTATCGACACTACCATGACTGCTTGCATTACCTTCCACCACCACCTTCTAAACCAGTGTCCCATTCTAGTGGACAACTTTACTTTGAGTGTGTTGACCTCTTTGCATGTAATATAACCTTGAAGAAATCTTAATGAGTAATCAAATAATTGATATCTCTAGATGCAGTATATAACTACCTATCCAAAGGTGTTTTTATTCCTTCATTACCTATTAAAGAAGTGTGCATGCATAACAACATTTCACAACTTCTTTTCTCATAGTTTTAGTCAATAAAATATCTAATTTTTTTCCTTAAATCCTTTTAAAATTCACTATTTTTTAAATTTTTTAAACAGTATTTTTATATTACCATTAGTGGCTTGTTTTAC
>JARHVA010007087.1:95000-152500 GCA_037957365.1 Torreya grandis
TAGTATGTGAAATATATGTTTTCTATCATTAACATGTAATTACAAGGAATTATGTATATGAGGGTGTAACTTACCTATAAACTTTGAAATTCCAACTATCAGTATTTACATCTATCAATAATAGTGAATGGGTAATGAAGGGAAGGTTTATGATAATATCTAAACCATATTACCGCATTATTATCTAACAAGTTGATACCTACTTGTCATTTTTGTAGAGAAATTAAGTTATAAACATGTTAGTTTGAATCATGACTACATTACTTGTAAACATGAACTAAAGCCATTATTGATACCGAACACTATGAATAATATATTTATAATCTCATTATTTTTACAGTAAATTGATTTAGTAGAAATAATTTTTTCTTAAGAATGTTCAAAAAGTATAATTTACAAGACACAAAATTCAAAAAATGAAATTATATGAGGAGAGTAAAAAATTAATACTACCCTCCAACTTATGTCCTATGTATATTTTATTTTTTTACAAAATTAAAATTTGACTAAAATGGAGCTTTTGGTGAGTTGAACACTAGACTTCCCACTTGTCTAGGTTTTAGGAAAAAACCAACCTACCAATTCCTCTATGTATCATTTCATGTTTATAAAGAATAAAATTGATATTTAAATGGTTAAACAACACACCTATAAGATTTGTAGCACTTTGAATTTCCTAGGTTTACTAAAAAAAATTAGATGAAGCTCATCTTTGTGCTTCACATAGAAATATTAGAGATAAAACAAAATTTATAAAACTTAAATATGTTTATGGTATATTTTATAATGAATAATTATGAGTCATATAACTTTCTCTAGTGGTTAGATCTACAATTGCATGTCTGTATGGCTCATAGTAAAGAAAAACTAATCTACATGTCAAAATGTTAATGCAATAAACTCTTACACCTTTGAGTATCCCAAATAGATGTATAAAATCATGCATATCTATATGGAATAATTATTAATGGTCCAACATTGAGTAGAGAACACCATCCAAAAGCCATAATTGAAAATTTTGTTTTATACAATCCAAAATTGCAAAAAACTTTAGATTTATAATAAGAAACTTTGGGGTGTCAAAATAGTGCTACAACTAGTTACAAAGGTGTCTAGAATGAATCCATATTGTGAAAAACAAAATGATTGAAGTATATAACAAAATTATCACCAAACAAATGTGTACAAACAGATATAGATAGAAACCATACTTTTGTAGGTTATAGGAGAGTGAATGGACCAAAATTAAATCCAAAGGTCTAAAGATCTGTATAATTTGGCTATAAATGGTCCAAATCAATTATAGATTGTGTAGGATGAATCTAAAAATGACTTTCAATAATAGTCATCTTAAAATAATTAGTGTACAGAGTGTAATAGAAGAAAACTGTACATAAAGATTAGGAAAACTTGCCTGATTGGCCACCAATAACACTACAAGCTTTACAAGTGCAGTCTACCATACACAAAATAACACTTAATATATTATGTCTCTACAAATTTCCCACTCTAATACTGAATCTAAGCATAAATATGATAAGATTTATTGACATTAAAAAACAATAATTATAGAGATGTATATAAAGCCCTACATATGCTCATAATAGTCCCACAAAATAGGATTAGCATATATCTAAATAATACATAATATTTTAAATTATTAAATAAGACCATATTATATTTATTCTACTAACCTGGTTTAACAACTAAAAAACTAACTAAGGACTAAGTGAGTTATTTTATAGATTGACAACCTCATTTTTACATAACAAACTTACTATGGTATATTTATTCTAATAATGAGATTATGCCATGGTACATAATGCTATCATAAATACTCAACATTAAAATATTTTCATATAATCTCAAAAAAAAAATTATTTTGAGTTAAATTATTTCACAGACTCAAAAAATCATGTCAAAAGAGTGGCATACATAATAGTTTTTCTTAGAGATTAAGCTCATTTAATGCAATAAACATACAAAACATTTTAGGTCTTATAAATTTTGGTCATGTTTCATACCTAGAAAACACTCATAAATCTATTTTAGATAGGATCACTCCATTTAGATAGAGGTGTACATTGGCCTTTTGTAAAATAGTGAATTTTTGTTGCAATATGTAGAAAATAATTACTTTATAAATTCATATTGTCATATGTAGTAGAGAACAACTAAAATCATGTATACAAAATTAGTTTCCATTAAAATAATCAGGGTTATATTAAATCTTATTATTTTATGGGAATAAGGTGTGGCATGTATTCCATACTACCAAATATTGTTTTTCTCAAAATTTCAACTGTTATTACTGATGAGTCCATAAAATGACTCGTTATTACTATAGTTTAAGGCCTTAAACATGTCAAATGGTTGAGCATTATGTGCAATCTTGATTTTTAGAGCTTTCATAAAGTAATAAATATATGTTTTTTCCTAAATAAACTTTTGTAAAGTCTAAGTCTATTTTTTTTTATTTTGTTATAAAATTTGCATGCTTTAGGCTCCACATTTTGACTTGTATAAATAAATAGTTGTATTAATATGAGTTTTGACAAAATTGTGAATACAAGGAGGATCCAAGAGGAATATTAAACCATCTAAGACCTAGCTATAGATTCTATAGTTCTTATGGATTTTAATAGGTGAATTATTTGATTTTGATAGCAAGCTACAAATTGTTCCAATTTTACTACAGATTGTCACAAATCACTCCAAAATTGATCCTAGTCTATTCCAAAAGGTTTAGATAGCTTCTCCAACTACTTCAAGACTATCTAAAGAACTCTTTTAAGCATTTCTATTTCTATACATTTATATAAATAGATGTTTTTGTTTCTATTTAGTCTTCCTTTTTGTGATGTTGCTACTCTAGGTTACAACAAGTAAGATAGAAGATAAAAATGCCAATACATGTAAAGATTTGATTGATATAGACAAGCATGGAAAATTTTATCTATGGATTCTATGAATCTTAAAAGATCTCATTTAATTAAATTTCTATTCAAACTATATCACACATTCTATCCAAATTATCTTCTATTTTCATATTAGTCAAGTTGTTTCCTAGAATATTGGGATAAACAGTTTTTTGGTATATAATAAACATATAGATCCATGCTTGGATCTATAAATTTTGTGACTACATACAAAGATATTTTAATTTTGATGATTTTATAGAATATAAGTACTGTAGTAGTTTTCTTTTTCAATTTATGTGTTAAAGAAATATCTTGAGCTGAGTTAATTTGGACTTGGATCTGAGGTAGAAAGGGCCCATTCCTAAGGAAATAGGAAATATTTTTTGGTATTTATAAGTTGATTTTATATTTTTCTTAATTAAATATTTCTATAGATATATGTATGTATAATTTAGATTGAAAATTTGCAAGGAATACTGAATAGTTAATCTATCATTTCCATCATAAACATTAAATTTATTCCTTTAGATTCTATAAATATAGATTAATTATTAATTTTAATCAGTGAGTGAAGATTAGATATTCCTTTAATTATACAATCATGATTAGGATTTTTTTTTAGTTATGTGAAGCATTTTTAGATTCTAAAATTTAGATTAGATTGAGTGGTTTATTTTTTCTAGAAAGAGTGTTTTCTTTTCAAACTATAGCTTAGCAATTAAAAGTATATATAGATTAGCCTAACAACCAAAACCCCACCAAAAAAAGTATTGTTAACCTAAGGTCAATAAATACCTCACTAGAAATAGCTTTAGGCACCACCTTGGTAAGAGCAGACACCAACATATATTATTTAAATGAAGGGGTATTAATGACACCCATCATTCTTTACACTATTTTTAAGGAATTTTAGGGTTCATTAAGGTAAATACAATATAAAAGTCCATAAAACATTAAAAAAAATAGAATAAAATTACACTCTTGTCAAAGTCAAAGTATATGAGTAGGCCACAAGATTCATAGAATAGATTTGTTCTAAAATATTTCAATCCTTTCCAAGAGAGAATCAAGGTAGTCACAAATAAAATAGATAGATTTAAAAAAGAGATTAGAGAATCCTTTAGAATATTTATAAAGGACAAGAAGAATCCTCTTCTATAACAACTAAAATTGTAGACACTAAACGATGAAGATCCCCTTCTCTCAATAGAAATTTATTTAACATGGGATAAAATGTAGGCAAAGTAGAGAATACTCATTGGAATGCTACTAAAAGGACCTTCTCTTATCCTATTATCTTTAAAGATGACAAATGAACAATGAAAAATATTTCTCCAGCTAATATGACTACCTTTAAAGGATTGTCTATTGAAGACCCATATCAATTTATTTTCAAGTTTAATGTTCTATGTTAGACTTATGATTACACCTCTGATAGCCAAAATTTGAAACTTTTTCCTCCTACTTTGAAGGAAGGAACTATAAGTTGGTTCATGAGTTTAGGAGGGAACTCTATTCATACTTGGAGAGAAATTAAAAAAAAAATTAGATGAATATCAAGATTATTTCAAGGTCAAGGGTAGGAAAGAATATTTTTTAAAAATTAGTCAAAATAAAGATGAGAATCTTGAATATTACCTAGATAGGTTTCTCTTTTCTCTCAATAGATGTTGATATGATTTACCTAAAAAATTGTTCAAACTTGATTTCCTTAAGGGATTGGATGAATCTTCTAGGGATTTTTTGAATCTTATGGGAAAAGGAGACATTGCTAAGCTGGATTTGAAAGAAATCACACAAATATTCACAAACTACTCTAGAATAAAACCTATTGGTAAAAGAGGGAAGATGGGAAAATCTATTGATGTAAGCTAGCTCATGGAAGAGTTAGCAAACTTTAAAATAGACATATTTGTCTAATTTTATTCAACATTAGATGGATTGTAGACCAACGACAAATCTAATAATTAGCCATTGGAAATCTATTTCTCAAAATATAGATTGAAAAACATACTGAATGACTATCCTTTAGATAAAACTATTTTTTTTGGAATATGTCATGCTAAGGATCATGACACAAATAATTGTATTCACCTTCCTAGTCTCAATAATTAGTTCAAACAAAATATATAGGTCATAGAAGAAATAAATTATGTTCAAAGATAAGAAAGTACCTTCCAAAAAAATCAACAGTTTGGGTCAAGACTTCCTTTCCAACAATGGAATGCACCTCCACAAATGTGTACTATACCACCATGGGGAACCTAAGAATAGATGCCACAATAGAGGATGATGCCCTGGCCTTTTCAATGAACATGGATAACATAATGTCATCAACAACCATAGATAAACCAACACTAGAATTATGGTCCAAGCTATAATCAATAACACCAAAGAAGGTATCCACAACAATTTTAAAAAAAGCATTAATGTCTCCCCAGGGAGATTAAGCCACCCCTATAAAACAAGTAAACCAAACTCAAGTACCTACTCATCTAGTAGAAAATCCAAAAAAAACATTTTTTTATAAATAAATAAGGTAAAATAATGGGGTAGGAGATATTGAATGTGCAGATATTCATCTTAGATGAGGAAGAAGAGTGCAAGAACCCCAGATCATCATCACAAAAGTACCATAAGAGAAAATAAATCCATAAATTCAACCAACAATAGAAAAAGAATCTAAAGAGGAAATTACAAAAATAGAGGAACTTATCATAACATCTCCATCTGTTCCTTTTCTAGAAAGATTAAAAGAAGTATAAAATAACAAAGAATCTGAATTGATCCAAGAACTGAGAAAACTAAACATAGAGATTCCATTGTTACAAGATATTATAGATATTCCAAAATTAAATAGGGTGATAAAATTTGTATGTATCAAGACACTTGGTATAAAAATATAGTATCCTAAGACCATACAGGTTGATGGTGAGCTTGTTGATTTATTAGTGGGAAAGTTGTTACACAAATATGGAGACCCACGAAGTCCTGTCATCTCTATAAAAATTGGATAGCAGGAGCTACTAAATATATTCATAGATATAGGGGATACTATTAATGTGATGACTATGGAAACCATGAAAAATATTCATTTAAAGGACATGCAACTAATAACCATAATCCTAAAAATGGTATATCATTCAACTACTAAACTAGAAGGTGTCATTGAAGACATAATGTTGACTATAGAATCATGAGAGTATCCTAACGATTTTATTATCGTACAACCTAAAAACAAACAAATTAAATACCCAATGATTCTTTGAAGACCGTGGTTATAAACTATAGCATCATTGATTGATTGTATATTAGGGGATATGACCATCTAAAATGGTCTTAAAGCAAAATTGAATTTTTTATATCCACCTGCTTAACCATCAATCATTACTATTAAATAGTTGTGGGTTGATCAACCCAATGAAAAATGTGATATAATCTCTTCTATATCTATGGTTACAATCACTAAACATGTTAAGGATGTAAATGATGAGTTATTAAGAATTATTGGAGAAGCTACAAATCTTAACAATCTAGGTACATATTGCAATAGACTAGCTATGGATTGTAATAGACTAGCTACATATTTGAATAGAAGACCTTTTCAAGATAGCACTTCCTATTATTCTAATCATTCAACCTATTCCAACTCTTTAAATACATTATATAGTCATAAATATATTCAAAATAGTATGATGCAATGGGTATATGAAGGCCAATAATCATTTCTTATAGCCTTCTGTTGTCCATTAATTAGATTTATTTCCATAAGAGAAAAGATTGTTAAAGATGATATTACATTTCATACATTACTTCTACATACTTGTCCTCTCAAATAATTAATGAGTGAATTCAAGAAACTAGAGTCTTCTCATTAATGAATTAAATAGATAATTGTAAAACCAGGGAAAAGACTCAACATAAATAGTTGGCTGATAAACGATCAAGAAATTAAAGTTTTTTATGTACTTAGGGATCATACTGAAGATTTTGCATGGTAATATCAAGATATGAAAGTAATTCATCCAATCATATGTACACACCATATTTAAATGGATAACATTAAGCCTATAAGGCAACCATAAAGAATAATTAATCTTGCCTTAAGAGACATTATAAAAATTGAAATTGAGATGCTGCTAGAATTAGGATTTATTTATCCCATTTTTTATAGCCAATAGATCTCTCCCTTGATAATTATTCCCAAGAAAATTTTAAATGGATTATGTGTGGAATACAAAGAACAAAACAAAGAAGCAATGAGAGACTATTTCCCTCTATCCTTCATTGATCATGTACTTGATAATTTGGCTAAAAATATACTTTTCTTTTCTAGATGGCTTTATTGGATATAACCAAATACTAGTGGCACCTACGGATTAGGGCAAGAAAACATTCATCCACCCATGGGGTAAATTTTCTTATAAAGTCTTTCGCTTTGGTTTATGCAATGTACTTGCCACTTTCCAATGAGCTATCCAAGCCATATTTTTAGATTTGACCAATTACTGTGTAGAAGTATATATGGATGATTTTACTATTTATAGAGAATATTTTGATGAAATTTTAAGAAATCTTGAAAAATTACCACAAAGATGTGAGGACCACCATTTTTCTCTGAGTCATGAAAAATGTTTAATTATGGTAGAAGGAGGCATAGTTTTAGAACATCATATTTATATAAAAGGGATCCAAGTAGATCCAAAGAAAATTGAAGTTATTTCAAACATATCTATTCTTGAAAATCAGACTGACATTAATATTTTTCTTAGACATGCAAGATATTATATAATATTTTTGTAAAATTGTTGCTCTAATGTTTGCTTTGCTTATGAAGGAAAGTGAATTTATTTGGAATTCAACCTATCAACAAGAGTTTTAAACCATCAAAGAAAATCTTAGCACTATACCAATCATAAGAGGACCTAATTGGTCATAACCCTTTCACGTTTATACTGATGAATTTAATCATGCTATAAGAGTTGTTTTAGGATATAAAGATGAAAATGGACATATGTATGCCATATATTACATAAGCAAGAACTTAACTTCAATTGAAAGAAATTATATAACCACTGAGAAGGAATACCTTATTGTAATCTATGTCATAAAAAAATTTAGACATTGTATTACTAGCTATACAATCTTTGTATATATTTATAATACAGCTATTCAGTATTTCATGAACAAGCTAGTAGTAGGAGGAAGAGTTATTAGATGGTTGTTGTTATTGTAGGAATTTGATATAACAATTATTCATAAACTAGGAAAGTTCAATATGGTTATTGGTTTTATTTCTAGATTCCATAATGAAGATAAATAGGAACCTATAGAAGACAAATTTCTAGATGAATGATTATTTATTGTTTCATAAAATATAGTTTGGTTTATATATATAAAAAAAAATTATAGCTATAGGGAAATTTCTTTTTCAATATACTAAAAAGGAAAAGAAACATTTAATTAAGATATATTCTTATTATAAATGGATGAATACTATACTATTTAAACTTGGACCTGATCATGTTTTCCATAGGAGTGTGAAGGAGAATGAGATGCATGATATCATTTGTGTGTGTCATGATGAACCTAGAGGTGGACACTATTTAGTGAAAATAATAGTACATAAAATCCTTGAACCTGGATATTTTTGGCCAACTATCCACAAATAGGTAAATACCTATGTTTAGAAATGTGATGTATGTCAAAGAATGGGAAAACCTACATTAACCTCTAAGATGCCTCTACATCCACAAGTAATTCTAGAACCATTTGAGAAGTAGGGTATGGACTTTGTTGGGCCCATAGATCTACCTTCACAAGGTAAATAATACTTATTGGTATATACAGACCATGTAACTAAATGGGATGAGGTTTAACCTATTTCTTTTACAAGAGAAGTAGTAGAAAATTTCCTCTATTGAAATATCATGTAGCATTTTAGATCACCAAAAGAGACAGTATCAGATCAAGGACTACAATTCATATCTAATATGATTTAAGCATTCATGGAGATCTACCAAGTCAACCATTAGAAATCTTCACCATGTCATCCATAGGAAAATGGATAAGTAGAAGTCACTAATAAATAATTAAAAAAACATTCTTACCAAGATAATTAGTAGTAGCTTGAAGAATTGGGTAGCCAAACTTGCAAAAGATATTTGGGCATATAACACTACATGGAAAACCACTTCTACTTTTTAACCATATGAGTTAGTCTATGGTAATAAACCTCTTCTTTTAATTGAATTTAAAATTTAAAATTTGAGGACTACATATGAAGTAGGAGTTGATTTGGATGAAGCACAAAGAGAAAGAATGTTGCAGTTGAATGAATTGGATGAGATGAGGACAAAATATTTGTAGAAAATAGAAATAACATAGTACCAGACAAAATAATGGCATGACTTGCATATCAAAAAACACAAATTTATAAGATATTATGCACTCTTATATGATTCCAAATATCATATTTTTAAATGTAAACTTTGAAATAGATGGTTAGAACCATTTCAAATAACACATATTTTTCATAATAGTTCTATAAAGTTGCTACCTATTGATGGAAATCAAAAGAAACTTATTTTAAATGGACATTATTTGAATCCATACCAAAAGCCTAACAACAAGGAGTAATGTATTTAGTCAGTATAGAATAAATTTGGTGTCATGGTATATTTCAAGTCTTCCATGGTAGTTGGTCTTTGAAAGACAAAATTAACGTGAATAAAGGAATCGAGTCTTTATATTTACTATAAAACATAATAATTTTCAATAATTAAATTATTTTGGGACATTGTTGATAGTCATGAAGATAAAACCAGCTTTCTAGTTGTTCATGCACTAAATAAATAACCTTGAATAGAAAACCAAAAATGGCTAGTCAAAAGCCAAATACTAAAAAATTAAAACTAAAATAGTTCAAAAAACATAGTTGGTTCCAAAGTAATAAATATAATAGTATTATTTATTTTACTATCACTAACTCATGCAATTTGTTTTATGAAATAACCAATCAAGAGGAGTGATAAGGACAATACTAAGATTTGTACAGTAAAGTATTTATTTTCTACTAAGTGTTAGTTTTAGATACTTAGGATTCCATGCATGTGCTCAAAACTATTGATATAAAATTCTTATATGGTGTTATAATTGGGCCAAACTTTATGAAGTCAGCATAGGTCATTTCAAAAGATCATATTGTGAAACATCAACACAAAGAGCTATGGATAGTAATCACGTGTCATTAATAAAAAAATTAAATAGAGGATTAAAAGGAATTGTTGGTGATGTGATTTAAAATAAAATAAATCCAAAAAGTACATCATTATTACTTTTAATATATGCTATCATCATTACTCAACATGCTTCATGTAATATCTACAATCTAATCCTCAAAAGATATTATTGCCATTCAAATAAATTTTCAAACCTAGTTTAAAATCCTTTGGAAAATAGGGGAAATAATAGATTGTACAAACATAACTTAAGGGTGAATAATTCAAAAATAGGTTTGAATAAAAAATTTAGAACCTGAAGATCTGAGTGAACTAATGGAGAGTGAAATAGTAAAAGAGATATTAGCTATAGCTAGATGGCTTGACTTCTTTTTCATGTTCTAGGGTTTTGATGAAACATTAGTGATTTTTTTTCCTTCACTTAAAGCCTAATTTATCCACAATAAGAGCCATGATAGCCTTCTCCATGGAAATCTTTAGTGAGTTGTCAAGGATTATAGATGAAGGAGATCAGATAGTAAGAAGATCCTCATTTTAAAATCTTGTTAGAATTTTTAGTGATAAAGGAGAGCCCACACTAGTTTTTGTGGAAGATGTCAAAGGTGGAATAAAAGGGGTAAACAAAGAGTCTCTACCTAAACCTTAGAGGTTAGTTTCTTTTTGTCTTATTAAATATTTGACATGTGAAGGATAGTGTAGTGTGTTGTGTTGTATGGTCTTAATAATTTTAATCCATTTAAGATATGGTCTTCAGCAAACTGAACATAAGATAAATTTGCTCTCATTTCTCCTAAGATTTATTAAAATTATGAATATGAGGTATGCCAAAAACCCTATTTACACACATCATCATGGAATGATTTAACTCAATATTTAAAATCACTTCTTAAATTAAAAAAATGGAATAGATGCTTCAATTGCCTTCCTTGAATGAAAGAGAAAGAAAATCCCTAAACTTGCTAAATAAACTTATACACACATGCATGCCTCTAGTTAATAAACCCCACAAAAAATATCTTCTAAATAAATTGCCTCTAATTTCATCTGGAGTACAAGATCCACTACCAAGACTATTTTATTGCAAAGCTTAGATCATCCTCCTACAATCTCTCATCCTGATCCAATAGGTAAGAAGTTGAGGCTCAGATCCTTTACTGAAAGGCAACAACATGTTTTCCAAGTTGTTCTAGTCCAAGAGTGCATTCAAATTATTGAAGAAGAGTCTTCTTTACATCCTAATTCCTAGCTAAAAACTCAAGAAACCCTACCTACAGAAGCTCATCCCCCTCTTAAAAGAAGAAGATTGATTATGCTAGTTGATAGTGATGAGACCACTACTACTAAGACATTAGATATTTTAAGGAAAAACCCAATAACCACTACTAGTGAAGCTCATAGTAGAGAAGAAGAGAAAACCTTTCTTCCACATGAGGATTTATCTGAGACTATTCCTTATGAAAGTTGCATTCCTCGTACATAGCAGATAAAGGATATAGGAAAATCCCCCATGATTGATGAGGAGGGATAACATTCAAAGTAAATAGATGATATACAACTCCAACATGCTTTATCCTTGTCCCTATTAGATGCCAATATTAAAAAAATATAGAGGATATAGTTGAACTGATTACTACAGCACAAAATAAATATTTTGTGAATTATAATTTAATGAAATAAATTGAAAATTTGGAAAGTTAGCTCCTAAAGAAAAAGGATGGGGAAGAGTATGAAATTATTGATGTATGGGATCATACTAGATAAATTTAAGAATAAAACATTTCCTTGAGGAGGAATATTTTAAAAATTGAAATGGAAGATGTTAGGATGAGAACCCAAAAATACTCTATCTCTTCTTATGTTCCTCTTAGCGTCATGATGGAACATGGCTGTCAGACTACTTTGTTTGTTTCAAAAGTAAAAACTCGATGGGATCAAGTCTGATCACAACTTGAAAAAATAAAGATACCGAACTATCTACTTAAAAAGGAAAATCATCTTAAAAAAGATAAATAGAAAATACAATAAGAACTGACTCAGGGCCAATAGAAAGAATAAGAGGTTAATAAATGTTTTTAGTTTACTTATAAAGTAAGTGAAATGTAGTTATCATGTAGAGTCCCTTCTTCTGAATATAGCTTATTTTTACATGAATAGTTTTTCAAATGGAAATTGTTATAGATATCTTGTGATTTACCATATGAGATAACCACTATTGATGACTTCATGACATCATTCAGAAATAGTACCCATGATATACAAGATCTTCTTTTTGAGTTTTATTTGAGTGACATTGTTCTATAAAATACAAATAATCTCTTGTTAAATCTAATTTTTTGGCAAGCTTCAGATAAGATCTTTATTATTTTCACATACATATCAAATTGCCTGGTAGGATAGATATGATGATCACACTAACATTACACAAGATGTCGGTTTATGTAATAGGCCTAAATTTGGTAATGTATAGTATATATTATGCTAATTTTACAAGTATTACTAGTAGCCAAGAATTTATGATCATTGTCTTTCCACATTATAGGATGTCCTTCTCAATTTTGAGTTGTTTGTATAACATTATTTTGATGTTGTAGTGGTGGCTTGTAGACAATGCTCACATATGATGCCAATTACATTAAGATGAAAATAACTGTTGTCACCTACTACCCTTGAATGGTCTTTAACAAGAGACAATGTTATTATGGAGATAATTTAGATGTTTTAGAGAGTGATGGAATAAATCCGTGGATTGGAATGAGGTTCAAACCTCCCTTATTACTTTCTCCAATGTCTCCTTAACACAATGCAAGACCATAGTCTCAAGAAAAGTTTTATACTTGGGTTTATTTTGGGTAGAGGGATATGGGTTTCACTCCTCATAATTATAGGATAGTTCAAAAAGATTTGTATTCCATTTATGATTTGAGTTTGATGCTAAAATAAATAGTTCATAACTATGGAGATTGAGAATATAGATTGCAAAAGGACATGCAAAAGGCAAAGAGCGGGGGAGATGATAAGTCCATAAAATGACTCATTATTACTATAGTTTATGGCCTTAAATATGTCAAATGGTTGAGCATTATGTGTAATATTCATGTTTAAAACTTCTTTAAAGTAGGAAATAGATTCTTTTGCCTAAATAAACTCAAGTAAAGTCTATGTCTATCTTCTTTGCACTTTATTCTAACATTTAAATGTGTTAGGATCCACATTTTGACTTGTACAGGTAAATAGTAGTATTAATATGTTTTTTAACAACATTGTGAAGACAAGGACAATCTAAGACAAAGATTGAATCATATAAGACCGAGCTATAGAATCTAAAGTTGTTATGGATTTCGACATGTGAGTTATAGATTTTGACAATAAACTATAGATTATTTTAGTTTTACTATGGATTGAATTATATTGATATAAAATTGATCCTAGTACATTCTAAAGGGCTTAGGTAGATTCTCCAACCTCTTCATGATAATTATAACAACTATTTTCCACATTTCCATTTCTATACGTGTATAGAAATAGATGTCTATTTTTGTTTAGGCATCCATTTTGGGATGTTGCTACTCTAGGTTGCAACACTAAAGATACAAGATAAGAGTGTCAATATATTTAAATATTTTATTCATATAGTTAGGCATGCCAAATTTTATCTATATATTCTTTGAATCCTAAAATATCTCATTGCAATGACTTTCTATTCTAACTATGTCACTCATTCTATCCAAAATATATTCTATTTTAAAATTAGTTAAGTTGTTTCCTAGAATATTGAAACTAATCATTTCTTGGTATAGAATAAATAGATATATCTATGCTTGTATCTATAACTTTTGTGACTACATATAGAGATATTGTAAATTTTGTGATTTTTTGAAATACAAGTGTTGTAGTAGTTTCCTTTCTCAATTTATGTGTTGAAGAAATATCTTGATTTGAGTTAATTTAGACCTAGATCTGATGGAGTAAGGGTCCACTCCTTAATAAACAAGAAAATACTTGGTATTTATAAGTCAATTTTATATTTCTCTCAGTTGAAGATTGCTATAGATATATGTTTGTATAATTTAGATTGCAAACCTGCAAGGAAGATTGAATAGTTAATATATTATTTTCATCATAAGAATTTATTTCATTCCATTAGATTATGAAAATATAGATTAATGATTATTCTTTAATCAGTGAGTGAAGATTTGATATTCTTTTAATTCTGAAAGTGTGATTAGGAAAGTTTGTTTTATAGTTATGTGAAGCATTTTTAGATTCTATAATTTAGATTAGATTGAGTGGTTTATGTTTTATGCAAAAAGTGTTTTCTTTTCAAACTATATATCAAGGATTAAAAGTTGATATAAATTATCCTAACAATAAAAAACCTCTAAAACTAAGTACTATTAACCTAAAATCAATAAATACCTCACAAAAAATAGTGTTAGGCACCACCTTGGTAAGAATAGACACAAACATATGTTGGTTAAATGCAGGGGTAATAATGACACCTATAAATTACTTCATCCCAAAATAAATATACATCCAAATATTAGATTGGGAGTATGTGTGTGGCATGTGACTTCTTCAGATGTATTTTCACTAGTTTCATAGGTGTAATGGAATTGATTATCATCCTCGATGATATATACATCACATCCAATTAATATTTACTTTTTCACTAGTTTTATATTACTTTTATGTGAGTTTTACATAATAAATGATTTTTTTTCCATCTAAAGTGGTTGGTTCATCTTTTACACCAATCTTTTATGAGAACAATATATCATAATTCTTATAGATTTTCCAAACAAATTCATTACTTTGGGTATGCAATTAATTACTGAAGCACACCTTGAGCTATTATGCACACTCTTCCTATCAATGAGAATTAGGGAATGGACAATACAATCTAAAATTCTCAATAAAATTGAAATCTCTAACAGTCCTACCATCTACAATCACATGTTTTTCACCAAAAACACTATGGTTCACATACCTAGTCTAGTGAATCTATTCCTTGTTATTATGTAGATAATTTGTTATCTTTAATTATTTATATTAATCTTAATTAATGACTAATTTTATACATGTTTCGTTTTAGGTTCACGTGAAACACCATATAAATTTGTGCCCTACATTTAAGATTACATTTCATAGGTAAGCTTAGTTATGTATTTTTACTCTTACTCTAGTACTTTCACTTAGCTACATTACTAGAATAAAAGGGGGAAATTTAGATACACAAATTAACAATTAAGCTAAAATAGTGCACTTATGAACACCATTTTTACACACTTTGCTCCCACCTTATTCTACATAATTTTGACTAATTTCAGTCATTTCCCATATGGAATACCTATTCTTTTATGTCCCAATTCCTAAATAAAAATAATTCAATTTTATCCATATAATATTCCATATTCCTAGATCAACTATTTTTTAATCCTCAGACAATAACAAACTATTTCGATAATAGTGATCACCCTGATAGTGTCCAATTATGTTGGTCCTATCCTCATAAAAAATAAAATCTAATTTATCAATTTAAAATTAATATAATGGTTTGTCCCACAAGTTTAACAAGTCCATTCAAATGAATTCAAAAAATACCACTATAAAGTCACATTTTAAACCATTTTTACACAAGAGTCTTATATATAGAAAAAACATGAATTCTAATTATACATTGAGATAATAACATCTATTTATCCCAATTCTATATACATACATCCACATTAACCCTTAATTAAATTTTGAATAATTGTCTAAGGTCATAAATCAATCTTGAGTCACTTAATCACACAACAATTTCAACAACATTTAACATTTATCACTTGTATTTCACACATACCATGTTATCATGCGATAAATAAATGAATTTTTATCCATATTAATAGTATTGGTATGTATTAAATGATCAACACAATGGGTGTTGAGGTAAATCAAAATTAAAAACTTAAAACTATCAAAATAATAAATTATGAATACGCCAAGATCTAAAATAATAACCAATATTGAAATAATTGAAATAATTAAAAATCCAAACCATGCTTAAATAATCCTAAAATTAGAATCATAGTTGACATGCAAAAATTCAAGAAAAACTAAAATTTGAAAAAAAATTCTATTTTTAGTAGATGTTATTTTTAGTAATTTTTCCATGCAAACATACACAGATTTAAAAATCTCCTAAAATATTCTAAAAAGTAGAATTAGACTATGGGATGAAATTAAAATGAATTTGACACCTGGTCCAAAATATATACAATTTCTAAAAATATAAAAATCTTAAAAAATCAATTAACTATAATTTTATATCCTCAGATGGTTACATTTGCCCTCCAAAAAATATCAAAAATAACTCTGAGTGAATATAATAGCTTTGGAAGATTGGCCTATTTTTCTACATCATTATCCTCTGGTAGAAAAAAAACTTAGCTCCTATGAATTTCCTTGATTTTTATATTGTTGTTTTTCTTTGTAAAAATTATTCAAACCCCCTTTTATAATCCAAGTGTTTTATTCTTTCTATAGTCCTTCCCATTGTACCAAATAATTCTTATAATTCCCTTTCTATGTCCTCACTGTCTTCATATCGAAAAATTTCACCATCCTTTCCTTCTATTTTGGAATCTATTATTGCCAATTTATTTCTTCATCTTCAACAACTTCACCATTTTTTCCATGAAATTAATATAAATATTAAACATGAAATAGTACAGAAATATCAAAATTCTATTGTAAACTCACCTCATAAGCATTATCATTGATTTTTTTCATAATTCTACATGTCCCAATTTTCTTGTATTTCAACTTGTTGTACGTACCTTTTATAAATATTTATTTCCTCAAATAAACCATTACCAAATATCCTTCCAACACCTTAGATCTTTTTTTGACATCTTCTTATGCTTTATATTTCTTATTACTTTCTATCAACTTTATTCTTACTCTTTATTACAACTGTTGCATATGCTTTGCAAATTCTTCTACATCATCACTAATTTGATCTACAATTGGTAGTTGTGTCAAATCTAAAATACCCATAGGATTTATCCCATAACCAATTTGAAATGATGATTTTATTGTTAATATATTCACTAAAATATTTTATGCAAACTCAACTAGTGGTAAAGCCAAGTCCTCTTGCTTGGTATCTTCTATCACTATGCATCTCAATAAATTTCCCAAGCTCATATTCACAACTTGTATCTATCCATCTCTTTGTGTGTTATATGCATTAATGAATTCTAGATTAGTACCCATATTATTCCACAAAGTCCTCCAAAAATGACCTAGAAAATTTGTGTCCTTATTTAATGTAATATTTTGTTGAACACCATGCAATATTAGAATATCAACAAAAAACAATTATGCAACTCTAGTGGCATCATTGGTTTTATTACATGTAATAAAATGACCATTTTAAAAAATATGTCCACAACAACAAAAATTGAATCATTACCTCTTTTTGTATTTTGTAATCCCAACACAAAATTCATACTCAACTCTGTCTATGGTCCTCTTGGAACTGGTAATGGAATGTATAATTTAGTATTTTTTGCATGTCTTTTAGCCACTTGACATATCCTACACCTTGAAACATACCTTGTCACATCACTCTTCATATTTGGAAAAAAATACTTTTCTTCCACCAAATCTATTGTCTTTTTCTTACAAAAATGTCCAAACAAACCTCCACTATATAATTATCTTATTATATTGTCTTGTACAGACCCAACTGGAATGCATAGTTTTTTCCCTTTGAAGAGATAACCTTTTTGTATAAGATACTCATCATGATTAATATCTATCCTACCTATTAATGGATTCTTACACTGCTAAACTACCTTGCCAAAATATGGATTAGTGTCATATAATTCTTTGGTAGCTTCAAGTCCACCTACTTCACTCACCATAGTAATTAATAATGTCATTCTCCTACTCAATGGATCAGCTACCAAATAATGAAATTGAAAATAATCAATAAAATTAATTATCAATAAGATAAGATATGAAACAGTAACTAGTATTGATTCATATTGAATGAATCAAAATAATTACAAACCCAAACCATGTTTAAATAAGAATCAGCTCAAAATTAGAGTTGACTTGCAAAAATTTGAAAATTTTAGTGGCTGCTATTTTTTGTAAGTTGCACATGCAAGCATGTGAAAATATAAAAATCTGTCAAAATAATCTAAAAACTAAAATTATCCTATTAGACGAAAACCAACTCAAGTTATCATTTGGTCCTAAAAATATATAATTTATAAATGTAGAAAATCTAGATAAAATCAGTAAACTATAATTTTCGACCCTTAGATGGTCATGTTTGGCCTTCAAAAAATATTAAAAACATTTTTAATTAGATAAATTGGAATAATATAGTAATTAGTTTTCTAAGATTGTCTTTTTGGCATGTACAAGAGCTCAAACGAAGCTATGGGACAAATGTTATGGCCTCTGAAATATTGGCCATTTTTTTCAACATTAGAAATGATCAACACAATGGGTGTTGAGGTCAAGAAAAACATAAACCACTAATCTCATTTTATTCCATAATTTAATTTATGTTATTTGTTTATTGATATCTAGCTATAGGGGAAGGAGAACACACACATTATTTTTTGCAATGGATCGAAGGCTCCTACACAGTCAAACAAACACAAGAATAAAGGTGAACCTAGTATATAAATATCATATATCCATAATCTAAAATACATAAGTGATCCATAAGCACTAAAAATCCATTCATCCCATTCCATATCCATTTATTTTTTCTAGAGATATTATAAAACCATTTTTTTGATATGCCTTTAGTCAACACAATTCCACAACTAGTCTCAGTTGTAGACATAGTCCATCATTCCATTTTTTTGCTAAGTTGTATTTCCTTAGGAATTTCCTATTTAAATATATTTATAAATCAATTAAACTAAAAATATGTTTGTGTAATTTATTTCATAGTAGTATCATTCTAATTTTAGACTATTGTTTATGACATTTATGTAATGAGTTCATATTTTTGCTAATTTTGATAAAACAAATATTTAATTCTCCTGCCCAAAAGTCTCATTGGAATATATTTACATCTAGTTTGTATCCATAATTGGAAATTTATAAATTATCACTTAATTAAAAGTAAAAAATCTTACTCTAATATGAATGATACAATCATAGTTAGAAGTCTCAATTATGATATGCCTTAGACAAAACAACCTTCAAATTTACATAGAATAACACACAAATACAATCCAAATTAAATACATATTAATATATTTATTTTATTTAATAAAATATAAATACAAGAATAAAACACCATGAAAATATATATATATATATATATATATATATATATAAAATTAAATTGATTAAAACATCATATCCTCAAATATATTCTTGCTAACTCATTATATTCACAATTCCAGCTATATATCAGAACAATCACTATAGATTATGATAACACACTCTTTATAACATATCAACCAAGAGTGTACGGGAATTATTATGAAGCTATAATACCCATGTAATTACATAAAGTGATTGAAAACCCAATAAGATAATTAAGTTTTTAACATTTTCCTGATGGAAATATATATTGAAAGTGTATATTACATAGTAGCAAAACTCAGTGCACTATAACACAACATGGTAGTTCAAATTCTTACATTTTTATATTATAATGCATTGTACACAACAATAAATTATTAGGTAGATGATAATTTTACCCTTTTTCCATTTTTTATATCAATAAAACCATGAAATGTCTCCATAACCTACATAATACAATTGATACATATAAAAGCATCAAATGACCAAGTTGCCTTATGAAAAACCTCATATCTATCATGAAAATTATTACACATTACTAAAAAGTTACCAAATAGACGTGAATGTGAGTAAATGTTATAACATGTATGAATTAAATGTAATAATTCTAGATCAACACCTGATCTCAATCCTTGATAAAAAATTACCATAATTTATCATACTACATATGTGGTGAAGATAAATATCCTCCAAGACCTTCGGTAAAACACCAATTATTTTTCCTAAGAATAAAATAAGTAGATCATGTGGTGAGTATAATGAAAAATATGATACTACAAAAATTACCAAAAATACTTAGAGATGCCTTACAAAAACTCTACATAACCACACTTATTCAATATACCTAATAAAACCTCTTGCACAAATCTTGAAAAGCTTATTAAAACTAAGAAAAAAATTATACACTTAAATAGACTTGCACAAAATATTTTTAAAAAAATAGTATAGAATTAAAGAATAATACATAACTATACTTAATTATTTTTCTCAATCTAGCATATTTATAGTTGACATAGGATCCCACGTGAACATAGAAGCCCTTGAATAAAGTATCAAGTGTTGTATCTTTTTTTTAATCTTGATCATGGTATTATGTGGTAGTGCACATGTGTGTTTACATATATGACTATTACTATGAGTTTGTTGTTATTATCAGTAGCATGCATAGTTATACTATATGTGATGTCATAGTTCCCATCACGCACCTTGTGTAATTCATATCATTGTAGGACTAATTGATATATCTACTAGGAACTAACACTTTTATTTCCACTAAAGTGGATAACGTATTTCATAAATGAGTGAAATGTAAAAAATATTTGTATGATAAGATATATTATTGTGTTTTTATGTATATTTTACATGATGATATAATTTTTTGTATAACATGTGTACATATCCATTTATTATGAGATAGAATGATTCACAGGGTTAATCCCTCATTTAAAAATATGGGAACATAATAGGCTTGTCTCAGAGATTCATGACATAAAAATTAAATAGTTCCAATTGAGGGATAAATTAATGGATTTAGATGGGTCAAATTAAATATATTTATACACATGTAAGTAAATTTATATAATTTTGCAAAACAATTGAGGATTTATATGACAATGTGTTTGATATACGATGGTACTATATATCACTTTGAGGTTCACATAGATCATATTAGCAGGTGGACATTGTTGATGTAACCAAATTTATCCTTTATAAATTTTGAAGTTTTAGGGAAGGATGGTACTCTGTAAACACTTTAGATCTATATTTTTTTGAAATAATTGATCATCTACAAATTAACATAGTATTAGGGCCCATTTTTACATAACAACTTTTTTCAAGATACCAATTTGACATAAAAACTTTGTTTCATGGTTTCACAAAATAATTATTATTTTATTCATATTTGTGGGTTTTTTTTTAATATTACTCATCTTATACCACTCTTCCAATGATGTTTGAGGAATTTACAATGCCTAACTCATGTTTTTACTAGTTGCATCTCATTGGGGCATCATCAACTAATGATATTCTCTAATAAATTTAATAAGTGGTATCATGGTTCATATATCCGCATATGTATTCATTATTTGGCTTTTAAATTTCATGTGAGTCAATGATTTAGATTATTTTAGAATGCATATATGGAGAATAATTTTATCTTTACATTATTTATCATATATATTGTATGGAGCAAAGGAAACATTCAGGGCATACGTGTCAACAACAAAAGCTATTATCATAGGTACCAATTTTTTTATGTTATCTTTTTAATTTAGAAGTTGTAATACTAGGTTAAAAGTGGGGCATATTTACACATGTAATGTTTTATTAGACACTTTAGAAACATAAAATTTAATTCACATTGACATTTTATGATATTTCGTACACATTTGAATCTTGTGTAAAATTTACCTCTATCTTTCTGCCCACATTTTTTGTTTTCCAAACCTATTCTATAGATACACCTCTTCAAGACAACACTATTTTATGAAGTAACATTATATAATATATAAAACCTTTCTCCATGTCTAATGTCACTAATTTACACTCCCAAAATATTACTAATAATGTCTATATAGTAAGAGTTACCATACATGTTTATCTTTGCCAAAATTATCCATGAGCACTCAATGATTATTTTTTAAATTAGAAATTTTCTATTAGGTTAGCATAAAAACATTTCATGGGTGAGTCATTATAGGAAAAAAATGAAGATATAACTATAAATACATATCAAGATAAAGGTAATAGTTATTTTGTAAAGTCCTAACAAACTTGATAAATCAACTAGAGCACTTTCTTAAGACATTATATAAAATGCATAGACATATGAAATCAAATAAAAGGTGTAACCCTAGATCCAATTTTAAATATAGATTAAATTAAGAAGTAACAACTCTAAATGTTCAAAACTATAAATTACATTGAATTTTATATTGATCACAACATTACACACATGCACGTGCGTGCATGCATGTATGCATGTGCACGCATGCACGTGCGTGCATGCATGTGCACTCATGTGAAAACACACAAACACACACACACACACACACACACACACACACACACACACACACACACACACACACACACACACACACACACACACACACACACACACACACACACACACACACACACACACACACACACACACACACACACACACACACACACACACACACAAACACACACACAGAGAGAGAGAGAGAGAAATAAATAAATAAAATAAAATAAATTAAGTGGGAGAAGTGTATGTGACTTGAGATCTCCTTGGAGTATTGGAATTTACAAAATACTAAACCATTCGATATGGAATGATTGGGTTTTTTTTAAAAAAAATAGTAACCCCTTTTTTAAGGGTCATATTTTTGTCAAAACCATTACTAGAATTTTAGAATAAGGAGAAGGAAAAAGAAATTTAACTAAGGTGATTTCACACACATAAATAATCTATAGGTATATTCATAGGGGTATGACAAATTATAGATAAGAGAAACAAATATGGATACTTTTGATATAGATAGGATAATAACAACTACCACATAGATGATATTTTTATCTGTAAAATCCATGCATGGTTCGAGTTACTATTTTTTAATATGAATAGTAATAGATTATACAAGAGATTTTTTTGATTAATTCATTATTTTTATGAGTTATAAAATATATAAAAATTAAGTTCATTTTTCCCTTCTTGATTTTTCAATTTAAAATTTCTTAAGTGTAATATCTATCTATTTTCTTTCTAAATTTTTATTTATATGTTATTTTTATATTTTATACAATATTGATTTATCCTAGTTTTACTTTTTTTATATCATGTTTAGTATAAATAACTAAATAAAATTGATATTGATAAGTAAAGGAGGAAGATAATAAAATGCATTCTAACTCACAAAATAATACACATGCATGGTCATTCATAAAATATTACCCAACACTAAGAGTGTATCAAAATATAAATAAAAAATAAAAAATTCAATTTACAACAAATTTTGAATTTGGAAATTATTTGTCTTTGGAATTTTAATTTTTCCATATTTTAATTTAATCTAGTATCTATATTATATTCACTCATGATTCACCATTCACATATTGTTCTGGAAGACTCTCATCCTCATCCTCATCCTCATCATTCAACACCTATTCCTTAAAATTAACTTTTTATTCTTAACTATATACACCATATACATGTATTTTGACATACAATAATTAGTGGGTGGAACATTTTAAATTATGTCAAAATATCCAATTATACATGCTCATATTTAATCTATTCATAATATTTTGCACACTAAAACTAGAATCATCAATTCCTCCTAATGTGCCACTATTGTATAACATCATCATCCCAACCTACATGATCCCTATATGTAATCTATGTCATGTTTTCATCCATTATTAATTTTTATTGTCTTCAACTACTACTAAAACTAAAGCACCAACCATTTATCAAGTTCCCTTTTCCCCCATTTACATTGTAATGGTATTTCTACATATCCAATATAATTGTGTGGGTTTATGGTTATAATATTTGTTAAGTACTCATATGACCAACATTATAAAAGTTTCCATATAAAAATCATTTCCCAATTCAACTACTCCATAAATCCATAAATTTATTTATATAGTTGGATGAGCATAAAGCAATTAAATGAGTTCATCCTACATCTCTTCTCCATGTCTTTCACCAAGTGGTGCATATTGTATGGACATGATCGACATATTTTGTCAATATCCACAATATATCTAATAAATAAAAGAAATTATATGCATAGTCATGGTTTTCACTCCTATATTATCACTTAAAACTTGATTCCTTTTTCCATGTAAGAAGTCCAACCATCCCTTAGTAATAATTATGTGTGATTTTTTCCTCACCCATATGGGCATACTCAGAAAAAAATAATCTTATCTAAATTAAATTATAAGGTTTAATTATACATTATCTATAAAAAATTCCATCAAATTCCATTCATGAATGATAAGGTTTAGGTCTCATTATTAAACCACTCAAACTAATTAGTGAACATGGAAAAATTAAATCACATCATCTAAAGATGAGGTATGGTTTTGAGAATAATTATGCAAAGGTCTGCCTAACTAGTTTTAAAGTATCCTAATAAGATGACATTGGATTATGTTTTGTATCACATTAAAAACATATGAAATAAATTATTTAAACAAAAGTGAAAAATTATATATTTATATATATAAAAATATAATTTTATATTATAAAAATAGGGTTATATAACACATGATTAGGACTATATATGATATAAAAAATATTACATACATTAAATTAGGGAAATATAATCCCCTCTTCCAAAACTAAAAATATAATTATTTGAAACTATAATAAAATTGTGAAATAATAAATATAATTTAAGTTATTGTGATTAATATATTAACATGAATAAAATAATCCCTTGCATAGTCTAATCTACGTAAAAGATAATTTATTGAGGTGACCATGGAAAACATTCTCTATAATGTTGTAGTTGGCAAAACTGAAAGGTAAGCATGGTGTCACTTTATTTTCTCACTTTCACTTTATATAATGTGGAAAACCTCTTGAAATTCATTTTCATATAAATATTTTTTTTTGGGTGTGTTTTACCTTTTTTTTATTTATTAATGTGACCCAATAAAATATATATTTAAACCAATTCATATTATTTACTGTATGATAATCAACTATAAATTTTAATGTAAAAGGTAGAATTTTCTATGAATAATTACATTGAAGGAGAGATATATTATTACCTTTTACTATTTATTTATATCTCACAAAGATTGACACAGGGTCTATAGATGCTTATAACTTTATTTCCCAGCTACCTATTGAAAATCAAGGTCTCAAAGTTGTATGTACACTATAATAAACTATAAAAACATTACACACGCACGCACACACACACACACACACACACACACACACACACACACACACACAAGAATATACCATTTAATGGTTGTTTCATCCATGTTTATAAATGTCTGATATGCACTATGTCTGGTTTAAGAAACCTTATTGTATGATAACAATAATTTTATATATGCACAATATCTAGAAACCTATCTCCTTATTTTTGAAACCCTTGATCCACTTTTAATACTATTTTTATGACTAAAAAATCATGAAACCATTTTTTTTTATAATCTCAACGAATGCATAATTAATGATTGAACACTGCATACATATCTAGTAATAAGAAGAGGGAAGTCAAACTACATGTAGTTCTCTTTGTTAGGTGTATTTATGAAATAGTGTTCATTTAATGAATGCAAAAAGAGATATAACTCTCAAAACATATAAACTATAAAAATTTACTTCTCTTAAGGTGCTTCAAACTTATATAGGACCTACTTCTTGTTATTTTTTATGGATTGGAAATAATACGGCAGTCCCTTTAAATTTGTAAAAGTGTATATATGAATCCTTTAGGAGTTCTAAATAGGGAATATGCTTAGACCTATTGTGAATTTATATTTGACCTTTTGGTAGTTTCTCACACCATAAGCATACGGTAACTATATTTTACCCATAAATACGATTTTGAATTCGAAAAATACCCATTTATTTGAACAACATGAGTCCATCAAGCTTAGAAGCTTGCATATTTATGTAGTTGCATGATTTTAATGGATTTTTCATATTGGTTTAAGAGTATGAAGTGTAATCCACACATATTTTGTTAAAGTATCAAGATTCAACATATGGAATTATTTTTATATTTTGTATAATTCATCATTTAAGTCAATTTAACTATTTTTGTATAGAACATATACATCGATTTGAGAAAAAGAGGAAATGAAAGGTAAAAAACATGAAGAGACACATTCTCTTTAGTGGTATATATACCTATTAGGGGTACAAAAATATAGTTAGGTTTCATAATTATACTTTTATTCAATATAATTCATGATTTTTATAAATATTTAAACATGTGTGTGATCTATGTAATGTTTTTATATAAAACTAATTCATATTCATACTTTATATTAGTTTATGTTTTGCCTATCTAACTATAAAGGTGATCATGATGTATGGATGGATTTAATGTAAATAACTTCATTAGTTTGATGTTGATCTATAGCTAACCTTGAGAAATTTCATATATTTCTACACATTTCCATATATTTAGATTATCATTTAACCTCTTAGCAAAAAGTGAGTTATGTCTTGGCCTATAAAACTAAAATAATTAGCATGTCAAGATGAGGAAAAATATGGAACTTTTCTAACAATGATTTTGTTTTTAAGACCTTATAATGTTAAAATAGTTTCCTAGTTATAGGGATGTCAATTATTTTTTATACATCAAGATATGTGTATTCACAAAAGAAGAATTTTCTAGGTTAGGATTGCATGCATAAGAGATAATTACTATACATATTAATAGATAGATCTCTGAAATATTATGATATGATTTTCTTCATTTGTTAGGAGAATAATTATCTAGGCTTGATCACTATTAATTCAAACCATGTAGAGATACAATTTTCATTTTGAGTGAAGAAAGGTTTGAGATTTTTCACAACCTAGAGACTAAGAAGAGTTGTGTAATTGATCATTGCATTAATATTACCATTGATTGGTATACTTATGCATATTTTTGGTATGAAAATTTATTTCTTGAATTCATATATGGTTTTTCAAAAATGTAATCAAAGGTAAAAATTTGAAATAACTTATTATACTATTGAAAATTATTATTGTGGAAAAGGCCATGTTGTCGATTCTATCTGACATGGATTGATTTCATAGAGATGGCTTGGGGATACAAGGTAGGAAAGGATGAATGAAGGAAAAAGGAACCTTAGAGACTAAATAAATTTAATGAATCTATAATGATAGATATAAATAATGCATAATATGTTAGAAATATTTTTTAGATTCAATGAGACTTAAAAAAAATTGAAAGAGAAATTATCTATAAAATATGAAGGCCAAAATGGATATGAAAGTAGATATCATAGAGTAACTATTGAGGTAATGTGATTAACTAGACCTCAATAAGAAGATACCAAGTTTTATTCTGATAAGTATCTATAATATATCTAAGGGATAACCAGGACTAATAATTAATGGGAGACTGAACCAAATGTAGAAGAGAAAGGATGAAGAAGAGGCTCCAAAGGGGACATTGAAGAGCATTTAAAACTAGTTAACAATATGACAATTAGGCATATATAGAGTCAATGATTATATTTTTAAAGTGAAGGATAATATTTTCAAGACATTATAATGAAACATATGTTAAGGATGGGTTTTAGAGTGGTCATTATAGACACTATAGGGTTTGTTCATTCAATCCAAGGAAACACATCCTATATGACTAGTTTAATTATAAGGACAAGTATACCAATATTATTTTAGGAGTCAACAATAACTTGGAAGTGTTAGGAATAAGTACTTAATTATGTTATATCATGAAACATGGAATTTATTCCTTAAAATCATAGTAATAGAGACATGCAATAAAATTCAAATCTAAACAAATACACACATAACACTGATATAACATAGTTCACTCAATGTGGGCTATGTCCATAAAAAATATCTCTATAATATTATAAAAAAGATAACCAGACAACTCTTAACAATAAAACACTCATAGAGATATCTTTCTCCAACTTTAATTCCCACTAGAATTCCCAAGATGCTAAGCTACACCTCAAAATGATCACATCGATTGAAGAGAGAATATAGAGTACAAAATGAGACATAAAATGAAATGATTAATGTGTTTCCCCTCACCCCTATTTATAATTTCTAAAATCCCTTGAAAAATGTGCCATACCATGGAAATAACCATATCCCCACCAAATAATGGAGGTTACATTACCCCAGATAAACATAATCCCCTGATTTTCTCAACACCATACCCACTTCACCATAAAATGTGTAACACATGTGAGAAATGTTTAACATATCCAAAAATACACCCCACCATTTGTGAAAATAAAAATTACATGTTAAAATTGCCCTACTCATTTTATTTTTACCTTAGGGGTGTTGAAATGGACTTCACATTTAACAATGCCCCACTTGGAGTTCGTTTGCACTGGAACAAATTTTAACACTCCTCTATGATCTTCACGAAGACCAAAAAAAGTTGAACATAACCTAAAATTCTCCCATTTAACTACCTTCATCAACATATCTTTAGGAATTTATCTCATATGTATCTTGTCTATCTTTACCATGTTTTCCTCTAAAGCTATCCTAATGAAATGATACCAAATTGTATGTGCTTCAACCTCGAGTGGAAAGAATAGTTCTTGGCTAAATGTATAGAATTTTGAATATGAATATGTAATCCCCCAACTTCTTGCTTTTAACCCAACTAATTAATTAATTTTTGTAACCGAATCGTCTCCTTCCTAGCCTCTATAGCAGCAACATACTCAGCCTTCATGTTTGATAAAGCTACAACCTTATTTATCTGGTAAATCCAACTAACCACTATATCCCCAATAATAAATACATAACCTATCATACTCTTCTTAATATCAACATCTATAGCCATATATGAATCCACATAACCATCCAAAGTAGTGTTTGATCCACCAAAACATAATTTTATACCCATGGTTCCTCTCAAATATCAAAGAATCAACATCACTGGTTGTTAGTGCTCATAACCTAGATTACTCATGTACCTACTTACTACTCCCACTACATGGACAATATCTAGCATAGTAAAGCCATAAGATACATCAAGATACCAAATGATAATGAATAAGGTACCATGTATATCTTATATTTTATTCTTCTATCTTGGGACACTACTACTTTAATAATATGAAATGGCCTAAAGCAGTCCCAATCAGCTTAACATCCTACATACTAACCCTATCAAAAATTTCTTCACATACTATTCCTAAGATAAGATCAACTTCCTCTACTTCATATTATGAGTTATCCTCATACAAAGGATTTGCTTCGGTACACCCAAATACTTCATAGAAAAGGAATCACTAACATTCTTCTTGAGTAATTGAATCTATTACATGTTCTTTCCTACAACCAACATTCCATCTACATACAAGCATAGGATAATATAATTACCATCCTCAAATATTTTGACATACATGTAATGGTTAGAATGACACATGGATTAATAGTTTTTTAACATAAAACTTTTAAAATTCTTATACCATTGTCATGGAGTTCATTTCAAGCTATACAAGCTCTTCTTTAGTTTACACACCAATTTCTCCTTTCCTTTGACCTCATAACACTATGGCTATTCCATATATAACTCATCCTTCAAATCATCATGAAGGAACAAAGTATTCACATGTAATTATTCTAAGTGAAAATCCTCTAATCCAAATATACCAATCATAATTCTAATAGAAGTGATCTAAAAAATAGTAGAAAAAATCTCATCAAAATCAATACCTTTCTTCTATGTGAACCCCTTGACCACCAACTGGGCATTTTACCTTTTCCTTTCAGCATACTCTTATTTGATTTTGTATAGCCACTTATTCTATAGTTATCTCTTGCCCTTGGGTAGCTTTCCCAAATCCCTTGTTTGGTTTTCCATGAGAGAAGTATGTTCCTCTTATATGGCTTGCTACCACTTCTTCCTAGCATTCACCTGCAATACTTATTCAAAACATTATGGTTCTCCATTATCAGTAAGTAAAAAATAACTCAAATATGGGGTAAAATTTTTAATATCTCTTCTTACCCTAGAATACCTTCTTACTACATGAGTTTGGGGTTCTTGTCTAGGAGGTTCTTGATCTGTCTCCTTAGACACCTTACCATTCTTAATATCATCCAACACTATGTACTCTTTTGTTCATATTCCCACAACCAACCCTTATACATGATTTTTTATTTAATTACAACATCCCTATACTTGAATATTTTCTTATCTCTATGACTCCAAACCCATAAACCAAAGCCATCCTCACCATAACCAATAAAGGTGCATCTCTCAAACATAGCCTATAACTTTGTCCTAACTTTCTTAGTAACATGAACAAGTTCCTCACATCCAAAGACCCAAATTTAATATCAAACCAAGCTTCCTTATGTATGCTTCTATCTAAAGGCATTGAAGGTCCTTTGTTAATAAGATATACCATTATGATAACTTCTTCCACCCAAAACATTAGGGGAATTCCTCCATGCAACCTCATGCTCCTAGAATGCTCCATGAATATCCTACTCATCCATTATAACACTTCATTCTCCTTTAGCATCCTTAGAACCATCCTTTACCTAAGAATTCATTTTTTTAACTAATAATCATCAAATACTTCACTATAGTACTCACCTCCATTGTTTGACCAAAGACATTTCAACATGAGACCTGTTTCATTCTCAACCAAAGCTTTCTATCTCTTGTATGTTTCAAACACATCAAACGTATTATTAATTCAATAAACCCAAACTTTATTAGTTGGATAATCAATAAATGTAACCTAATAATTTTCACCACTAATAGAAGATACCTGAGCTGGCCCCCATACATCCAAGTGAACTAACTCCAACTTATTATCCTTCTTCATAGGTCCAACCCTCAAGAACTTAACTCAATTTTTATTCACATACACATAATCATCATATTAGTTCAAATAAACTTATTTTAATCCATGAACATTTTATTTCAAGATCTCCATGCCCTTATGACTCATATGATCGAGCTTGTAGTACCACAAAGTTACATCTCCATCTATAGAAACTAAAATATAGTGATCAACACTACTAGTAAAATATAATGCACCAATTTTATTATCTCTCACAACCATAAGTAACCATTCGTAAATTTATAAGAGTCTATTGTAAACATCACCAAACAACCCTCACTGTCTAACTACCCTAATGATATTAAAATATGCCTTAACTATGGGACATGTATGACATCCTTTAGTATCCATGTGTTCCCATTCTAATATTCACCTTAACAAAAGGCTTCCATATTTTAATGCATGGTTCATCATCACCAAGATAAACATGTCCAAAATCTCCTTGAACATAATTAGTAAAATGATGCCTATGTAGGGTGGCATGAAAATAAGCCCCTAAATCTAATATCGAAGATTCAAAAACATTATCTAAGGAAATAATTAAATCATCCTAACTAATATTACCTATTGTCATATTTGCCTCCTCATTCTCCTCATGTTTGGTCTTCTTGTCCTGAATTTACCAACATTTCTTCTTTGTGTGTCTATTTTTCCCACAGTGCCAACACACCATCTTAGCTCTAGATTTATATCTTCCTCAACCATTTGACTTACCATGGTTTCCTTTGATTTTACCCTTTTGTCTACCTCTAGTATCCACCTTCAAGTAATTCCTTGAAGATGATTCCTTGGTGCTCTTCCTTTGCATTTTCTCACTAAGAATAACACTTATAACATCTTCAAACTTTAAACATCCCTTGGTAGGGATGACATTACTCATAGCCTTAAGCAGGCTATCCCAACTATGAGGTAAGGAGCATAAAATCAATAAAGTCTTAACCTTATTTTGAAATTTTATCCAAAATAAGTTAGCATATTCACAATCATATTAAAATCATTCAAATGAATAGCTTAAAAACCATTTTCATATATTTTCATATTAAATAACCTTTTCATCAAAAATATTTTATTAGAGGTAGAGGGTTTTTCATATAACTCCCCAAATTTATTCATTAGACCAAGTGTGGCCATCTCCTCTAAAATATTGAAGGAAACCAAAGATGCAAGGCACAACTATATGGCTCCTAGTGCTTTCTTATCAAGCACATTCCAATCTTCCTAATCCATACCTGAAGGTTAGCTTTCTTTCCCGATGAAAGAGAAATGAAGGTCCTTATAAAACAAGTAATCCTCCATTTTCATCTTCCATAATCCAAATTCATCCCATTGTATTTTTCAACTCTAGATCTACCATTATCGACCATACCTCTCACTCAACCTAATATCTTTCCTTCTGATTCACCACTTTAGAAAAACTACTAAAGCTAGCTCTGATACCAGTTGTTAAGAATAAGTGATTAATTATGAAATAACATGGAACATCTAATTCATCTCTCAAAATCATAGCAATAGAGACATATGAAATAAAATTCAAATCTAAACAAATACACACATAACACTGATATAATATGGTTCACCCAATGTGGGCTATGTCCACCAAGAATGTACATATATATATATATATATAAGAGTACAATATAACTCCTAATAATAAAAATCTCATAGAGATAACTTTAAGCAACCTAAATTCACACAAAAATTCTTCAGATGCTAAACTACACCTCAAATTGATCACACTAATCGAAGAGAGAATATAGAGCTCAGAATGAGATGAAAAATGAAATGCTTAATATTTTCCCCCTCACCCCTATTTATACATTCAAAAATACCTTGAAAAATGCACCATGATATGGAGATAACCATATCCCCAACAAATAACAGAGGTTACAACCACCTAAGATAAACATAATCCCTTGATTCTCTTAACACCTTACCCACTTCTCCATAAAACATGCCACAAATCTAGGAAGTGCTTAGAATACTCAAAAATATGCCCCACAATTTTTTAAATTAAAAATTACATGTTAAAATTGCCACAGTAATTTTATTTTTACCTTAGGCATGTTGAAACGGGCTCCACATTCAACAAGATGTGGCTTGTAGAAGTTACTTAAATTTTAAATAGATGTAAGAATGAATTTGAAGGTGAATCCAATACATTATTTGATTTCAATGAAATTAATATAGTAATCAACTTCATTGTTAACTCATATAAACCAATGTAAACATTCCATGAATCAAATATAAGTAGTCAACTTTAAAAAGCTATGTAACTTCATTTGGGAGAATTTTTAATTTTATACCATATGATGGGTGTAATAACCATAAACAATATGTTTTGACCTATGAAATTATGTGGTAGGGTAAGGGTGTCACTCCAAATTAGAATTATAGGTGTGAGATTATAAGAGTTATGACTAAAATAACTATTAAGTTCATATTCAATAATAAGTATGCTAACTTCACATTGCATGACCTCAAGAATAAATTCATATGGGAATTAAAATTGAAGTTTTCTAGTTAGACTATCCAAGATATTAATAAAATTACAAATTAAAAGATATCCATGAGAATATATATGGAAGTATGATCACCGGTTATTTGATGTTATAAATAAAGTGAATTTTTAGAATTTAGGATAGTGATAAATATGTGTGGTTTTTTGAGGTAGTTCACAATATAATTATTTCACTATAAATCAAAATTAATTTCCATCCAAAGATGATTATATGGAATATACAATTAGGATGGAAAAAATAGAGTATTATTAAGGTTACCTGCTACTAATAATAATACTAATGTGAAATTTGATGTTCTACTATGAGTAATAGAGGATCTTGACGAAGGAAAAAATGCACAGGTTTGTTTTATGGTAGTGTATAAAATGTTTGAAAGGACACCATAAAAATGAATTCCCAAGGATTTTCTTTTTATTAAATGTGTCATAGTGTGGAAAATACAATCCCTAATTTTCAATTACTACAACATTACAAGTAGTAGATACAAAGTGTATACTATAATTTATTTAAATACCATAATAATTAATGAAATAAGTATAGAGTTATTATGGTCACTATGAAACAAAACCTTGCATGGGCTTAAGATGCTAATATGACAACATAAGGTAGATGGAATCCACATACTATTATACTCCAATAGGATGGATCCATATTTTAGCTTATTATAAGTGTATATGGACACCTCCTTCATATTAGTATAAAAATGAATGGGATCCAACATATATACAATAACAACATAGTTTGGTTCCACATAATTAATAGTATTAATCCTATTAGAAACCTCTATAACCTCAAAGGAAATATGGCATATATTAAAATCAACACTATGGTTGGGGATAACTTAAATGATAGGGAGGTTATCAGGGTGGCAATCAAAATATAAGGAAAGTGAATATAAATCCTTGAAAAATCATTACATGTTATTTATGTGGTGAATTGAGGTATATCACATGAAATTAGACAAGAAATCATCAATGTGAAACTTATTTTTCATATCTTAGATTCGAAAGAAAACATAATACTTAATATTTCCTAATTATTAAAAAATACAAGAAATATAAGATAATGCCAAATGTGAATATTTTAATCTCCTATCTGAAAGAACAAGATTTTTCCTAAGTTGTTACCAGAAATTAGCATAGGAAGGAATTGTCTTACCCTTCTAAAGATACAAACACAAAAGATAGTGTGGAAGGTATATGAACACATATATCTAAATCTTATGAGAGATAAGTTTATGATGAATGAATCAAACTAGCTATCATAAAAAAATCAAAATAGAGACACTAAGGAAAGATATATTACAATATATTAATCTCAAATGTATGAACATATTATGAAAAAGTGTGGAAAAAAAGAGTAGTCATTGCCTTTAACAACATGTTAAAAGTAATAAATACCCTATGAAATGAATATGTTTCCCAAAATATAGAAAATTTATTGTACAATTTGTTAAATTGTGAAAAATAAGGATGACTAAGAATAAAATGAATGATTTGGTATGCCAAAAATAATAAACATAGTGATGTGAACACAAGAATGAATATTGATATTATAGGGTATGAAGTTATAATTCATGTTTATGACTTTCAAAGAAATGTAAACATGACTCTTAGATATACATGATAAGATATTAGAAAGCCAAATATAATCTATAGTCCTGTGGCTCTCAATTTTGTAGACTATGGATGAGTTGATATTATTGGAAGGATAAAGGATGTGAAGATAAAAGTAGTAGACCTATGTTTGTGTGGGGATTTTGAGGTGATTTACATGAATACACATGAAACTATCTACTCTTCCCTAATTAGGAATAAATGGCCCTTTCATGGTCTCATGACATTTAATACAGTAGACAATCAATTCGACATACATAATAATGATGTTATTATTTAAATAAAATAGAATAAGTATGAGAGTAAGTCATATATACTATCAAAAGAACCTTCTGCTACATATGTGCACGAGGTAGATAATTGGTAAATAGTTAATATAGAGCCTAAGTAAGAAGAATTTAAAATTATTAATTTTACTTATTATTCATATCTTGTATATGATATACTAGGTTTTAAAAAGGTATAATATGAAGGGGCTTAACTAGTTCAAAAAATATAGTCACTTTCATAGTTCCAAATAGAAGGTTATAATTCCCATTCTATGTGATCTCATACATGATATTCATAATAATATGGTATAAATCCCCTTATATGTGATCTACACTATGATTAGAAATTGAAAATGGTAATAAGTAAACTAATAATATAAAATATATTAAACCAAATATGGAATGTATTATGCCTTGTAACCTAGTTCATCACAAGGTCTCAAGAAAATATAAATGTCCAACATTAGTTTCTTGGGAATTGTCTTAAAGAGAGACATGCCAAATTTATCACATGCTCATAATCTTGGCTTGATATAATTATAGCTATTGGTTGTTTTGATCCAAAATGAGAGAAACCACTTCACATATAATCAAAAGCCACTATATACCTTTACATGACTTTATCTTCATGATTTTTGATGACGTAAGACTTGTAATGATGATGATGAAATTCATGATTAATGTGTAGGCTCCTTAGCATGTATGTGATGGATATATTTATTATTTGAATTAATAACTGTAAATCCAAGAGGATATGAGAATATGTTTAAAAAGATTAGTGTAAATTTGTATATATCTCTTTCTCCAGGGAAAAAATATGCATAGTTCAATCATAAAATTTAGCGGTAAGTGGTAATTAAGGAATTTAGAATTTACCAAATCTTAAAATGACCCATAAAATAAATAGGGTCAAAATTTATGGAATAGTGATTATGACCTAAATGAAATAATTGCTCAAGAAAGAGACCAAGATAAAAAAATTATGGTGAAATGGAATATTCATGATATAAAGTGAGAGACTTGAGGTGTTTATGAGGAAATGTAGATTATATGATGTTTTAAAAGGGTCCAATGTAGGTTAGAAGTGTTCAAAAGGATAAAGACATACACTAATGTGCCAAGTGTGGTTAAACATGACAAATAAATAGTGGAAACAAGTATTTTACAAAAAATATATGGCTACACATATAGGTGAGTGATAATTAATCATATATTTATATCGAATACATCATAGGGATGTGTCGAACAATTTATTTATAACATCCATGTTTCTAATATAATATAAATATATGTTAGACATTAAGGATTGTTTAATTTTACTACAAATGATGCACATGATCCATTTACTTTTAGATCTATGATGCATACATTCATCTCACATTTAAAATGAGGCATTTATTTTGACCATCTTTTCCAAATTCTAATCTTTAAAGTTTAATAATTTAAATATTTAGTATATCTCTTGTTCTCATAGATGGGGGAATATACATATTATTATTATTTCACCATTTCCAATGCACATAACATTTTTACACAATAGTATATAGTCATTATATTGATAGGATTTATTATTTTTATAGTACTTAGATTACTTATTTAGCCTTTTATTTTTTGCCACTAAAATTTATGCTTAGACCTCTTTTTTATAACATTCAACATATGCATAGAGACATTGAAATTTTTGTTGGAATCTACATATTACTAATAAAAAACATAACTAAATACATATTTATATGTGTGTGGGACCATAGATTTGTGTTAGTACATCATAACAAAACTGATTGTATCATTAAAAATTTTGTACTTATATTAAAGTAAATCATTGTTATTGGGACTTATTCATATATAATTTTCCTTTAAAGTTTCAAAAAAGTGTTAGATATCACATTATAGATTTAGGAGTGTTGAATTTATATTCCACTATTTTATTTATTTTTACTTTGACATGTATGTGCATGTGCGTGCATATTTACACATATACAAGTATTGCCATATAAAAACTCTTGAAAAATGTCTTTGGGAATTTATTAGTTATAATTTTTTTATAGGGAACTGATAAACTTATTTCTTATTGTTCATTATTTAAGCATATTATAAATTTTATCTTGGATCTTGTTGTTTCCCAACAAGTTCATACTCTTTTTATTTTTGCGTCCTCCCTATTTGTTTTTTTAATTTATCATGCCTTATCTTGAATTTTTTTTTTACATATTTTTGGGTGTGTGACATTTTAACCATGTCATGGCATATATTTTGAGAAATAAATTATGTGGATATTCTACATATAGGTTAGCCAACATGGATCTTATTGACCTCATAGCTCATCATGAAATAAATTTTATTATTTTAAGACATGTTTTCCTAAAATATAAATATGAACTACAAGAATTAAATATACAAAATATTGTCATGAACTGAAACAAAAATAAGATAAAATAAATCACATATAACAAAAGACATTACTTAGATAAACTAGGTGTGGGAAAAAAATCCATTGGTTGAGTTAATTGTACTCTCCTTTCCTCTATGTAATTTTCAACATGTACAAGTTACTACTAGCTTCTTGGTGTTTCATAAAATATTTATATTAATAAAGTATCTAAATATTGAACTCATATAACACCTCAATATTAATATCAAGATATGAACAACCAATCATAATTAGGATAATAATGGGTTACATGAAAATATAAACAAAATTTAAAATTCTATTTTTTTGTCAAATCCATGGACCTCTCACTATAAAAATTTTCTTTTAAAACATGTTTTTTTAAATCTCTATTACTTTCGAATCTAAAAAAATCATTGAAACCATCAATGAGTAGAGGAAATATTTTAAATCATTGAGCTTTAAGTGTTTTATTTGATGGTAAGAGCATTCACTAATATATATTAGCACCTCAAAAATATCAGTTTGGTTTTAAAGTCACTGAGGTGGTTCCCAACCCCGTATATGCAATCAATTTCTTATACACAACATTTGGGGTGGATAATAAACTACACACGAATAAAGTGAAGTTTGACTATCTATGATAAACTCCTTAAATTTAAGAGTTTAAATTTATTTGATTCATAACTCTAAAGGATTCTATATCACCCCCAAATTAAGGATTGTGTGTTATATATTACTATCTTAAAATATTTAATTTCGTAAACTATAAATAATGGAAACATATAGAAGAAATATATAGTACATTAGCATTCAAACATGGATCACGCCTCCCAAATTTGAGAATTATGTTCCAAAAAAGCTTTAATTACTTGTAGTGTGATGAAAACATTTCACTTTCTTGACTTGTCCTTAAAGTGATTTTTTTGATGTATTCCTTATGAAATTAAAAATTAACCTCTTCATTCCCATTGTGTGGCTCATTTCCTTCCATCAAACAGGGTTTAAGATTATGAGAAATAGAGAAAAACCTTATAGTAACTTATTTTCTAGGTTAATGTATGTGCCTTATAATACACTAAACCTATATATTACCTTATCATTCAAAATTATAAAATAATTCTCATAAAACCAAGATTCATCATTTATTCTTATATCCAAAGGCATTGAAGGTCCTTTGTTAATAAGATATACCATTGCGTTAACTGCTTCCACCCAAAACATTAGGGGCATTCTTGCATGCAAACTCATGCTCCTAGAATGCTCCATGATTATCCTACTCATCATTTCTGACACTTCATTCTCCTTTAATATCCTTAGAACCATCCTTTTCCTTAGAATTCCTTTATATAAATAATAATCATCAAATACTTTTCTATAATACTCACCTCCATTGTTTGTCTTGAGACATTTCAACTTGACACCTATTTCATTCTCAACCAAAGCCTTCTATCTCTTGAATGTTTCAAACACATCAAACTTTTTATTAATTCAATAAACCCAAACATTCTTAGTTACATCATTAATAAACATAACATAATCATTTGCACCACTAATAGAAAATACCTGAGTTAGCCCCCATACATCTAAGTGAACCAACTCCAACTTATTCTCCTTCTTCATAGGTCCAAACCTCAGGAACATAACTCACTTTTTTTTCTCATACACATAATCATCATATAAGTGAAAATCAACTTATTTTAATCTGTGAAACTTGTCTTTCAAGATCTCCATGCCCTTATGACTCATATGACTGAGCTTTTAGTAATACAAAGTTACATCTCCATTTATAGAAACTAAATTATAATGATCAACACTACTAGTAAAATATAACATCCCAATTTTGTTACCTCTCATAACCACAATATAACCTTTTATAACTTTCTAAGAGTATATTGTAAACATCACCGAGCAACCCTCACTATCCAACTGCCTTGATGATATTATATTATGCCTTAACTATGGGACATGTATGACATCCTTTAGTATCCATGTGTTTCCATTCTACATATTAACCTTAAATAAAAGTTTCCTTATTTTAATGCATGGTTCATCATCACCAAGATAAACATGTCCAAAATCTCCTTGAACATAATTATTAAAATGATGCCTATGTAGGGTGGCATGAAAACAAGCCCCTGAATATAATATCAAAGATTCAACAACAATATATAAGGAAATAATTTAATCATCCTAAGTAATAGTACCTATTGTCGTATTTACCTCCTAATTATCCTCATGTTTGGTCTTCTTACCCTGAAGTTTCCAAAATTCCTTCTTTGTGTGTCCATTTTTCCCACAGTGCCAACACACTATCTTGGCTCTAGATTTAGATCTTCCTCGACCCTTTGATTTTCAATGGTTTACTTTGATTTTACCCTTTTGTCTTCCTCTATTTTCCACCTTCAAATCATTCCCTGAAGATGATTCCTTGGTGCTCTTCCTTTGCATTTTCTCACTAAGAATAACACTTATAACATCTTCAAACTTTAAACATCCCTTAGTAGGGATGACATTACTCATAGCCTTAAGCAGGCTATCCCAACTATGAGGTAAGGAGCATAAAATCAATAAAGTCTTAACTTTATTTTCAAATTTTATACCAAAATAAGTTAGCATACTCATAATCATATTAAAATCATTCAAATAATCAGCTACAAAACCATTTTCATATATTTTCATATTAAATAACCATTTCATCAAAAATATTTTATTAAAAGTAGACGGTTTTTAATATAACTCCCCAAATTTATTCATTAGACCAAGTGTGGTCATCTCTTCTAAAATATTTAAGGCAACCAAAGATGTAAGATACAATTGTATGGCTCCTAGTGCATTTTTATCAGGCAAATTCCAATCTTCCTGATCCATACCTAAAGGTTGGCTTTATTTCCCCATGAAAGGGAGATGAGTATCCTTATAAAACAAGTAATCCTCCATATAAATATTCCAAAATCAAAAATTCATCTCATTGAATTTTTTGACTTTGGATCTACCATTATCTAACATACCAGTCACTCAAGCTAATATCTTTCCTTCTGATTCACCACTTTAGAAATACTACTAAAGTTGGCTCTAATACCAGTTGTTAAGAATAAGTGAATAATTATTTAGTACCATGTAAAATATAATTCATTCCACAAAATCATAAAAATAGAGACATATGAAAGAAAATTCAAATCTAAGCAAATACACACATAACATTGATATAACGTGGTTCACCCAATGTGGGCTATGTCTACCATGAAGCTATCTATAATATTATAAAAAATAGTAAAAGATAACTCTTAATAATAAAACTCTCATAGAGATAACATTAACCAACTTGAATTCACACCAAAATTCTTCAGATGCTAAACTACACCTCAAACTGATCACACTAACTAAAGAGAGAATACATAGCTCAAAATGAGATGAAAAATGTAATGCTAAATGTTTTTCCTCTCACCCCTATTTATACATTCAAAAATCCCTTAAAAAATTCACCATACTATGGAGATAACCATATCCTCACCAAGTAAGGGAAGTTACAACCACCTGAGATAAACATAATCCCCTGATTCTCTCAACACCTTACCCAATTCTCCATAAAACATGCCACAAATACGGGAAGTGGTTATCATACTAAAAAATATGCCCCAAATTTTTTGAAATTAAAAATTTAATGTTAAAATTGCCACAGTAATTTTATTTTTACCTTAGTTGTGTTGAAACAGGCTCCACATTCAACAAGAATTGGTTTGTAGAAGTTAATTACATTTTAAATAGATGTAAGAATGAATTTGAATGTGAATCCAATACATTATTTGATCTCATTTAAATTAATATAGTAATCAACTTTGTACCTAATTCATATAAACCAATGTAAACATTCCATGAACCAAATATAAGTAGTCAACTTTAAAAATCTATGTAATTTCATGTGGGAGAATTTTTAATTTTATTCCCATATGATGGGTTTAATAAACCTAAATAATATGTTTTTACCTATGAAACTAAGTGGTAGGATAAGGGTGTCACTCCAAATGAGGATTATAGGTGTGAGATTATAAGAGCTATGACTAAAATAACTAATAAGTTCATATTCAATAATAATTACGGTAACTTGGCATTACATGACCTCATGAATAAATTCATATGGGAATTAAAATTGAATATTTCTAGGTAGACTATCCAATATATTAAGAGAATTACAAATTAATAAAATCCATGAGAATATATATGGAAGTATGATCACTGATTATTTGATGTTATAAATAAAGTGAAGTTTTAGTATTTATGATAGTGATAAATATGTGTGGTTTTTTGAAGTAGTTCACAATATATTCATTTCATTGTAAACCAAACTTAATTTCCATCCAAAGATGATTATATGGAATATGCAATTAGGATGGAAAAAATAGAGTATTATTAAGGTTATCCTACTAGTAATAATAATACTAATGTGGAATTTGATGTTTTACTTTGAGTAATAGAGGATATTGATGAAGGAAAAAATGCATAGGTTAGTTTTATGGTGGTGTATACAATGTTGGAAATGACACCATAAAAATTAATGCCCAAGGATTTTTTTTATGAAATATGTCATAGTGTGGGAAATACAATCCCTAATTTTGAATTACAATAACATTACATGTAATAGATACAAAGTGTATACTATAATTTATTTAAATACCATAACCATTAATGAAATAGTTATAGAGTTATTATGGTCAATACAAAAAAAACCCTTGCATGAGCTTCAGATTATAATATGAAAACACAAGGTAGATGGAATCCACATACTATTATAATCTAATAGGATGGATCCATATTTTACCTTATTATCAGTGTATATGGACACCTCCTTAATCCTAGTATAAAAATGGATGGGCTCCAACATATATAAATTTAACAACATAGTTTGGTTCCACCTAAGTAATAGTTTTAATCCTATTAAGATACTCTATAACCTCAAAGGAAATATGGCATATATTAAAATCAACACTATGGTTGGTGATAACTTAAATGATAGGGAGGTTATCAAGGTGGAAATCAAAATATAAGGAAAGTGAATAGACATCCTTGAAAAATCATTACATGTTAATTATGTGGTGAATTAAGCTATATCGCATGAAATTAGACTAAATATCCTCAATGTGAAACGTATTATGCATAGGTTAGATTCGAAAGAAAACATAATACTTAATATTTCTTAATTATAAAAAAATACAAGAAAAATAAGATAATGCGAAATGTGAATATTTTAATCTCTTATATGGAAGAACAATATTATTTCCTAAGTTGTTATTATAAATTAGCATAGCAAGGAATTCTCTTACCCCTCTAGAGATAGAAACACAAAAGATAGCATGGAAGGTATATGAAGACATATATCCAAATATTATGAGAGATAAGTTTATAATGAATGAATCGAACTAGATATCATAAAAAAATCAAAATAGAGACACTAAGGAAAGATATATTACAATATATTAATCTCAAACGTATGAACATATTATGAAAAGTGTGGTAAAAAAGAGTAGTCATTGCCTTTAAAAACATTTTAAAACTACTAAATACCCTATGAAATGAATATATTTCCTAAAATATAAAAAAATTATTTTAAAAATTTTTAAATTGTGAAAAATAAGGATGTCTAAGAATAAAATGAATGATTGGTTGTGTCAAAAATAATAAACATAGTGATGTGAACACACGAGTGAATATTGATATTATAGGGTATGAAGTTATAATTTATGTTTATGACTTTGGAAGAAATATAAAAATGACTATTAGATATACTTGATAAAATATTAGAAAGCCAAATATAATCTATAGTCTTGTGACTCTCAATTTTGTAGACTATGGTTGAGTTTAGTTTATTGGAAGAAAAGAGGATGTGAAGATAAAAGTAGTAGACCTAAGTTTGTGTGGGGATTTTGAGGTGATTTACATGAATACACATCAAACTATCTACCCTTCCCTAATTAGTAATAAATGGCCATTTTGTGGTCTCATGACCTTTAATAAAGTGGACAATTAATTTTACATACATAAAAATGATGTTATTATTTAAATAAAATAGAACAAGTATGAGAGTAAGTCATATATAATATTAAAAGAACCTTTCTCTACATATGTGCACTAGGTATATAATTGGTTAAAAGTTAATAGAGATACTAAGTAAGAATAATTTAAAATTATTAATTTTACATATTATTCATATCTTGTATATGATATACTAGGTTTTAAAAAGGTATAATATGAAGAGGCTTAACTAGTTCAAAAAATATAGTCACTTTTGTAGTTCCAAATAGAAGGTTATAATTCCCATTCTATCAAATCTACAACATGATATTCATAATAATATGCTATAAATCCCCTTATATGTAATCTACACCATGATTATAAATTGAAAATGGTAATAAGTAAACTAATAATATAGATTATATTAAACCAAATATGGAATGTATTATGCCTTGTAACCTATCTCATCACAAGGTCTCAAGAAAATATAAATGTCCAACATTAGTTTCTTGGGAACTATCTTAAAGAGAGACATGCAAAAAATATCACATGCTCATAATATTGGTTTAATATAATTATAGCTATTGTGATTATTTTGATTTAAAATTAGAGAAAACACTTAACCTATAATCAAATGTCACTATATACCTTGATATGACCTTATCTTCATGACTTTTGATGACGTAAGACTTTTAATGATGATGATGAAATTCATGACTAATGTGTAGGCTTTTTAGCATGTATGTGATCGATATATTTATTATTTGAATTAATAGCTCTAAATCTAAGAGGATATGAGAATATGTTTAAATATATTAGGGTAAATTTGTATATATCTATGTCTCAAGGGAAAAAATATGCATAGTTCGATCATAAAATTTAGTGATAAGTGGTAATTAAGGAATTTAGAATTTACCAAATCTTAAAATGACACATAAAATAAATAGGGTCAAAATTTATGGAATAATGATTATGACCTAAATGATATAATTGCTCAAGAAATAGATCAAGCTAAAAAAATTATGGTGAAATTGAATATTCATGATATAAAGTGAGAGACTTAAGGTGTATATCAAGAAATGTAGATTATATGAAGTTTTAAAGGGTCCAATGTAGGTTAGATGTGTTCAAAAAGAGAAATACATACACTAACATTCCAATTATGGTTAACCATGATAAATAAATATTGGAAACAAGTATTTTACAAAAACTATATGCCTACACATATAGGTGCGTGATAATTAATCATATATTTGTAGCTACTACATCATAGGGCTATGTCGAACAATTTATTTATAACATCCATGTTTATAATATAATATAGTTATATGTTAGACATTAAGGATTGTTTAATTATACTACAAATGTTGCACATAATCCATTTATTTTCAGATATGTGATACACAGATTCATCTCACATTTAAAATGAGGAATTTATTTTGACCATTTTTTCCAAATTTTAATATTTAAAGTTTAATAATTTAAATATTTAGTATATCTCTTGTTCCCATAGATGGTGGAATCTACATATTATTATTATTATTTCACCATATCCAACACACATAACTTTTTCCCACAATATTATATAGTCATTATATTGATAGGTTTTATTGTTTTTATAATACTTAGATTATCTATTTAGCCTTTATTTTTTTCCACTAAAATTTATACTTAGACATTCTTTTATAACATTAAGCATATACATAGAGACATTGAAATTTATGTTGGAATCCACATATTACTAATAAAAAACATAACTAAATACATATTTAGATGTGTGTGGGACCCATATATTCGTGTTATTACATCCCAACAAAACTGAATGTATCATTTTTAATTTTTATAATTATATTAAAGTAAATAATTTTTACTGGGATTTATTCATATATAATTATCCTTTAAAGTTTCAAAAAAGTGTTAGATATCACATTATAGCATTAGGAATGTTGAATTTATAATCCACTCTTTTTTTATTTTTACGTTGACATGTATGTGCATGTGCGTGCATATTTACACACATACAAGTATTTGCATATATAAACTGTTGAAAAATGTCTTTGGGAATTTATTAGTTATAATTTTTTTATAGGAAACTTATAAACTTGTTTCTTATTGTACTATATTTAAATATATTATAAATTTTATGATGGATCTAGCTATTTCCCAACATGTTCATACCCTTTTAATTTTTGCTTCCTCCATATTTGTTTTTTTAAATTTATCATACCTTTTCTTTAAATTTGTTGTACATATATTTGGGTGTGTGACATTTTAACCATGTCATGGCATACATTTTGAGAAATAAATTATGTTGATATTCTACATATAGGTTAACCAACATGGATCTTATTGACCTTATATCTCATCATGAAATAAATATTATTATTTTGAGACATTTTTCTTCCTAAAATGGAAATATGAACTATAAGAATTGAATATACAAAATATTTTCATGAATTGAAAAACCATAAGATAAAATAAAACACATATAACAAAAAACATTACATAGATAAATTAGATGTGTGAAAAAATCCATTGGTCGAGTTAATTGTACTCTCCTTTCCTCTATGTAATTTTCAACATGTACAAGTTAATACTAACTTCTTGATGTTTCATGAAAATATTTATATTAATACAGTATCCAAATATTGAACTCATATAACACCTCAGTATTAATATCAACATATGAACAACCAATCATAATTAGGATAATAATGGGGTACATGCAAATATACCCAAACTTTCAAATTTTAAAATTTTCATCAAATCCATAGACCTCTCACTATATAAATTTTCTTTCAAAACATGTTTTTTTAATCTCTATTACTTCAGAATCTAAAAAAATCAAAGAAACCATCAATGATTAGAGGAAATATTTTAAAGCATTGACCTTTTAGTGTTTTGTATAATGGTAAAAGTACTCACTAATATATATATATATATATATATATATATATATATATATATATATATATATATATATATATTATAGCACCTCAAAAATATTAGTTTTGTTTTAAAGTCATTGAGCTAGTTCCCAACCCCATATATGCAATCAATTTTTTATACACAACATTTGGGGTGGATAGTAAACTACCACATGAATAAAGTGTAGTTTGAGTATCTATGATAAACTCCTTCAATTTAAGAGCTTAAAATTACTACATTACTCTAAAGGATTATACATCATCCCTAAATTAAGGATTATGTGTTATATATTACTATCTTAAAATATTTAATTTCATAAACTAGCAATAATTGAAACATATAGAAGACATATAAAGTACATTAGGATTCAATCATGGATTATGCCTCCCAAGTTTGAGAATTATGTTCCCAAAAAGATTCAATTACTTGTAGTGTGATGAAAACATTTCCTCACTTTGTTGACTTATCGTTAAAGTGATTTTTTTGATGTATTCCTTATGAAATTAAAAATTAACCTCTTCATTCGCATTGTGTGGCTCATTTCTTTCCATCAAACAAGTTTTAAGATTATGAAAAATAGAGAAAAACCTTATAGTAAATTAATTTATAGGTTAATATATGTGCCTTAGAATATACTAAACCTGTATATTACCTTATCATTCAAAATGATAAAATACTTCTCACCAATAACATTAATTTTATTTTGCCTACCTTTAGCTATAATTATCAAGGAGATCTAATATTTACCTTCTAATGATTATATAGTATAGAATTTTTGATCTTTGACTAACTGAAATAGATTCAACGTTCTCTTGAAGATTACATCATTAAAATACATAGAGGGGATGCCAAATATTAGGATACAAACATAAGTTGGTACTACATCCATAACAACATTATCAATGAAATATTTAATTATTTATAAAATGGCATTACATTATTTGGAAACCTATATCTATGATCCTAATTTCACCATCATAGTGAAAAAAAATATCCAACTAAAAAAAAAAAGGATTTGGATGATTTTATACTTCCAACTAAATTATATCTACTAAATATTTTCTAGTTACTTTTTATTTAGATAATAAATGAAAGAATATATCCATGAATGATCCCATCCATAGGAGGAATGAAAATAAATAATATTAAATAGATTTACCCATTGTAAACATCTATTTTGTTCATGTTTTGATTAAGGGATTTATTGATCTACCTTATGGAATGTGTATTGTAGTCTCAGTGCTTGTAATAAATTTTGGTTACTAGTGGCCAAGGATTTTTGAGGTAGCATATTCAAGGTTACCAAGGGTGTTTCCATGTTATTGATTCCATATATCAATACTATGCTGATATAGGTTGTGTAGCTTTTTGAATTCAGTTGTTTTATCTTCTAACTTTTTTTATAAATTGTATTTATGGTTGCCTTCTCTAGATTTATGCTTATATAATTTTTTTATCCTAGATTTCTTTTTTTTTAAATATCTTGGTATTATCTACTAGATAGATCCCTTTATATCATGAAGTAAGGTCCTCTTTTACATTATTACTATATATCAAAAATATCAATAAAAAATAATCTACCTTTGTCATCTTATTTGAAGCTTGATGTGGAAAGATTTCTAAGTTTCACCCTTTTTAGTGTCATTACAAAAACATATATTCCATTTTAGGTAGATAAATCACATTATCTCTCGCTATCTTGTTTGTATCCATATGATTTTTAAAATATCCATGCCATGAATTTAATCTTCCACTTGTTCCTAAAGGGATGAAATTAAGGATTAAAGTTGAAAAACTGTCCTTTTGTATGACTAGTAACATCACAATTCGCATAATGCTTCAAACAATTTTATTTTAGAAAAAAAAATCATTGAACACATTTTCCTTACCATTTTAAAAAGTATCAAAAAATTCATCTTCATCCATATCAATAAAATGAGATTTAGAATAAGCCTTACCAATATCCCTTGGCTTGAAAAACAACACCAACCTCCCCAAGTGACATTGCAATCCACAAAATTATTTAATCAAGGTGTCATGATCAAATTTGTATTCACCTATTTGAAATACCATATCTCAATAAATAGTAATATAATCCTACAAACTTTATTCTAATTATTAACTGAGATACTAAAAAATAATAAATATTTCCTCATCATAGAAAAAATGAAATAATAAATTATTAATTATAAAGTTATACTCATCCCACTTATTAATATGTGGTGGCTTCTTCCTAACTAATAAATTAACATAAATATTAAATCAAGTTAGTGCATGATTAAATAAATTTGACATTACCAAGGATTACTTTTACACTTATTAATCTAATGTAAAATGAAATATACCTCAAGTTGAGATAGCCAATCTTAAATTTTCTCGACATTTACATTTCCTTCATACAAGAGAATTTATATCTTTGCTTCAACATTAAATGGAGGAAGATGCTTGTTAGTATGGATTTTATTATCATAAATAAGATTTTATAACTCCACATGTTATTCCATTTTAATTGTAAAATACATCTCAATTTTACATGAGTGCACCCATAATGGAATCTAGTTTGTCAAGCTTTTGGATGAAACCTAAATATTAACAACGTCCTTTTCCAACTTGTATAATTATTTTTCAGTTGCTTGGGTCTATACCTCATTATAAATTATCATGTTTCTCACTTATTTATTCCACATCTTTGTGGTGATGTATTTTTTCAAGGTAACTAAGTCATCTTCCTCACTAGAACTTGTTGTTCAATTATGGGCATAAAACTACACACAGGTCATATAAACTAACACACTACAATGCAAAATAGAAATTATATGAAATAGTATATGTTAAAAATGGAAAGTGTGATCTTATACCAATCTACTTTATAAATTATGAAGATGTTCCATATTAAGCTTCACCAACTTGGATCCTACTAACCTCTTAATTCACAATGAATGATAAATTAATGATGTAAGGTATTTTTTTTGTTAAAATAAAAGTATGAAGTGATGAAATTAATAAGCTAGCCTATTGGAATGAAAAGAGATAATAATATATAAATAAAATGACACATAGCACAAAATATGTTCTATATAAATGTGATGTGTTAAATTCTCCAATGGGTAACTCAATTGTACTCCTATTTTCACTATTTAATTCATAACATGTACTACCTTATACAACTACTTAGAATTTCTTCTTTTTTTATTACTACAGTATCCAAAGTTTTCATAAAAGATTAATAATAATATTGAACTAAAAGAAACTAAAAATTAGGATAATAGTGATAAACATGAATAAATATCTATATTTGTAAATTATATAACGTGGATTTAAATCTTAGACCTCTCACTACATACCTCTGCCTTCCATAAATGTTGTATTTATTCCCTTTTTCTTTGAAATAAACTAAAAAATTACAACTAAGCTATCAATGAGTAGAGGAAAAAATTGCTATCATTCCCTTGCTATGTTTTATATTTTGAAGAAACTATTGGTCTATCCAAACTAGTAATTATGTAACTTCTAGGGTATTTATCATTACCATGAAGGTTTGACAACCTTGAACTTGAAACACCATTAGTTTCACATCCACCAAGGTGTTTTCACAATTGTCACTTATATATAGTGGTTGTTCCACTATCTCTAAAAAAATACTAAATAATTGAAGATCTTTAAATTAACAACTTTGTCACTTTAAAAGATAATGAGATCATCCATTTACTAACTCTATGATTTAACTTTTTTTTAAATAATGTTTTAACAAAAAGTATCTTACAATAAATTGTATTAAGCATGAATTACATAAAATAATAATAATGTAAACATATAACAAACATAAATAGTACATTAATATCTAAATTTGAATCCCATGAATGTTTTATGTCCTTCCTTATTAGTTTCTCCACCTATTTATTGTCATCTTATTTATCAATATGTTTGTCATTTAAATTTAATATGTTATAAAACACAAATATATCTTTAACACATTTGTATTATCAATGAATGATGCCTTGCACACCAAATTATATGTTTTGAGCCACATATCTTGTTCTATTTAACTTAATGTAATGAATGCCATTTGTCACTAGTTAGTGGGAAAGTAAAAATGAATGTAATGAATTTATTAATCAATGTGATATTTAAAAAATATATAACTTTAAGATTGATATCTCTTGGCCTATTTTAGATAGATATATTTAATATATTTATACTAGTTCTTATTACATTATAATACCATGTGAAAAATTACTTTATAACATATATGACTCTAAAATTATATATTTCTATATTATACACGAGTAATTTTATTTCCTCTCTAAAATATTATTCTTGTAATCATTTTTTTAGATGTGTGTTTTTAATTTTATGTGACAAGTCACAAAAGAGCATATAGTACACCAAAAAAATTTCAAACTCCAAATGTTGTAACACAAGAATATTGATAGTCATTATATATTATTTTCCTCTATACTGAATTATTTTTATTTTTGTTATTCCTTAACATATCCATCATGTGAAATTTTTTATGACCTCAAGATACAATTAATATATTTACTACTTAGTAGTAGTTAAAAATATTTCTTGAGCCTTATAAAAAATTTACATATAAATGCATGTAGTATTTTGCATATATTGAGAGAGATGGATATCTACATGGGCATCCAAAAACTGTAACATAACACAAGCTAATAAACCACACATCTCTATCTAAATCATGTATCATTTTTATTTTTTTCTTTGTAGAATTCAGAATATCATAGTTATATGTACTTATTCACATTAAATGTCCTTGTAATTTTCAATTAAAATTGGAGTTGTTTTAGATATTTTAGGAATGTTTTAAGAGTGTCAAATATTGTATCCACGTTGTTTTTGTATTATTTTTATATGTACACATATAAAGACACATCAAAATGAATTATTATATACAAATTTAAAAATGATCCTTAAATATTTATTAATCATAAATCATATTATTATAGACTAAAATTTAATAATAATTTCTTTGTGTTGTTTCTAGTAGATTCCCCTTATGTTGCTCCTCTTTTCCTCTTTGGTCCATTGCAAAGATGTTCTTAAATTGGTTGTAATTAATTCCATTCATAAAACATGTTACATGTACAAGTGGATGATGCTATTCTTTTCATATTTTCTATGACTATTTCGATGGGATCTATGCATACTTTTAATGTGGACATATTTAATACACGATTTGCATTCATATTAATAATACCATGTTTTCTTTATATTCTAACGGTTTTGTTCAACCATATTGTGTAATATTCTTCTTACAGTCAAGATCTAATTATGTAGATTAGGTTGCTTCTACTTGTCTTTGGGAAAAAAATAGCTAATGAGATTGATTACTTATTATCAAAATGGGAACAACCAAATATCTCTTGTAATATCACTTAAGATTTCAAATTTCAATTGCATGTTTAAAAAATATTTTAAATTTACTAATTAGTTATAAAATACAATACTAAAATAACATTTTTATAAAAAAAATTAAATACCAAATATAATGTTTATAAGGGTATCATCTACAAGGCATTAGAGAAAACAACACTACCAATTTATACTTAAAATTTTCAGATTACTTCTATTATTAAATATTTAAAAGATAGTGAAAATGTTGTTGCATTTAAAAATAATTAAATGAATTAAAAACATATTATTAATAAACATATTGTTGCACATTTAATCTTTAATAATCATGAATCAAAAGTTTACTTGTTGAAAAATGGTTCAGGTTTAAATATTATTATTGAAACCTTTATTTTTTATTTATGTATTGGAAGAAAATTCTTCCCCTTTTCAGATGTGATCTTTAAAACTTTTATAATTATAAAATAAAATGTTGCAACAATTAAATTGAATATATTACTTACACTAAAACATGAAGGTACAAAATTTCAAGTAATACTTGATGATTTAAGTTATGATTATATAGTATAGTTTTGTCTAGTCCATATCATGAGAGGTATCTTATCCAATCATGATTGAAATTTAAAATTCATACATGAGGTAATTAGTTACACTTCTCTTATAAATTATTTTTTATTTAGATTTTGAAAATTGATTGAACATTAGAATATTATTTTTCATACATTGAATAAATTTCAATAAAATATATTGGCACCTTTACAACTTATTAGAATGGACCAAGAAATACCATTTAATTTTTTAGACATAGTAATGGCAAAGATGATAGTGAATTAAAATAATATTGACACTAAAAAACCACTCACAACTATGATAATAGTGAGAAACATGAACAAAAACACATATTTGTAAATTATACAATGTGGATTCAAGTATCAGACCTCTCACTACATGTCTCTGCCTTCCACAACAGTTATGTTTATTCCCTCTTTATTAGGAATAAACTAAAAAATCCTATCTAAACTATCTGTGAATAGAGGAAACATTTGCTATCATTTTGTTCTTGTGTTTTATATTTTTGAGAAACTATTGTTATATCAAAACTAGAAATTATGTAACTCCTAGGGAAGTTGTGCCAATGTCCAAATGGTTTCACAACCTTGACCTTGAAACATTAGTAGTTGTACATCCACCAAGGTATTTTCACAACTGCAACCTACATATAATGGTTGTTCCATAATTTTTGAAAAGTACTGCAATTAAAGAACTTAAAATTAATGACTTTATCACTATGAAATATAACCACAACATCCCCTTATTGATTATATGATTTAACATTATTTGTAATGATGTTTTAACATAAATTATATTACAATAGATTTCTTAAATCTTGAATTACATAAATTAGGAATAATTTAAACATATAACAAACATAATTACTATATTAAAATCCAAATTTCAACCCCATGGAGGTTGTATGTACTCCCTTAAAAGTTTCTCTACCCATTTATTATCATATTATCTATCAATAGAATCATAATTTAAATTTAATAAATTAAAAAAATACAAGTATACCTTAATGTATTTAGGTTATCAATGAATGAGACACTTCAATACCTAATTCTATGTTTGAGCCTCATCACTTGTTCTATTTACCTACTGAATGATTTTGCTCCTTTATTATAAGTAATCATATATATATATATATATATTTCAAATTTAATATTTACCATTTAAATTTTATAGTTACTTTTTGATTCTTTGTTTTTTTCCACTTGATTTTTCTTTATCGTTGTTCATGGGAATTTATTATTCCTTTATTTTTTTGTTTTCTTCTAGATTAATTTTAATTTTTTCTCCATGTCATTTATGTTTGTACTTATTTTAACCTTTGGTGGAATTATCCTACCACATTCTTGGAGTCTTTTTATTTTCAAAATGTCTATCATCTAGAAAATAGTAATTTTTTCATCTATGTTTCTATAATCTATATCATGGATTTATTGAGGTATGGGCTTATAATTATCTTTGAAAACGATAAATATTATTTTGTATTAATTTTATATTATTTTCCATTGTGTTTATGATGGGAATGTTATTTAATTATGAGTATATTATTTATGCGTTTTCAATTAGATGATAATTACATATGAATTATTAGGTTGATAGGTATTCTATAATAATATTAGTTGGGTGGAGTATTATTGAGTGAGTTCTTCACTATAATGTTAGTTATTATAATTAAATACCATTTGATCATCATAATTATTGTTATCTTTAATTTTTACATCTATTTAGTTTTTATTAAGAATTTTCTTCTTCTGATTAAATAAGATAATATAAAAATTACAATAAATTGGTTATATGTTAGAGTTTTGGAGCCTATTTAATTTTCCTAAAAAATAATTTTTTGAGCATAAAAATTGATGTATCTAGATGGATGCCATTTGTTACCAATCAGTGGGAAAGTAGAGGAGAGTTTAATGAACTTATTAATCAATATGGTATACAAAAAATCAAAGATAAAACTTTAATATTAATATCTGAAGACATATTTTAAATAAACGTATGTAGGATATTTTTACTATTATATATTATATCAAAGGCCTATGTGAATAAATTTATTTATAATATAGATGATTTTAAGATAGATAATTTTATATTATATATTAATAATTTTATATCCTCTTGCAATCCCTTTTTTAGAGATGTATGTTTTTAGGTTTATCTCACCATTCATAAGGGAACATATATTCAACCAAATATTTTTTGAGCTCTAAACCTTATAACTCAAAATATTGATATTTGATATAAATTTTAATCTTCTAAATGAGAAAAGTTGTGGTTTTCTTATTCCTTAGAATATTTATCAAGTGAAATTTATTGTAACCTCAAGATACAGTTAGTATTTTTATTAACCTTACTCTTATAATAGTAGTTAAATGATTTCTTTAACCTTCATTTTTAATTTAAAAAAATGTACATATAAATGCATGTAGTATTTACAATTGATTGAGAGATATGAATATTTACTTGGGCTTCCAAATATCTTCATCAAAAACATGTACACAACATAAGTTTAGAACCCACACATCTTTACAAAAACCATATGTATCGTTTTATTTTTTTCCTCTGTGAAATTCAACATATCGTTGTTATACATACTTATTCACATTAAATATCCTTGCAATTTTTTATAATAAATTGGATTTGTTTTAGTTACTAATATGAAATATTGTATCCACCTTATTTATATATTACTTTAATATGTATAAATGTATGCATGTAAAGACACATCAAAATTAATTATTATATAGAAACCTAAAAGTGATCCTTAAAGATTTATTAATCATAAATTATATTATTATAGTAGTCAGATGAATTTATTTATTATTATAAACTAAAATTTATGGACTTCTTTTTTTGAGTGTTTCTAACACTTTCCCTTTCTATTCCTCCTTTTTTCTCTCTAGGCCCTTTCAAATATGTTCTCAAATTAATTTTATGTAATATCGTAAATAAAACATGTTACATGTATAACTGGATGATGTTATTATTTTCATATTTTCTATGAATGTTTCGATGGGATACATAAAATAATGTTGATATGGACTTATTTCCTTCACCCTTTCTATTCATTTTTAAAATAATACATATTTTTTTTATATATTAAGGGTTTTGTTCAAATGGATTGTGTGATATTCTTGTTATATTCAAGGTCTAATTATGTCAACCAAGCTTTGGGAAATAAATGGCTGGTGAGGATGAGAGTGACATATTACATGCCCTTTGAATGGATGAAATTGATTCCAAAGATTTTTATTTTTATTTTGATATGGTATAATCTAGGTTTTACATGGACTTGGAACCATGAGAGTGCATTATAATAGTTTTAACAGTCCAACCATGGCCAAGAGAGCAAAAATAGCAAAATAGTACTTAGAATGAAAATAAGAAACAAAAAAATAAAATTAATCTGGGAGGAAGGTCACTCTTGAGTGTCTTAAATAGTGATATTGTCCTTCATTGGATGAAGGTTTTGTCTTTTGAAACCTTGGTATGGTTATGGTTCCTGGGACCTTCAACCATCTGCCTCAGGAAAATCATCCTAGGCTACTTCCTGCCTAAAACTTGTAAAGGAGTCTATTTATGGGAGACCACCATGGGAGATCCTAGAGGGGATTTTAGTACCTAAGAATATTTTGTAATAGGGGATTAGGTATGTTGGGTAGAGTGGACAAAATTTTGTATAGTAACCTCAACCACCTGATGACATTCATTCCAATCTTGGATCAAAGTTACTAGGTCAAACCCTACCTAATGAACCCTCAAAATAAAATTTTCTAGCAATTGTTTGTTATTTTATAATTCTTCCATCACTATGGCCTTACCTTTCCAATTTTATGTCATAGTAGTACTAATTTTTATGGGTTTACGGTTGAGGGATAAATAGAAGTTTAAGACAGAGGGACTAGGATAATCTATTTTAGGGGGAACGTTCAAGGGGTAGGTGGGATCCCTTGATATGATCCTCCATTGGGGAATGATTTTTGGAGTCCTCCTCAAAAGAGGAACCCCTAAGGGGAACCTTCCAACCTAAGAGGGTCTGATCATGTTTAACAATCAAGAGGATTAGACCTTGATAGAGGATGGGATTTGTATCATTAACTTGGTGGAAAAGAATAGTACTTTTTAAGGAAATAATAAGTAAATTTTGAAGAATTATTTTAAACCCAATGAAGTGATAAGGAGTAGGAAATGGTATGAAAAAACTAAAGTGTACTTACCTTACCATGTCATGTCCTCATGAGCTAAAGGCAGATATCAGGCTAATATATTGGGAGGTTAGCTCAAGGGAACCCTTTATTATATTTTTGCATAATGTCATTCATTCTAAATATTAACTAATTCTCATTTCTTAGACTAGTCTTTAAATTCCTTTACACCTACATAGGACATGTCCATGGCATCACCAATGAATTCTTTTGAGTTGTTTATGGTGACACCTCACATTATGGCCTTCTATTTAGTCGATGCTACAATGAAGTCTCAAGAAACCATGTTATTGTCTTTATTAATGTGTTTTATAAACTTTGTAAGGCCTCCTTTTTTGAGTTTCTTCTAGACCTTCTTTAATTCGTAGACTTTTTTATATGATCTTGGTTCTAAGCATTCTCTATCACCACCCATGGTTAGTGGAAAGATAAAGATGGAGTAAGAGAGAGGAAATTTTTGGATGTAATCAAAATAGGAAGGGTTAAAATGGGAGGGAACACTCATTAAATTCACGTAAAAATAATTAATCACCCTCTCTTTGAAATGAATGTGGATATGTTGAATTGTGCATGC